>OX439484.1:169276019-169876019 GCA_949320155.1 Melangyna quadrimaculata | reverse complement strand
ACCAAAAAGTGTCCGCCAAAATAAGGGACGTTTTGATTTCTGTGGCAGAGATGGCCTTGATCACTGCCTGGCTGTCAATGAGTCAATGCGAAAAGTGATATCAGCCCGTGGTATTGCCAACATTAATATTTGTTCGGCACCCTTAATCACTGCCAAAACCTCCGTTTCGAAGACGCTGCTGTAATAGGGGAGTCTATAAGATTTGGCTATATTGAGGGTTTCTGAGAACAATCCCGCACCTGCACCCATATTTATATTTGATCGGTGTTTATTTCTACCACCGGTTCATCTGATTGTTGTGGGGATGGAGACAGAAAACGGTTTTTCAAAATCTGTACGGAGTGTTGTGTAGTTTGTGCATACATACCCCTTCGTAATTTTGTTTATGATTTGTGCGTGACCTACAGAGTTCCTTTTCCCAGCTTTTGATCTGGCTTAGTCTTAGGGCACTGTAGGCTGCAGTTTCTTGTGCAAGTAGATATAGGGGCTTTAGGTTGAGTATCGTTTCCATTCCCGCACTAGGTGTGGATCTCATTGCCCCTGTAATTCCTATACACGCTAGTCTTTGAACTTTAATAAGCGTTTTATAATAAGTTTCTTTGTCCATTGCGCTCCACCAAACCAGGCTCCGGTATGTAAGGATCGGTCTTATAATGGCCGTGTACATCCACATTATGATCTTAGGGTTTAGACCCCAGGTCTTACCAAAGATCCTGTTGCAGGAGTAAAAAGCCATCATGGCCTTCTTAGCTCTTTCCTTAATGTTCAAACCCCAGGGCCTCATAACGTAAAACAAAATCGATAGGACGATATCGTTTTCAATCTTGCTGTTTCTATCACTTCAGTAGAGAAAAATAAAGACAGCCATCTCCAAAACGATATCGATCGATAGTTTTTGTTTTACGTGATGAGGTCCCAGTTTAGCTTTTTGTCAACAATTACGCCCATATTTTTGGCATGATCTGAAAGACTAAGTCGGGTTCCTTCTATTGATGGTAGGACAAAATCTGGTGTTTTCCTTGTCTTAGTAAAAAGTACTAGTTCTGTTAAAATATATTTCCAAAAATATTGAAGTCTTACAATCAAAGAATTTTCTGATTTATTGCAATTTTTTTCTTAAACTTTAATTATTTTCCTGTTTCCGACTTTTAAAGGATCGGTTTTTATAGTTTTTTGACACCTATACATCCACAACATTCTAAGAATTTAAAAAAAAATTCTTTATCTACCTAAAAGTCATCAATAGAGCCGCCAGACGTCCCGATTTTGGCGGGACAGTCCCGATATAGTTTAGTTTAAGTTTAATTTAAGTTGGCTCTATATGTTATCATATTTAACAAATTTTGTATATACAATGTATATAATATAAAATAATTTTGCTTAAGTCTTTATGGCTTGGCCTATGGCCGTCTACCAGACTGAAATTTTGAATTTAAATACATTAATGCAAAAAACAAATTTGAAAATTGATATTAAATAATTTCTCAAAAATCCTCATTTATTATACAACTCCTATAACGATCTTTTATCTGAAACTTCTAATCCATTAAATTATTTTGCTGACGACAGTACCCTCAGCTTTTCATATTCGTTCTTACATTCACATCCATGTCCTTCGGATGTGGAACTCGAACGGCAGCGTATGATAAGCTCATTAAATTCTGATCTCGACAGCAATGTCCAATGGGGAATCAAAAATCGTGTAGAATTTAATGCTTCAAAAATTCAATGCTGTCTACTGTCGTTAAAACGACAGTGCAACTATCCATGAGTGGCACTTGCATTGAGAAAACCGAAAAGCTTTCAGTCCTCGGTATGTGTGTCACAGACCACCTTTTATGGAACGACCACATATTCGACATCGCCAAAAATGCTGCTAAGTGCTTAGGTTTTCTCCGTCGATGCAAGAAATTTGTCTCCCCTTCTGATCTGGCTGTGATCTACAAAGCCTTTATTCGTCCAAAACTTGAGTACAACTCCCACATTTAAGCAGGTGCTCCAATAACCCACTAGAGTTTATTGGCTAGAATTGAAAAGAGAGCTCTTAAAATGATAGGTGAAAGAACTATAACGGAAACATTCTCATCTCTTGAGCACCGTCGAAATGTTTCATGTCTTTCGGTATTTTACCGTTATTTCCATAAACAATGCTCTAGTGAAATAGCCTCCCCTTAAACAATTCAACCGTAATACTCGCGCTTCTAGGAATGCCCATCAGTTTACCGTTGAGCCCAATTTCGGACGTACTGTTAAGTACAGAGATTCTTTCTTTAGTCGCATTAGTCGAATGTGGAATGCTCTACCCAGCTAAATTTTCCCCTCAGACGTTCAAAACCAATGTGCATCGGTATCTCCTTTTAAATCCCCTCCAATCTACCTAATTGCTCGTGCTGTGTATATCATCTTAAGGGTAGTCACAACCCCTTTTGCACGCGCTAAATATAAAAAAAAAAATATATATCTATAAAGGGTATCCCATCAACATTTCCATTTTAATTAGCTCCTTCATGACTGGACAAATCGCAATTAAATGGTGAATGTCTTCACGAACATTCAAATTACAAAGGCTGCAAAGTAAAGGTAGATCGGGTCGATGAGGCATGAAGTTAAGATTAAGTAGTTCCCCTCTCGTCTTAAATATTATGCTGATTTTTTTAATGAGTTAGAATTAACTAGTTATGCTTTGTTAGTGAGGCAGAAGTTTAGTTATAATAACATCTAAAAGTGATATCTAAAAGTGATGATCGAGCATCAGACGCATTTTTGTCGTACAAAAAATGACCAAGTTGTTCTAAAAGACTATAAACTTTGTCCTCAACACTCCAGGCTAGTCATTTTGTGTGACCATTAGATTCATACTGCATGTAGTTGCCAATTTTTCCCATTCCACTACCATGTGACCTGTCGTCTGGATTGAACTCCTCAGTATGATTTTGGGTATTCTTTCATCATTCATTTGAAAAATTTTAAAAATATAGTTGAAATGCATACTAAGGGTTTCCATTATCATGGGAGGCAGTCCTATTTCTAAATACAACATGTAATTTGGGGTATTCTTTGGTATAAAATAACGGAGAAACTTTTCAATTGCTTCAAAAGAACAGTAACCCCAGACCTGAGTTCCATATAGTAAGATCGACGACGCTGTAGAGCGGAAAAGTTTTTGCTTTGTACTATGGTTAATAGAGTCGCTCTTGAAGCAGCGTTCCCACACAGTTGAAATTGCTCGTTTTGACTCCGTTAATTTTCGTTCCAGATGTTTTTTCATGTTAAGATTCGATGTAAATAGGACCCCTAGATATTTGAACTCTGTCCCGATATCTGTCCCGATTTACAGAATGTCCCGATTTTTTCCCGATTTTCCATTTTTACCTGCAGCTATTGGTTTTGTATGTCAAAAACGAAATTCGAAGGTTTTAATCAAAACGTCCAAAACATTGATTTTAGAGAAGCCATCCGTCGGTTTGTTTGTCCTGATTTAAATCGCGCTAGAGCCTAAGCGAATCGGTAAATTTGCTTCAAAATTGGTGTGAAATATTTGTATGTTATTCCCTAGGAGTAAAATTTGTTGTCTTAGCGTATCTAGAACAGTTGGCTGCTATAGAAAGATTTTGGTCTTTTCAAGTTTTCTCAAACACTGCTATAATGATTGTGATAAAACTTCGTACATGTAATCTCTAGATCAGTTTCAATAACACTGCATACACTGCATACGTTATTACCAAAAAAAAAAAAAAAATGGAAGAAGTGACACAAATGTTTGGGTTTTTTTTGTGCAAATTACCGCTTTCTTACTTGTTTCGGGATAATTCAGAATGTCTTTTTATTGGTTTTGTTGATTTTGTCAAAATCTTTTTTCTTTTTGGAAAAATATACGTAAGGTACCTGTAAATAGCCATAACTTGGTCAATACTTTTTTGATATTTATAAATGATGTATCAAATGAAAGGTAAGACATAGAAAATTATAAAAATAAAAATTATTTAATTTGCATGACAAAATAAATTGTTAAAATTTAAAGTAATTTCCATAAAGCGCAAAATTCATACCTTTTGAGTGTATTTACTTAGAAAATTGCTAAAAGTTATTGAAAAATTTTGAAAAACTAATGATGCACATTTCAAGGTATCACCTTCTTCTACAAATATTTGTGCAATATTGTCTTTGTAAATCTAACGGGACAAAAAGTAGGGGCAATTTAATAAAATAAATCACAAAAAAGCTCAATTTAGCCAACTTAAGAGGTTTGAAACTTCAGTTATTATAAGTTCATAACAAATGATACATGAGTTTGAGGTAGAAATTTATAATCTTAATTTCTGTGCTAAAATTTTTCCCTAATCTTAAAAAAAATGTATACTAAAAATGTGATTTAGTGAAAAATCAATTTGATTTTTGGTACTTTAAATGCAAAAGTTAATAAAAAATTGATAAATTTTGAAAAAAAAAACCAACATACCAATTGCTCTTAGTCTCTTCTAAAATATTGTTAATAAATGTTAAGTGATTATTTCAACAAAAGCCACTCTAAAGATAGTTTTATTGATTTATTTACCCAAAAAAATCGATCACCCTTTTTCAACGACTTTTATTTTTATATTTTCACCACGCCCATATTTAAATATGATAAACCTTAAAAGTCTAATAAACATTTTGATATATAAAACATAACTGTGCGTTGCTCACAAGCTTTACAAAATAATTTCAAATATTAAAATTTTACATTAGAAATTTTTTTTACAGATAAAATCCAGAAAAAATTTTAAAATTGTCAATTTGTCTGCATAAAATTGGCTATAAATTGGAAAGTACTTATCCGAATTTCAAAATTTAGATGTCTATGGAAAGGTCATTGTCTTTCTATTTAAATACATATAAAACATTAATAGATGTCCTTAACATTTTAAAGACTAATACTCTTAAACAGATAAAATAGCATTATTTTTGATTAAATAGTGAATATTATAACTTTTTATTTAACCGATAATCGAAATTTAAATTTTATAATAATTTAGACCAATCAACAAATATTTTGGTATAAGAAACATAATTCTACGATAACCACAAACTTTAATATGGATTCTTAAACATAATTGAAAGAAAAATTTTGCAAAAATCCAGTTTGATCGATAAAATTGTTTCTTTTTGGAAAAATATACACGTAAATGGCCATAGCTGGGCAATTATTTTGTGATAGATATTCATAAATGAGTTATCAGATGTAAGGCTATACAACATAGAAAATTATTTTATTAAACACAAAAATAACCTGTGACTGGTCGTTAGGACGATTAGTTTAGAAGCAAATACCAAAGTACCAAAGTAGACAAATGTGTTGATTTTGAGAAATAGTTCTGTCGTGTCGTGCGATATAATGATTGAAAGGTGGTACTCCCTAGATCAGGAATATGCCACTTTTAAGTCACTAGGACAAGTAGTTGTGCCGCAAATCGAGTTTGAAATTAGAAAAAGCGTCAACTTTGAAACCTCTAGGACGTTTAGTTTAGCCGCAAATCGCGGTTAAATATTAAAGATAATAGCATGCGATACATCGATGAAAAGGCAGCATTCACGAATATGCCATTTTGTTTAATTCGCTTGGACGCTTAGCTAAGCCCCAATTGTAAAGTTTATGTTAACTAAAATACCTACCTGCCCTCAAAATCTTGCAAACAATTTAAATGTTTACATAAATACATATACATATACAATATACAATACATTTATATATAGGTACATATCACATTATTATTAAGTTAAACAAAGATCACAATAAGCTGAAATTTTACGTGCAAAACTAACAAACAACAAGTAAGAACGCATTCGACAGAAATAATTTACTAAACTATATACATATGTACTATTCAGATACAAAGTGTAAAACTGCGAAGTGAACGTTTACCACGGGTGAATATTTTATACTAAATGTACTATTTAGATACTGTTGTAAGTCTGCGAAGCGACTTTTTCTGCGGGTGGCTAGTAAATCTATAAAAGAGAAAATTCGGCCGTGTGTTCACGCATAACTCGAGAACGGGTCGTTCGATTTTTACAATTTTGGGCGAGAGTGACGTATTGGCCCAAGGAAGGATATAGGATACTGGAGGAAAATCCTATGCCGCCAGCATCAAGTGCTGCAACCAGTGGCAATATTGCCAGGAAGCCATCAGAGATGCCGCATCTGACGTGCTGGGTTTCACTCGACCACCACAACGAAACCCATGGTTTCACGACGCTTGCCGGCAAGCACATGCAGCAAAGCAGCAGGCATACAAGGCGTCGCTGCACAGAAGGACCAGAGCTGCTCGCGAGCTCTACGAGCAAAAGAGGAGAGAGGAACACCGGCTTCTCAGAAAGAAAAAGAGGGAGCATGAGAAGCTCGAGATCGAGGAGATTGAGGGATGTCATAACAGGAATGAGGTTCGGAAGTTTTACCAAAAGGTAAAAAGGAGCTATCAGGGCTACAGAGCCCGAACCGAAGCCTGCAAGGACGAGCGAGGGAACATCGTAAAAGATTCGCAGTCGATGCTGATAATATGGAAAGTTCACTTCTGTAGACTGTATGCCGGCGATGACGAATCTAATTCCGCTGTCAGGCAGATTACACCATTCAACGATGAAGGTCAACCGACCTCGACGAAGTGAAGATAGCAATATCTAAGCATAAGTTCAACAAAGCTGCTGGAGCCGACGGGCTCGCTGCCGAGCTATTCAAAGCAGCAGGAGATGTAAGGAGTATGCACCAGCTCATCTGTAAAATATGGTCGGAGGAAAGCATGCCCGATGAATGGAATCTCAGCATTATTTGCCCGATCCACAACGAAGAAGACCCTCTAAACTGCACCAACTGTAGACGATCAGCCTCCTTAACATCGCCTACAAGATCTTCTCTGCCGTATTATGTGAACGCCTGAAGCCGTTCGCCAATAACCTGATAGGTCCATACCAGTGCGGCTTCAGGGCAGGAAAATCCACCATCCACCAAATATTCACACTACGGCATATCTTGGAAAAAACTCAGGAACTTTAAATCGACACTCACCACCTGTTCATCGATTTTAAGGCCGCGTATGACAGTATTTATAGAGACGAGCTATATAAAGCAATGTCTACTTTTGGCATCCCTGGCAAAATCGTCAGTTTGTGCAGCATGACGATGGAGAACGCATGCTGCTTCATCAAGGTTGCAAAGACCTTCACCGATACCTTCGATGTCGAAAAAAAGAATTTAGGCAAAGGCGACGCGCTGTCATACGACTTCTTCAACATCATACGTGAAAGAATAGTGCAAAACTCTCACGTCTACACTAGAGGCACAATCTTTCAAAAGTCCATCCAATTACTTGCATACGCTGACGATATTGACATAATTGGAAGAACAAAGCGTGATGTCACTGGAGCTTTTGCAAGCATTGAGAAGCAAGCGGCAAAGACAAAGTATATGCTGTCATCTAGAGAGGACGCTCAACACGAACGTCTTGGACAGAACGTCACCATAGACAGCTATAATTTTGAGGTAGTTAAGGAATTTGTCTACCTGGGCTCCGCTATATATTCAGTCAATGACACCAGCGCTGAGATCAAACGAAGGATAATTCTTGCCAATCGCTGTTTCTTCGGGCCAAGAAGGCAGTGGAAAAGTAAAGCCCTATATCGAATTACTAAATTGTCCCAATACAAAACACTCATCATACCGGTCCTGCTGTATGGTGCAGAAGCATGGACCTTCTTAGCGGCAGATGAGTACGCTTTAGGAATATTCGAGAGAAAAATTCTTCGGGTGATCTTCGGTCCCATACGCATAAACGGGGAATGGAGGAGAAGATACAACAACGAACTGTACGGGCTGTACATCGACATCTACCTAGTCACAAAAGTGAAAAGGCAAAGACTCAGGTAGCTGGGTCACGTAGAGCGGATGGACACCAATGCTCCAGCCAGAAAAGTCTTTGAATGCCTCCCCGAGGTAGGGCGTAGTAGAAGAAGGCCGCGAAACCAGTGGCGCATGCAGGTGCAAGAGGAACTCAACCAACTTGGCATGTGAAACTGGAAACAGCTAGCTAGGGACAGAGCTGGATGGAGCAGGCTTGTTGGTTGAGGGGTCCACACCGGACTGTAGCGCCAGCATAAGTAAGTAAGTAAGAGGTTCGCTGGGTCAGCTAGTAGTACCTAAATAAAATTTGGATAAATAGATTTTTTTTTTAATGTCCCGATTTGTTCCAATTTTTCGACCCTTGCGTCCCGATATTAACCAAATGCTATCTGGCATCCCTTAGTCATCAATCATCTTCATTAAAATAGTTTGGAACAAAGAAATAACTTTTCATCAATTTCTTTTTGAATGAATATCATTCAACAACAGGTAGCAGCTATTGAATTTTCTCTTTGAAATTGATAAATTTTACTCCAATTTTCCAAATTATGATAATCAACCTGATGAACAAAAACAATTCATTATTCAACTCCACAATAATCTCCACCTAAAATGTTAAAACCTTTTAAACGGTTTTATCATTGACAACAATTTTGTTGAAAAAATCAAGGGCTCAGTTTCATGAGTAGGTATAGGTTCTCCGAAAAAAAAAAAAACATAATATTTCAGTATAACTGTGGGTGTCATGGCCTTTCAACCTTTTGAGTCCTTTCTTTTGTATGAAATTTTTTGATATCAACAAAATTGTGTGTTTCAAAACAAAAATCATTATCACATCCTTTGTTCAACATCGCGGCATCCCTTTTGAAATCATTCAATCGTGTTCATTAATTATTCATGGAAGCCTCTTTCTCGTTTTGTCTGCTTTTAATTTTTTAAAACGAATTTTCAAACTGAGTACACGTTTAAATATATGTATGTACGCGCATCAAAGTAGGTAGAGTGTTTAATACTCCAGAATTGGAGTATACACATAACCACATCTGAGATTTCCATCAGCTATATAAAGCAGCACTGCGGGGGCGGTATAGCATTAGACGAATTTTTGTGCTGCCGCCTAATACTTCTGTCATTCTCGTCGTATCGCGTCGTAGTCGCTCGTCGTCATCAGCTTCGTGGTAGTCCTTGAGCACTAACAGAACATGGATCAATGTTTTCCTCGTCATGATTTTCATGCGTTATCTGACCCTTAACACAGCACACATATTGGTAACGGGGTGCGGTGCAATGTTAATGACGGTATAGTGTTTTTGTGAATGACAGCCTTGTCGGCATAAATATCTACCGCGCTGGCTGGAAAACTCCGATGAATTTTCCAAATCCATTGTTCGCAATATGCCTTTCACTTAATTGATGCCGAATTTTTGATTTTACTGAGTAAAATTTGATTGCTGAATATCATTTCGCTCGATTTAGAGTGTTCACTAACGCCGCACCGCGCCGCGCCGAACACTCCGATACTGAAAACTCAACTTTAAAACAGAAACTCATTTCGAACAAGGATATATGAACATGAACATGGAGATGTTCGCAGCCTATCTTTACGCAAGGACAACGAATGAAGGCGATGGCGAAGCATCACGATAGTTTTTCCTTATTATAGCTGTAGCATCATTGATTCATTATTGTGCGCAGAGAGTTCGTCCTTTTTAATTAAATTTTAGTTAAAAAAAAATGGTCGTCCTAGTAACATAATTCCAGTAAAAATTCTGTGCTGTTTGGCCGAAAAGAGGTCAACATACCGCACCACTGATATAATATGCAATTTCTGTTGACTTGTTGTTGGGTGCTGCAGCATCAGCACAGTGTAGCAGCTGATGGTAGTTCGGTTAGGTTTGTTGGTTGGCAAATAAATGATGCAGCATTGCAATCGATACTTCCTCGTTTATATGAAATAAGGTCCAGCTTCTCTGTTTGGCTGGCGACATCATCCATCGGCCTATGTAATTTATTCTGATTGTCATCGCATCTAAATCATTTTTTTGACAGCAACATCGGATTCGACCTAGTTATATAGATGCATGCACAATGCTGCATCAAGCTGGTATGATGGTAGTGTCGGAAGTAATGTATAGGAACTGGGAGTGGCTGCTTGTTATGGGCCTAGCTGAACACTCCAATTGAAATAATGTTGATTCGTAAAAGCATCAGATGACTGTTATCTGTTTGCTAAGATGAATTTTTCTTGTCTTACATATCAATTTGAAGATGCACAAGCTGATCGAATATCGTAATAGGCATCTGGATTAAATTACTGTACAGGGTTACCATCAAGTCTTTATTAACTACTTATATTTACTCTTTACGGCAAGTGTTGGTTTCGTGCAGAAGTGGACTTAGGATTTCGCTGCGGGGGGGCCTTGGAGCTCCAGTCAGGGAAAATAATTAAAAACAATAATGCGCCGCATCAATAGATTGCAGATTACAACAGTTTATTGTGAATTGCCAAGTGTTGCCGCCACTAGCCTATTCTTAAGCCAGAAACGTTTACATTCAAGTTCCTTGAACGAGCCTTAGATGGATGGTTTTCCAAAAAGAGGTGTTATTTTGAATATCCCGCTGTTTCGGTAGTTGTAACTTTTGAAGCTGTAATTTTTTGACATTTGACAAGTAGAAACTATGCCATTAATAAAAATGGAACGATACATGCTTCAACAACGCATTGAAATTATTAAAATTCACTATAAGAAATGCATGAATATAATCCATAATTTCATTAAAAAATCATCTTGACTAATGAGGCCCATTTTCCACCTCTGTGGCTGCGTCAACAAGCTAAATTGTCGCATCTGGGGCTCGGAAAACCCAAGATTTTTTGTTCGAAAGCCTCTCCATCCTCAACAAATAACTGTTTCGTGCGGTTTATATTCCGGCGGGGTTATTGGTCATTACTTTCTCGAAAATGAGGTTGGAGCAACAGCTACGGTGATTGGATTGCGCTATCGAGAGATGATTAATAATTTGTTATGGCCGGAATTGGATGGAAATGATCTGGACAACGTTTACTTTCAACAAGACGGCGGCGCTACGTGCTACACAAGCAACGAAACCACGATCTTTTACGGGAAAAGTTTCCGGGCCGAGTTATCTCTCGATAACTTTCTCGGGTTTAACTTTAATGCAAGTTTATTATCACATTGTTGCCTGGAACATTTGAACTACAAGAAAAAGTCCGTACTAGCTATACATTCGTGAATTTTATCTATTTTGTGTTAAAATTGTTCAACACTATTAAAACAACTGTTTTTAATCAACTAGTTTGGCGTGAATAGAGTAGGTTTATAGTTTTAACTGTCACTGGACCTAACTGAAATTAATTCCTATCGATAGAAAAATAAAATTTTAAAAAATGCTTTACAAATTACCTGAAGTATTTGTATGTAATCGTTTAGTCTCGACTCCTGAAGTAGATTTCTTTTAAACAATTGACTTAAGCCTTTGTAGGCTAATTAAGCCTTTTTTTGTTTAATGTTCATATGTACATATGTATGTATGTACAAACATGTACATTACATATGTAAATGTATATATGTTCATGCGATAACAACTAACCTTAACGGTTCGCGTACACTGAAACCGATTAACCGGCCGATTTCGGATCGGAGCTATACGAACGAATGTCTCGGACGTAAGTCTGCATACACAACTGCCGTTCTCGCCCGATGCCTGTTTATAACAATGCCGATTTTGAAGGACGCCAGTCGGAATGTGAAACGTAAAAAGTAAACGTGGCTCTTTTATAAACACAATAAATGATAAATTCACTATTAATTTAACTTATTTTAATTTTGAATTTAATTTCATCTTATTCTGGCAAGAAATAACTGACAAACTGACGTTAAATCCAAACAAGTTCGGATAAGTCGGTTCATCGGTTATTAACGGCCGACATCGGATATTTGTCGGTTGTAGTGGTGTACGCGCTATCTTCCTTTTACACACGTTTGATTCAAACGGCCGAGTTCGGCTGACGACGGACGAGCATAATTCGGCCGATAACGGGTTATGTGTACGCGAGCCGTAAGAACCAAGCGCAGTCCAGAGAATTGTTGGGGCTTAAAGGTGGTGACACACTAAAAGGGAAATGCTTGCAGAAAGCGTTTCGAAAATTTCGATTTTAATATTTACATTAATAATACATAATACATAATACATTAATTAATAATACATTAATATTATTTTCTTGCGATATATCGATTGAAAGGTGGCACTTTTTAGATCACTTGTATGCTAATCGCGTAAGATGCTTAGATTAAACGGAAATCGCGTTTAAAGAAAACTTTCGAGGATCTAGGACGTATAGTTTGGCCAATCGAGTTTCGTTTGTTTTCCGTATCGTGCGATAAGTCAATTGAGAGGTGCCACTTTCCACAGATCTTGAATGTGCAGTTTTTGAATTTCTACGGTGCTTAGTTTAGTCGAAGATCGCGTTTAAAGAAAATATCGTCCTATACATCGATTGCAAAGTGGCACCTAGATCATTTTGTTTGCTTTCTGAAGGCACATCCCTTACAATGTGTGATGGCGGCACCCGAATATTCTCTGGGCTTAGCATGGTTCTAACGGTTAGTTGTTAATGCATGTACAGTGCATTATGTTATACTTGTTAATTTATAAGCGCCTATGCCACTTTTTCTTAGCTTAGCTTTTTAACTTAGCTTAGTTTTCAGGAAATTACTTATTGGTCATATATCGTGTAAATTTTTGATCCCCGACCATGGACTTTTGTCCAATTCTCTTCGATCATCAGTCCTGGGAGCTCATTCTTTTGTCAATTTTTTTTTTTGCAAATGTTGGTTCTTAAGGAATTATTTGCTCTTACATATAATATCATGTATGTTGCTACTTTTTGTATAGCGTCGAACAAATTTTTGTTCGCCCAACTCCTTTGTGACTTAGACCCAAACTTTTTCTTTTCAAATTATTTTCGGGCTTGGAAAACAAATATATGTATGTACTTGCAAATCTTATGTTAATTGCTTATCTCCGAGCCTTTTCTGTCTAATTATAATATCACCTAGTTGTCATTTAATGTATTTTAAGAATCAGCTGTGAGGGGGGCCTTAGCCGCTTTTGCACCTCTTTGGATCCACCACGTGTTTAACTAAAATTACGTGCGTCAGTGCGCTTGTGCGTCTGTATGACTAGCCTAAACGGTTAAACGGATTTGATTTAAATTTGATTTGAAGTATTTTTATATGAATCCCTAGAAGAGACATTCTTTAGCTCATCTAGAAAACTACCAAATTTGTGTTTCAGCTCATCTGGAAAACTACCATAAGAAATATTATCTCATACATCTTGTGTTTATATGATCAGAAGTCGTGGGAATGTTTTTATTTTACAAGGTAGGGAAAAAGTTTTCATATAGTGTCATATAATGTCATATAGTGTTAAAGAGAGTTAAAAGTAATGTTGTGATGTAAATATTTACTGACCAGGGTACATCTTTAAAAGTGTTGGCGGAGCCGATTTTTCTTTAATTCTTTAAATCGATGTCGATCTTATTCAATTGAAGTAAGGTAGAGAGTTATTTCAGAAGAAGCAAAATGAAGCAAAATGGCAGCAAGTTCACGTTATGACACTAATTTTGCCCCATCACCCTGTTTACATTGACACTTTGTTTCCCATTTCTTATACATACGTCGTATCAAAATAAAATAATCTTATAATATTGCAATAATTGTATGCGCTAAGAACTTACTTCGTAGAACATCTCCTTGTGTTGAGTAAATGGTATCCAAGTGCAGGTCTGTTATGTGCCAGAAATATCCTGGAAAAAATTAAAAAAAAAATCTTTAATGATTTAATTTTACAAAAGAATTATATTTTGTATTGAATACTAAACAAAATCATTTTAAATAAAATTGATGTTAGCCAAATAAGGGTGAGAATATACGATGCTCGTATAGAGACAGGTTAATTAATTAATATTACCTTTACCTATTATTTTTATACTAAATATGAAGACACAAAATGTGTCTAAAATCCAAATGTTAACCTTGTTTTGTAAACTTATGTTGATTAAATCCTTCATTTACAAACTCAGATCTAAAGCCTAAGGACATAAATATTATATCCTTAATTTTTAATTGTTAAATTTCATTTACTTTATTTTATCGTTTATGAATATAAACTTGGCTCAAAAGTAACACTATCTCATTGACATATCACGTTTGTACATAAATATATTAAAAATACTGCAGTGACACAGTGTTAAGTATCATTTGAATGATTTTTTTTCACTTATTTATCATCCGGTTTATTATATTGCCACGTGTTATGATTTGAGAACCCATATTCATTTCACATATCCTTAAAATTCTCCCACAAGCACATACACCTAGCTCAATTATAAATTCAAAAATTCCTCCGAGTACACTTTAAAGCGTTCCATGTCACATGCACACATCACACCATTGAACTGCAAACAAATGGCCAAATCCAACCCGAACGCCCTCTATACGAGTCAGTATGTAGATATAGGCATAGCGATATATAGCTACAGTTACACCCTTATAGTCGTCGTCGTCCTTGCCATCATTGTACTTTGGTGTATCCTTCCATTTGAAATCAGCATATAAAAAGAAATATGCGCATAAAATTACTCCAATTCCCCAGCTGCTTGCTCTTTTGTAAGCTCTATCGCCACCCACCGCACTGCAATCCGCGCCCCTATTTCAAGGGTTGCACTTTGCAAATGTATAAGGTTCCATATTCTATACGAAACGAATATATTATACAAATGTGTAGATTCTAGATTATAGAATCCATGTTATGTGCGGTGCATGCGAGACTTTGTCTTTTTTTTACAGCAGCATCAGTAGCAGCAGCAGTAGCACAGCATCAGCTTGAAGATAATACATATACAAATATTATATTTATGAATAGAAAACCTTCAAAAATCTAATGAAACTGACATTGATTCGAGATGAAATATTAAAATTTATACAGCACGCAGAATTCCTCGCCCATGGGAGCGATCGAGGTATAGCGATAAGTTTAATATTTTTGATAAATGTTCAATGAATTTTTGAAAATAAATTAAATTCGTCCATTTATATAACCTAACCTACTTTTAAGCCGGAAGGGAATATTATAATGCAAAGTATAGATATTGTTTTTGCGAATGGTATATGATTTCCCAAAACTCGATTTGTTATTTAAACAAAAAAAAATCTTGTTTATTAATAACATCCATAATTATTGTGTGTTTTGTTCAGGGCCGAAGTCGACATGACTGTGCACACGTGATGCTTACGACCTACGTGTCATCTAATTAAAATATACAGGTATAGGTAGGTAGTAGGTATATATGTATTATAACGGAAACAAAATATTTCACTGTTGCCGGATGCCTTATGCAGGTTTTCCATTTAATCTCGAAGGTAATTATTTTGATTTTGCAAATAATTTGTATTGAGAATTTAATTTCAAAATCATTTCGGCGTATACTAATAGCTTATTAAAACGGATTTCCGTTTTATAATTACAAAACTGTGATTTCGTTTAGTACCAAAAAGAAATTTATTGTTTGACTGAGTGATTTTTTTTTTATTGTCAATTATAGTTTGTTCGGAATTACAAATATTGATTAAAATGTACCTATCTTAAGCTTACGCATTATTTTCGTCAATAACAAAGCTTTAAATTACTAACGACCGTTTTGTTAACGAAGCAGATGTTGACATACACTCCTTTTCAATAGAATAGTTACAATGTTTTTCAAGTGCAAAATTCGATATTTTACCAAGTATTTGTTGATCGAATTCAAATTTTTTTTAATCATAACCGAATGATCAAAATGTTAACTGATGAGTCTAGATAAAGTAATTCAAAAAGCACTGAGAATTGTCCACTAATTCCATTGCAAAACATTCGTTGAAAAAAAAATGCGTTTTTTTTTTCAACGTAATAGGTACACAGCTATTGTTTTCATTAATATAGTGGGTCTTCTGAGGTAAACTCTTCTCGACCAATAGATTTTAGTGTGTTCTGTCAAATAAGCGCTGTTTTTCTGAAATTCCAAAAAACAATGAGCCGTGCAACGACGCGACGTGGAGCGATCTCATATCGGGAAAAAATAAAATGAGAATATCAAAAACAAAAGTTGTCTTGGGTTCTTTTTATAATTTAAAGATTTTGTTTTAATTTAAAAAATGACCGCTAGGGGTTGCGCATTGCAGTTAAAAACTAAAATACGAAGTGAAGAGAATATGAAAACTCCTCCAAAAAGTTTCATTGGGTTATTTTATGCATTTCTAGATGTTTGTTTAGTTTTAAAAACGACCTATTCAGACATTCAAAACAAATGTTCATCGGTATCTCCTTTTTAACCCTTTTCAATTTCCTGAATGCTCGCACTGTATGTAAATATTTTAAGGGTAATAATAATCCCTTTGGTGCGCGCAAAGTTAAAAAAAAAAAAAAAAAAATAAAATCCTCCAAAAAGTTGCGTGGAGTCCTTTTAGCGCGATTTAATATTTTTTTGTAATTTGTTAACTGCAACTGAATTTTTTCTATTGGCTTAGCATACGTATTCAATTGTTGAGTTCAAAACGTTTACCAGCCTTTATATGTCTTAAAGACTATTAAAACCAGTCTGAGAATTAATAAACTATTATGGTTACTATAAGAAAACTTAAAAATGATTTTATTGAATTGTTAGAATATTTTGTTTTATTTCTTCATTTGAAAATTCTTTTCAAATATTCAAAGTAGCTGCTTAATAATTGCATAATTAGAGGCGTTCACAAAACAGAGATATCGAAGATTTGCTACGTCAAAAGCTAATCAAGCGAATCCAAAATTTTTGTTCCTCAGTATTTTTACAGCCAAACTGAGATTTTTTGCTGAGGAATCCTGTTCAGGCAACTGAGATTGCTGAAGCCCTCTGGTATCTCCTTTTCTTGAACACGCCTATTAATTCGGCTTTGTTTTTAAATCCGTGGCATGTTGCGCCATGGAATAAATACGAATTCGAGCGTAGGTCTTCTTGAGTAAGTTCCATGATTAATAGATGTTCGGTCAAACGTCTTTTTCAATCTGGTGCCAATATTTTTGCTCTTGATATTTTTCTGATTTAAAAAAGAAGTTTTTAAGTTGAAAACTTTGAGCAACTAATTGACCTACTAGTATTTTTTGTCGTTTTTGTTTAAGGAAGTCATTAAGCACCTGCTGTGTGATTGTCCAATCCTCCAAACAAATCGCCTCCGGTACTTCGGAAACAGGTTTGTTGGAGAACTGGACGATCTAGCGCAGGTCTCGATGGCAAATATGAGAAAACTCATAGAAATAACAGGCTGGTTCACAAACGAACCAGTCTATGTGAACATTAGTTAGGAACATCTCTGTATTTCATTTATATGGGGATCACAATGGACCAATAGGCCCCCGTGTTACGCAACAGCTTAGGCTGTGCACACCCCTCCTAACCTTAAGGAAGTCACGTTCTAATGAAATTTGGCTTAAAACGAAGTTTCTATCATTAGTACTAACAACGCAATTACCGTAACCATGGGTCTGGTTACACAAAAATGAAGAATGATTTTTTTCTTAGAATATACCCAAATATCTTGCCCTTAAAAAGTTTCAAAAATGTAAAAAAGCACGCGCTTTTTTACATTTTTTAAAACTTTTATTTATTACTAGCCGACCCGGCAATGCTTTGCTATTGCTTACTATTAACGAAGACGAACTTACAAAAATATTTGTTTTGTATTGTTTTTCTTCTTAGTATATTTAAGATTCTTATGTATAAAATGCAATTTAAATATTTTAATGCTCTTTAGTATGCGATGTTTCTTGCAGTTATGTTTTGTTGCATATATAAACAAGTCACTCGGTTTGCCTACACGGGAGAATGCAACCTAGATCGTGAACAAAACATGGATACCCCTAGTTAAGCCCACAAAATTGCAGCGATTGTATTAATTTATTGTTATTGCAAAAGCCAATTCAATCAAGAACAGTATATCCTTGTTTGACATTGAATACTATATCAATTAGATTAATATGTATTCATGGTAGCAGAATAACGTCCCTTTTGAATTTTCCCGTTTAAATTGTTTGCTTCGCTCACATATTTCAACAATTTTTGTCACTAACAATCTTGTACTATTATAAAATAGGAACGTTTGTTTACTCACAAATTACTGCACCAATTTTTATAAAATATTCACAATTTGTTCTAAATATTAGTGGGGGAAAGGTTTAAAAATTTCATTAAGAAAGATCCAATTAATGACAATCCTATAATTCCTTAAGTTTTATTGATATTCAACACCGTTAGAAAGCTGACATTTTGTAATTCTCTTTAATCTTAAGCATGATATCATCTATGAGAATTTTTATTTGCAAATACGTTCTCGCCCACTTTTCTTTCTTTTCATAAAGCGTCTCGCTGAAACTTAAATTTTCTTAATAAGCTGTCTTGAACTTCAACCATATCGTAATTTTCTAACCTTATGTCAGAAAAGAAGTATGGCCTTATTATGCACTTGCATCAGCAACACCCAACTGTCGTTTTCACATACGTTTCACGTGTTCATTGAAACTTTTAAAATATTATTTACGTAATATTATATAAATAAAATATTGCAATATTGCGCCTTTCGACAGGAATGGAAGGGACCTACAATTTTATGCCGAATCCGAACGGCTAGACGAGAAGCACTTATTCGTGACAAGTGATACTCTTGGAGGATTTGTCAATTCCTCGCAAGAGGCAGTAGCCCTGAAAAAAAACTTTTTAGTTTTTAGTTGGATGAGGCTGGGAAGCGATCCCAGACCTCCAGCGTGACAATCGAACGCACTAACCATTACGCTACGGGCTACTACTAGTTTGTATGTTGTGAAAACTACGTATTAAGTTCTGGACTTGCATTTATAAGTATGAAAGCTTTAATTTTAAAAGCTACCGGTCTGTTTTTCATCGTGTTGGATGGTTTGAAACCGCCCATGACTGATGGCCTAGATATGCTACTGACTTTACGCATTTCACAAGTTTTGAAAATGTTGCATGTGAATCTTTAATGGCAATTTAATCTTTAAAACATAATGCAATAACTAACACATGTATGTACATAGTATGTGCATACGTATCGATGTGGTGGCATTTCATGGCACACGACACACATAATCTACAAAAGCATTGAGCATCTCCGTTGTAAGAACCAAATCCATATGGCATGTTTTTTCCCTCCATAAGATTTCAATCAATGACTCCGTTTACATGAGAGTCTTTCGACGATCGAAATTAATTTAGTACATACATACATACATACAGACATATCTACATACATACATTACATATACATACATTGATACATATAAGTTCTATTGAATATTCCTTTGAATTTGACAACTTTTGATATAAATTTTATTTATTTTTTAATTTCAATGATCTTTTGATTGATTTATAAATTTCAGAAAAATATTCATTGAACAGTAAAACCAAAACGCAAGATTGCTAAAATTTTCAATTGCAGTGTAGGGATCTTACCAACATAACTTTATAAACCTTCTCACCGCTAGTAAGAACAAATTGTGAAAAATTCAGCGAAGTCTGTCGCGTAGTTTATGAGTCTATAACTAACAACACTATTTTTAGCTCGCCTTTTATTATATGATTGATGATGGTGATGATGATTGATGATAATCATTTGCAGAATTTTGTAAAACAGAATTTTGAAAAGCAGAATTTTGAAAGGCAGAATTTTGAAAATCAGAATTTTGAAAAGCAGAAACAGTGGAAATACTTACAATGTTACAATAATAAATAGAATCATTTAGGGCTCTAAATTCCAGCAACATCTTGTACCGCTGAGTGATCTTTAAGCAGTTGCTATTCAAGAAGTATTAAATGTTGAAGAAAAATCATATGTTTCTTCTTTTAATCATTCTTTAAGGTTAATACGAATAAAATATCGCATTTTCTATTCCTAAAAAATCACTTACAACTGACCTATACCTTGACATAAGGTCCATATGTAACAAAAAAAAACTTATAATAAAAAATCACATGGAATTAAAATAATAACGTATTAATTTTTATCTGCACTTCCCTCCCCCCCCCACCAAAAAAAAAAAAAAAAAATTGGCGGGCGCTAATGCAACTGCAATTGCTGATAGCCGACATTACCCGTGTTTTGTTTGGCATTATATAAATAGTATAGTAGAAAATTACCACAAAAACGCATCCGCAGTAGCCTGGTTTTTGTAAGAACTGGTTTAACTGAAAGAACACTTGTCAGAATATTAAAAAAAAAAATATAGTATTTGTGAGAATCAGAAGCAAAAATCCATTCGGGACTCGGAAAACTATCCGCAGTATGATTCTACTTTAACTTTTATCGGCAGACAACATACTGAATTTGACCGATGGCATCGATTATGTTGTCTTTGAGGGCCACGGATTATTCGCATAGACCTGGCGACTTAAGAAGCCTCACAAGAAAAAGTCCAAAGGGGTCAAATCACACGATCTTGTTGGCCAATTCACGAAACCGCTCGTGCAACATATCGATTGTGTCTTGAGCTGTGTGACACGCAGCACCATCCTGTTGAAACCATATGTCTTTGGTGTCCATATCATCCAATTCAGACCAAAAGAAGTTGGTGATCGTCGACCAATAGCGATCGCCTGGCCAGCATCATTTTCGAAGAAGTACGGACAGATGACGCCTCCAGCCCAAAATCCACATCAAACAGTAACTTTATTTGGATGCATTGGCACCTCGTTAATCTCGCGTGGATTGGTGCTATCCCAAATCCAGCAATTTTGCTTGTTCACGTACTTATTCATCCAAAAATGGGCCTCATCAAGATGATTTTTCGACCAAAATTGGCATCAGCAAAACACCCATTTCGATAATAAAGTTGTATCATCTGCAATTGTTGCTCGACACTGTAACTTACGATGATGATTTGTCTTTAGTAACTGATTAAAACACGATATTTTGAGAGAAAGTAAAAGAATTAATATGGCCGCCAAGAGCTGTCAAAATCAACCCGTCCCTATTGGAAAACTCTTTATATTAAGATTTTTAAAGCAAACATTTTACAAACGAAATTTATTAAAATCATTACTACAATATAGAAGTTCAAAGTAAAAGCCTTTATTTAAATAAATAAATACAAAGTAGGTACTTACCTTACCTATCTATTTTTTCCAAAAAACATTGCTTTTGATATTTTTTCAAAGACCTAACTTCAATAAAATAAACAAACGTTTTTAAATAAATCATTTATACTTTCCGAATAAAAATTTGTTTTTCTTTGTCACACAAAATGCAAAATGTATTTTTTTTTTTTTTAACTTTTAAACCCACATAAAGTAGGAATTTATTTAAAATAAAACTATACCACAAAAAAAACGAAAAAACAGATTCATATTGCATGACCATGAGATAGAAGATGGAAACTAATAGGTTTATACCACCATAGCTACCTTCTGCAAAAAAAACTATATATTTTCTCCCTTTTACTCACGCCTGTTTCCCTTAACTACCATTTTTTTATGTTTTTCTCTTTAAAAAACCTTAACTACTCAAGGACTTAAGAGGTAGAAAATTCCCTTAAATGGAAAGGATTTTTTTTTTTATAAATTATAAAAAATACTTAGAATAAAAGAAAAAGTAAAAGTTAACAAAATAAAAGTAAAAGTTACGAAAACACTACAGCAGTTTTCAAACTTGAAGTAGGTATGTTTTTTCTTTTTTTAATACTTGTGTGCCAAACATTATGCAGGTACAACAATATTCACAAATTCCTAAGTAATAATGGCCTTCTCTCAGTGTTCCAGTTTCATGGGAGTTTTTATAGGTTTTTTTTTTTTGTAATGCAGTAGATACCTATACAAAAAATCAACAGCACCAACTGTTGGTTGGTTGGTGTTTTAAAACAACCCTTAACCCTGTTTTGAGTACTTGAAATGAAAAAAAAAAAAAAAAAAACTATTGACGATCTCAACACCATTTTTCATTTGGTGCTTATAGGCTCACAAAAGCCTTTACGAAAATACCTATTTGAATTGAAAATGCTTGAATAAACTTTTCAAGTCAAAATACATAGATCTATCCAAGCCCTTAGCCTAAAACATCCCTCGAGTTGAAGTTTCTTCACACTTCTTACAACATAGCTGTATAGTATACCCATATCTAGAGCTTTTTTATTCGTCTATGGGATGTGTAAATGGTATGACTTCCACTATACTGTTTCTATTACTTTTGAGAATCACTACTTAAAGTTAAAGAAATGAAAAATAACAAAACTTCTTAAATATGTTTCGAAATTTAATAAAAAAAAAAAATACAAAACAAGATTTTTTTTTTCTTAAGCAAAACTTAAAGAAAACGCTTAACGAGAAAAGTTTTTTAATAGGATACCATCAAAGTAGGTGGAAGTAAGAAACAAAAAAAAAAAAACTAAACAAAAAAGAATGAAAGCTTTTCTTGTTCGCTTTGGTGCACAACTTTGCAAACGCAATTAAACTCGCATCAAGCAGTACACATACACACACTTATATGACAGGGGTTTCAGCATCAACAAGGATGTGAATCTAGAGCTCTACCCTTATAGGTATAGAGATGAAAATATCATCATACTAACACACATTCTTAGATCCATTCCCAACAACCACCCTGCATCCTGCGTCTGTTGTACCTTTTCCGATGCAATGGTGACACGGTGTGAAGTGAGTGTAAAAGTGCAATATGATTGCAGCTAAATGGAAGGGAAAATGCAGCAAGAAAAGCAATTTATAATCAACAAAACGCATTTTTTCTGCGTCTTTTTTCTGCATGTGGTTCTTGCCTAAGGTGACCACACTGTTTTTTTTTTATAAAAAGATAATAGAAAACTCGATTAGACGACTCAAATTAATGAAAGAACATTTTGGAACAACCTTGCATTTAGTACAGAAAAATATTTTGTTTGTATTGATGTTTAGTGGAGTGGGGCTTATTTTGGATAAGTTTTAATTTCTCAAGTGCCTTATATACATATGAGTCAAATTTAAAAATGTTCTAAACTTTTAGCGAATTTTTAAGAAAGACTGTGAAAATTATGTATGTACGTGTATTGTCTGATTTTTGTTGTTGTAAATAGTCAATGATAATTCTCTGAAGACTAGCTATTATGCTAGAAGGATAGGATCTGAGGTGCAAGTAATTAATTCATGGAAAACAAAAAATAAAATAAAATAAAATAAAATGCACAACTGGATGGCACGAACTTGTAGCTATTTATTTATTTTGTATTTATTTATTTATTTATTTATTTATTTATTTCATCGAATTCTTATACACATTTAGATAATAAATCTTATAAGCTAGTGCAAAGTTATAATTGTTTAATTTTAACGAAAACTTTTTGATACAGGGCTTTAATTTTAAATAATTTAATATAATAATATAAGAAAGAAAAAATTTTATCAAAATAAGAAAGAAAAAAGAAAGATAGGAAGAATGTATTCTTATTAGAGTTGTACAATATATAGTAGTTATTCAATTTAATAAATATGCTTTAAGTTCCATCTGAAATCTCCTCCTTACTTGAACGTCCCTCATATGTTGCGGCAGAGAGTTCCAGAGTCGGGCATAATAAACGAAGAACTGTCGTTCGGATGTCAAACACGAAAATCGCGGTTGAAGAATATGCGCTGTTCTAGTGGAAGCACAGAACGTTATTCTGTTAAAAAGGCTACATGGCTGTCTGGTCTGAATTATGTTGAAGAGCATTGTAAGACTTCGAAACTTCAGTAGGTTATTAAATGTGAGATTATATATTCTCTTCGAAAAATCAGATGTTCTGTCAAATCTACGAAGACCAAATATATCTCGACTGAAAAGGTAAAGTATCTTAAGTCAATTTTGATGATTTGTCAAATTTTGTGATTTTTTTTTTTATTTATTTCAAAAAGATATTTTTAAAATTTCGCCCGTTATAAGGAAAAATATGACGTAAGATAGTTTGGCTTTTCTTAAAATTGTATTTTATATTAATTTCCAAAATCTTAAGTTGAGATTTTTTCGGACGTTTTCAATTCTTATGTCCATTTAAGATGATTTGCGTGTGCAAAAAAGGAAAAAAACATATTTAAGATGATATTTTTAGGTATTTATTTTTAAAACTTTAAGTCCTTAAAATAAAAAAATCACATTTGATCTATAGAGATAAACTTTAATAATGAAAAAAAAACTTAAAAAAAAAACAAAGACTTGAATGTCTTAAAAAAAAATATAAAGTCAGATTTTGTTTACAGAAAAAAATTAATTAAAAAAAGAGAAACAGTTTAGTTTATTTAACTTTGGTTTCAAAGTCAAAACAAACTTAAAATTAATAAAAAGGAAATAAACCAAATTATATATTCATTGGAAAAAACTTAAATCGATTTCATTTTTTATTGTTTCATTGTCTTACACCGCTTGTTGAAGCAGTCTCTGTCTCTGGTGAATTTAACTGGTTGTCTAGTTTCTTTCGAACTTACCATTCGCAGAATGGTAATAAGTAATGGGAGCGCTACGATATCTCGCAAACTAAAATGGGAGCGCTACGATATCCGCATTTTTTTATAAATCTCGAAATACGAAATCTCGCAAACTTATAAACCCGCTTTTTATAAACTCGCAATTACAAAATCGCGCTTTTAACAATCTCGCATTTACATTTCACAACCAAAAATCTCGCAAATTCCAACTAAAATCTCGCGAACTAAAGTCTCGCATTAAACCATCACGTTGGAAAATTCCGCACTGAAAAATAAATACATGCAATTGGATAATTAAAACTCAGAGGGAGATAAAATCCTTGAACCCGATACGCCGGCCAGCCCAGGTACTTTTTATTAAAAATAAACTGAAAGCACACAAACTGCTTGGCGACTGAACATACCCTAAGCGGAGCGACGGAGTCGCGTGAGCGGGACAGAGGACCCGAAAAGGGAGTTAAAATCCTTGAACCCACGCCACCCAACTGACAACATACACAAACGAAAAACCTAGTATAAAGTATTTTGTACAAGTCCTTTATGTTTTTTAATGCGAGTATTTATTTTTCGTGATTTTAGTTTGCGGGTTTTTGTAATTGCGAGATTATAAAAAGGGGGTTTTTTTATTGCGAGATTATGAAGAGCGGGTTTCTGTAATTGCGAGATTTCGTATTGCGTTTGTTTTGCAAATGGTAAAATATCCTATAACTACTTAGGGAGAGAAAATTTTCAGTTCTTAATTCAAAAAATCATCTTATGTTGACACAAGATGATTTGCCTTTTCACACTTTTTCGGAATTTTTTTAAGTATTTTATCTTATGTCGACTTAAGGATGACTTTTGTTTCTGTTTGCAGGCGCAAAAATATCTAAAGTCAATTTAATATGATTTACGATTTCACAATAATAAAAAAGTCTTAAGCCAATATAATCTTAAGTCTATTTTAGGTTTTAAAATTAAGCAGAGCACACAATCTTATGTGGACTTAAGATATTTTACCTCGTGTAGAGATGTGTCTTTTGAACATAAGATGGAATTATTTTTGTCTATAAATAAGCAAAGGAGTGAGATAGAAGGATGCCGATAATACAGAACTGTAGTCCTTTAGAATGGCACTGAGGTTCAACAAAAAACGCGAAATATCTTAAGTCGACTTAAGATACTTTACCTTTTCAGTCGAGATATATCTGGTAGCGTTGTTAAAAGCAACATTAAGTCTTCTCCTACCTGAAGCATCGCAGTTCCCGGATACTTCGCATCCGTAGGTCAATATAGGAACAATCAGTGATTTTACTAAGATAATTCTAGTATTTTTGGAGTATAGTACTGAGATGTCCACAAAGAGCGAAGAATGCCATAAACTTTGCCTACGACTAAACTGACGTGGTTAGCCTAAGTAAGTGTATTATTGAATGTCATTCCCAGGTTCTTAACAGTAGATACATATTCGATAGGAGCATTATTAAAGATGACTGAAGGAAAATAAGACGTGGACACAGGTTTTTTTGAAATTATAATACACTTAGACTTTTTCGAATTAAGTAAAAGAAGATTTGTTTTGACCAATTGGCAATGTTTTCTAGGTCACAATTCATACGGCTTACACAATCTTCAATAAGTCCAAGAGGACAGCTTATGTGTAGCTGAGCGTCATCAGCATAAAGCTGAATAGCGGAGCTAGTATTAACTGATGGCAGCTTGTTGATATATAGGGAAAATAAGATGGGCCCCAATATAGAACCTTGTGGTACACCAGTAGGTACAGCGATAAAGTTCGACAAAACATTATTGATAAAAACAGCTTGTTCACGACCAGTAAGATAGGAAAACAAAAGTTTTGTGGAACTGAATGAAAAATTAAAATGTTTAAGGAGTTTATTGCAAAGAATAGAATGGTCAACAGTATCAAAAGCTCTTGAAAAATCAAGCAGCAAGAGAAATGTAATTTGATCTTAATCAATGTTCTGTCGGATTTCGTCAACAACCGTCAGAAGGGCAGTAATGCAAGTATTTTTTTCTCGCAACACAGATTGCACAGGGGTGAGGACGCGAGAAGAATTCAACAAGGGTTTCATTTGTAAGGTGCCAGTTATAGATATCATTGAAAAAGTTAATTGTTGATTTTGAGACCCTTCGAAAGTATAATCATTGAAAATTTTAATGCAGAAAGATAGCTTATGATTTCAAATTATTTCTCCTCCAAACAGAATTCATTTTATTCATTTTGTTGGGTTTTCGTCTCCAAGTTGTGTTTTAATTATTATATTTTATTTATACTTAAATTAAAAATAACAAATTTTATTTTGTATTTCTTAAAATTTTTTTTTTTATTAAATTTAAATTAAAAAAAAAATATTATCACAACTTTTATATATGTTAATGCGACGCGTTTCGGAGTGTTGCTACTCCATCATCCGGCGAACTACTTTGATGTTATTATATAACTTAATTCAGCTCAAGCTAAAGCTCTTGTCTCAGGTTGTTTGTGTTGTTGTTTTTATTTTATTTTTGTGGATCTTTTGTTTTGTGCTGGTGGTGTATGGGTGGTGTTTTTATTTTATCTATTATTTTGTATATGTTTTATTGCAGTTTCATAAAGTGTATTAGTTATGAATGTCAGTTTATCGTTCAATAGTATGTCTTTTTCAGTCTTGTATGCTTTGTAGATCTCGTACTCTTCAGTCGCGTCTAATATTTTTCCTTTTCTGCAGATGAATTTATTTTGACCCATATCTTCCCCACAACGTAACTTTTAATTTTTTCAATGATCATTGGTAAGGAAGTTCATCATTGAAAAACTAAAAGTCATTTTATGAGAAAAGTCGTACCAAATTAATTTTTTTTTACCTCGAAATAAATATTAAGTCAATAAGCTTTACTTTGGCATCAAAATAATCATTTATTTTTTCTTCAAAATCTCTCAAAATTGACAATTAATATTTTCAATGATGGTTTTCAATGATAGCTATAACTGGACCCTAACTGAAAAATATTTTTAGAAAGCCTATGATAGAAGAAGAAAGTATAGAAATAGGCTGGAAATCTTTGCCACCCGAGTTTTAAGGAACAGGTATGATTTTGGCTTTCTTCCAAGTTTTGGGAAATACATTTGTTATTAAAATAGTGTTAAAGGCAAAGGTTATATAAGGTAATACAAATGGCAATATAATCTTTAGAAATTTGGGTTTATACCATCTGCTCCGACGGCATTGGATTAAATAGAAATTATGCTTTCGACTACATGAGCTTGGTCAACTCCTGAAAATTTAAACTTATGACCAGATTCAGACACATCAACTAGAGAAAGTTCCAGTGCAAAATTTGTCCGCAACTCGTTCGAGAGTGTTGGAAGAATAACAAATTCTTTATTGAGGGTATTTCCATCAATGTTGCTGCAGTTTGACCTTTCTGTTTACACAGACCTTGGGTTCGTTAGTTCTGCCAAAGCTTTTTTCCACTTAATGAAGGGTCTAACCGTTTACCACCAAAGATAAGAGTTTTAGTGGATCGAATCAGAGCTACAGTCTTATTCCGAAGATAGCAGTATTCTCTACTGTAATCGTGAAGTTTATATCTTTTCCAACGTTCGTTAGCCAGATCACGTTTTTTCATATGTAAACGAATATCTTTTGTGAACCAAGGTCGCTGTCCGGGATTGATAGTTTTGGATCTTAACGGAACATGCACATCAAAAAGGGAGCTAATACTGGTTTCAAGAAAATCGATTTGTTCATCACACGAGGTCGTGAAATATATTTGTTCCCATTCTATGCCCCGAACATCACTCTCTAAAGCAGCATGATTTATAAGATTAAAGTTTCTGTTTGTAAAGGTCGAAGTTGAGCTAGTAATCGTAAAATCAAAAGTAAGGTAAATAAGGTCATGTTTAGAGAAAGCTGGAGCGGATAATTGATCATTCAAAACAACGTTACTGGGTTCACTAACGAAACAAATATCAAGGAGTGTAGCAGCATGATCACTAAAGTGTGTGGGAACTGAAACATTGACCGGGGATAGATTCAAGGTCAGCATGCTTTCCAATAAATGCCCTTCAGTAAGTATATCACTATTCATATCACCACACACAACAACTTTAGACGAAGAGACCGTAATTTCTTCCAGTAAGGAAAAAAGAGGTCCCGTATTTATTGACCTCCCACGAGAAGTATCTCATCATCTCTTATAATCTCTTAGAGCAAGTACTACATTTGACAGTCATTAGAAGACTTACATTTAACAACACATGGAATACTTTTCCTAACATAGATTGCAACCCAACCACCACAGCGACTAACACGATCAGCACGGAAAAGTTTAAGGCCTGCGAGGGGTCATTAAGATCTCCATTAAGCCAAGTCTCTGAAAAACAAACCAAATCAACCCCAGAACCTTCGAAAAGATCTCGAAATTCATCAATTTTGCACCTCAGACTTTGTGTATTTAAATGACAAATTCTGAGGCCAGATCCGTAGCCCGTTAAAACTTTGACCAAAGAACGCAGAATGCCGCATCCACCCGTATCTGAAACTAAACTGCTATTATTAACCCATACCGAGCCGGTTATGTTTTAAAAATAGTATATGAATTAGCGACTGCGAGAGAATTAGCAGAAGAGGAGATTTCTAGTAATACTTTAGAAGCACGGGAAAAATTAACATAGTGAAAGAAAAGAGTTAATAAAAAAAGATACAAACGAAATAAAGAATTTAAGAAAATGAATTTACAGCACTTTGTTTGAATATTCAAAAATAAGCAAATAATTGAATAAAGAAATAATAATAACAATACAAAAATAAATAATAATAAATTATAAATGTAGAAAAGAAAAAATAATAATAAAAAAATAAATAATAACAATAATAATAATATTTAAGTATTGCTGGCTCGTATCTATGTTCGATGTTTTGACAAAGCTTACAGCTTGAAATTTTAAGATTTAAATTGTATGTACACCTACAAACTACAAGTTTTGTCTTAAAACATGGATATTAAAAAATGTTGAAAAACATAAAATAATTTGTTTCAATATTGCTTAAAATCCTTAGCTAATAGCAGTTTGAAATTTAAAATGGCTTATAATTAATTGTTTATTTCTAGAATTTTGAAAATTCTAAGAAAAAAATTTAGAACGCTTATATTAAAAGTAAATATTTATACAGTAGACGCTCGATATAGTGAATCTCGGAAGAGTGAACTATCCAGTATAGTAAACACCCAAAATTTTACATGCATTACTCTAAATAGTGAACAATAAAAATATCGATATAGTGAACACATATTTTTTCTCAGCTGCAATGCGTCCGTTCATTCATGTATATCTCACACTGAATCACAAAAGAAAGTAGTCACTTGACTCAGTAGAACACAAGTTCTTGCTGTGGTCTTACTTTTGTACAACATTGTAATTGTGAAAACAAATTCGACCAAATGCTGAAGTGTGTGTAATATTCTCATTTTTGTTTTGATTTGACCAAAACGTAATCCGACTGACAAAGCTTTTTTATAGAAAAAGCTTGTTATTGCAGCTGAAAAAGGTAGGTAGTAAAATGATAACAAAGACGCAAAAAATATACAAAACGTTAACTTTTCTTATTTTTGCTTTAGAAAATATTTGCGAAGCGGTAAAAGAAATCACGATCAAGGATGCGGTGTTCAATTTACGATCGGCTTGGGATAACTTAGATGGTGTGGTCATTGCAAAGTGTTGGAAAAATATTTTTGAATCCAACGAAAGTTTTGATGAGGAAGATGATATTCCCCTTAGTGTTCTAAGGCAACAGGTAACAGGACGTCACAAATATTTCCGAAGATGTGATTAATCTGCTCAATCATGTAAACGAAAGCGTTACGCATACACCTGGTGACATAGGCGGTTGGAACGAAGATAGAGTCTTGTCGGATATTGAAGAAGCCGAAAACGATGAAGAAGATGTGCAGTTGGTCGTGGATCGACCAACATGTTCCGTTTCTTCAAAGGATGCTGTTGTTCTTTTTGATAAGGTAATTGAGTGGGTGGGACATTATAATACAGACTTTTCTGATATTATAGTCATGAAACGTTTGCAAGAAAAAGCCATCCAAATTAATTTAAATTCGAGAAAAAGTCAGACAAAAGTGACAAACTTCTTTCCAAAAATGTAATTCTTATAGAGAAAAAAGATGCTAATTTGTACATGTTATATTTTGTACATTTATGTAAATTTTTCGTTTTTTATGAGTTAAAATGTTTTTGTTTTATGTTATTTTATATAAGTATGTATTATGAATTGTTTTTGTTTTTAGCTGTTTCAACTTGATTAAAATGTTTGTTTATCGATTAATTAAAAAATAATTATATTCACACTGAACAAAATGTGTATTTTTGATCAAATTTAACTTTGGATAGCGTTTCTAGCCTCCCGATCGAAAGAGTGAACAATCTGGAAATAGTGAACATGGCTGGTTTTTATTACTTCACGATATCGAGCGTCTACTGTATTTGTATTTTTTTTTTTGTATATAAAGCGCGCCTAACCTCATTTTGAATTTCCTCTTCATCATCATCGCCCTCTAACTCGGTCATTGCTATAACTAATTTATTTTTCAGACCATGCTTGATCTTCTCCTGCTCATTGTTTTTTGGTATAGACCTATCTAACCTACGTAATCCCCACTCTACTTTCGTCAAAATCTTCAAATACTCCTTTGAAGTTTCTGACTTTGGAGGATTTCCTAAAAGTTTCCCTAATTCTACTAACTTTTTCTCAACCGCCATTATATCGTCTTCAGAAGTGAATGGATAAGCGGGAGCTACAAAAGAATTCCTACGTTCTAACTCGATGGCAACCCTAAGCGATTTTCGCATTTCCTCAACTGTCCCTACCGATAAGCCTCGCCACTCCATTTCGTATACGAGCTCATCCTGTGACAACCTATTTACTTCCATTGTAAAAAGAGTCACAAGGTAATTTAAAAAAAAAACAAAAAGAAATAAAATCCTTAAAACTTCCTTATAAAGTGCTTTAAATTGCACCGAAAAACTTTCAAATCTCTTAAGAACAAAAACTGAAAACGTTTTAAACAAATTGAAAAATATCTTGAAAAATAAAAATTCTAGAAACATCCGGTTTTGAGTGTTTGACTAGAAATTAATAAGAGCATTGAATTTTGAAAACAAAAATAATACTTAATTACGTAAAATTTTTAGAAACTATCGTTTAAATTTTTGTTTTAATTTATTTTTTTCAGAGTTTTGAGTTTGGAAATTATTTTTTCAAAAAGTGTTCACTAAATGAACTTTAATTGAAAGCAAAATAAAACAAGAATTTTCTGGGTTTGCAAAAACGTATAACAGGGCGTTGTAAGTTTTGCCGTTGTTTTTTAATAATTTTTATTCTGTTTTAAGTCAATTTTTTAGAAAACTGCCCGTCCCACCTAAACGAAGGGGGGTAGATCCCCCTTTCCACACGATTTTTTTTTCTCGGATAGACCTACATGATCAAGCTTTTTGTCACACCTTAGGTGAATCACTCTGTATAATAGCTGGAATTATCAATAGGGAATACAAAAAACAGCGAAATTAACCATAAGTTCCGCTTTGACCTTTAATAACTTTGGAAGGAGTACATTTATTTGATAAAAAGTGTAAACCTTTTATGTAGAGCGTTCAATTTTCTAAAAAAAAATGTTATGCTACTCATTTAAATACTTGCTTTTATAAAGTTATAAATTTGCAAGTACAAGACTTGGGTTTGTCCCATACGAATCGTATGGAAAATAGATAATAGCAATGAGCGACCTCTAAAAATTAATTTAAAAATCTGAATTTTTAACAGGCTTATTATTTTGCTCATATCTAAGTTATAAGCCAGTGGCATTGGAAATCGGAGACTTTTTTTTATTTTTGAATCAGACTTGTAGTTATATTATAATTTAACTTGTTTTCTCAAAATGTTTTTGTTTATAGATAGATGTATATGTTAGGTTTATAGATAAATAAAATATCCCTGAAGAAGTCGGAAAAAAGCTGACGAAACGTGGGGTATACAAAGATGAGTTAGTATTTTATTAATTGCATCCATATTAATGATCATTTAAGCCCAAACAACTAATAAAAAAAAAAAAAATGGCATATTTTGAGATAAATGATCCGCTGTTTATTTCAATGTAAAGAGAAAACTATGTCATTAGTAATGGCTTACAATATCAGCAAATTGGCCGCCACAGCTACGCTTACACAACATTATCATTTTCATGCAATGGTCACCAAATGCAATGAAAGTAAACTTTGTCCAGATCAATACCGGTGACGTGAAATAAGGCCCAACGAAAGAAGACCAAATCTCAAATTTGGCCTAATTTCGCTTTGAAAATGGAAATAAGGCCAAATTGGATTTATTTCCAAACCGAAATAAGGCCAAATTTCATTTGGAAATAAGACCAAATTTGTTTTTTCGAAAACATTCAGTGATAACAGAAGCTTTGAAAGCAGACCAACTGACAACATAGACGCCTGCCAGGCGACTGAGCATACCCTAGGCGGAGCGACGGAGTCGCGTGAGTGGGACAGAGGACCTAAAAAGGGAGTTGAAATCCTTGAACCCGCGAAGCGGTCCACCCAAAGTACTGTATAGTTCAAAAACTTTGAAGCATAGGCGCCTGCCAGTTTGGGGATTAGTTCCCCAAAAAAAAAAAAAGGAATCAAACCCCATCTGCAAGGCACCTATGTTATCAGTCAGTCTGCTTTAAAAGTTTATGTACTAAATAGTATTTTGAGTGGCCCGCTTCGCGGGATCAAGGATTTAAACTTCCTTTTCTGGTCCTCTGTCCTGCTCACGCGACTCCGTCGCTCCGCTTAGGGCATGCTCAGTCATCTGGCAGGCGCCTATGTTGTTCGTCGATCTGTAATCGAAGTTTTTTGTACTAAACAGTACTTTGGGTGGCTCGCTTCGCCAATTCTCAAAAGCACCTGGGGGTCGTAGTTCTTTTTTGTGGTGGAATTAACCCACGCGGGTTCTTTTTTGGGAAATAACAACCACGGGGGCTATTTCCGAGGGCGTTTATGCACTGCACCTAATGAAAACAACATAACGGCGATTTGTTTTGCAGTTTTCTGAAAAAAATCATGAAAACGAAATAAAGCCAAATTGGCCTTATTTCGTTTTCTAAAGCAAAATAAAGCCAAAACTAAAATTTGACGTTATTTCCATTTTAAAAGCGAAATAAGGCCAAATTTTTGATTTTTGGCTTTATTTCGTTGGGCCTTATTTCACGTCAACATCAATACAATCCAATTCCGGCCATACAAAATTATTAATCATCTCTCGATAGCGCAAATCATTGACCGTAGCTCTTGCTCCAGCCTCATTTTCGAAAAAGTAAGGTCCAATGACCTCGTCGGACCATAAACCGCGCCAAACAGTTACTCGTCGAGGATGGAGAGGCTTTTCAACAATAAATATTGGGTTTTCCGAGCCCAAGATGCAACAATTTTGCTAGTTGACGTAGCCATCGATGTGGAAATGGGCCTCATCAGTCAAGATGATTTTTCGGTGAAATTCCGGATCAATTTCATGCATTTTTGTATAGTGAATTTTAATAATTTCCATTTGTTGCTGAAGCGTGTGTTGTTCCATTTTTGCAAATGGTGTAGTTTCTACTTGTCAAATGTAAAAAAAAATTACAGCTTCAAAAGTGACAACACCTCCTATTGTAAAACCCTATATAGGAAATCCCTTATAAGCCTGTCCCTACAGGTTTCTTCTCTTAATCTGTGAATCACTTTTGATGAACATAAGACTTTTCGTAATAGTTACAAGCTTTGGGTGACCAGGTACCGTTATTTGTGGTCATACAAGAAACATATGTACGAGTACCTACCACCCAAAAAATGTAAGGTGTTTGAAGAAAATCTATCCACGGACTAAGAATTTGCTAAACAGAAAGACAGAATTTGCCAGACATACTGGGGCATATTCATAGTCGCAGATAGACCCAGGTTTAACTAAACTACAGTTTAAGACAATTTTGGCTCAATGAATACAGACCGATTTTAATTACAAATTGTTAGTTTTATATTTTTATTAGATAATTAACTTGGTATACTAAAGAAATAGCTTCAAATATTTTGAAGTTATAAACTTAAAAAAATAGAATCAATATCCGAAAATTCACCTAATCCTATGTTTAACTTAAACACAGCTCTATAATGACTATGAATACGCCCCACTATGTTTGCCTACTCTTTAATCGTCATATCAAGTCTGATAAAATTTCATAGTTCTTTTTTTTTGTTGTTAAGAATGCACAACTGTTCATAATATACTAACTACTACCCAGGTAACTATAATATCACAAGTAAAATAGACGAATGGTAACCTTATTCAGAAAACTCCTAGTTCTGCACTTCAACGCAGGAAAACAGTATTTAGTCCTTCTTCTCCTATTCACATTATTGTACAAAAAAACGTACAAAAAAGAATCTAGGTATAGCCGAGAAATTGTGGCAGTGATGTTGAAGAAGGCAGAGAGTTTAGAACGAAAATGGTGATGGTGACATCCGTAATTAGCAAAAAACTTTTCCCCTTCTGACACACGCCAACAACTGTTGGAAATTAAAAAAAGAAGAATATAAGAGAAAAAATGAAAACGAAAAAAAAAACTAAATTACATTTAACCGAGCTTAAGAAAGAAACAAGCGAGAAAATGTGGAATAAACTAAATTAGGGAAACGCAAAAGACAGAATTAAAAAAAAAACAACTTTAGGAACCGACATAAAAAAAAACTATAAACGAATCCAGTTAATGATTAATGAAAATTGCAACAAGAAATTACAAAATTCTTTGTAATATTTCTGCCTGAGAGAAACGAAACGCCAAGCAAAAGAAAGTGTTCTGGATTAGATGGAAAGTTATGTAATGTTGGAGTTGGTGAGGATGAGTTTTATAAAGCTAAAAGAATCCAGGATTATGACACAAAAAGAGAGAGGTGGCGACAATTCTTAATGATTTTCCTTTTTTTTTTTTTACTTTTTTCATGTTGAGAAATTTCTATAAGTGCGTTGAAAATATTAAAGAGGATGCTTGTGGGTGGGTGTGCTGTGCATAAGAATATAATGTTTTTTTTTTCATTTGTTTTTTGTTTCCTCAGACATTTGTGCTAATTGAGCGGATTTTCCGAGGTGTTATGGCTAGACTATAATATGTTAGATTAGAGGTGGTGGTAGAGGTAGGTATAATTAGAAGAAGAAAATAACAAGAACTAGTGTAAATATTCCACAAGGACCTTTGTTTGTTTAAATAAGGAAGTGCCTATTATAATAAATAGAGCGCCCACAAGAATTGTTAGTTTGTATGTTTCAATAGTGTGTAGGACTAGAATCTTGGTAGGTACCTACTATACGCACAGCGCGAGTTAATGGTGATTTGCTATTTTCAACTTCAGAAACCGTTAGTATTTTTGTATTGAGGTTAAAATTAAATGTTTGGTTCGCGATTTATAGGAATTTATGTGGAATTTCATTGGTTTAACCTGGTAAGGAGGCAACCCTTATATCTCTGGTCTGCCAGTGTTGCCACCGTGGCAACACTTCTTAAAAGTAAATTTAGGATGTGGACTATTGGTGTACAAAAGCTTATCCCGTCAGAATGAAGTCAGAATATAGCCTTAATGTAATATACCTAACTGAATGAATTTGTATTATAAGTAAGATTTTAAATAACCTTAGTAATATTGCATACAAAAATTTGTATTCTAACAAAATTTCAAATTGAAAAAGAAAATAATTTATTTTATTGTTTTATTCAATATTAAAAAAAGGAATCACATGATTTATTTTTAATCTTGGGTTTTTATTTTCAAAAAATATACTATACAAAGTGATTCACCTAAGGTGTACGAAACCCGCACAGAAATAACTATCTAGTTTTCGACAAGGCACTAGAGAGACATAGAGCCAGGAAAGGGGCTAGCAAGGCTTAGCAAAGGCTATAACAAGGGCCTTGGCGATTATGAACCCTTTTGTCCCGTCCGTCAAAATTAAAAAAAATAAAAGTTGGCTTATGTGGAACTTGATCCCGCGATCTTCTGCTTGTCAGTCCAATATGCACTTCGCACTACAAAAATTCAATGTCGAAAGTGAATAAGTTTCATACTTTAATGTTTCATATCATATTACACAAAAAATACATGCAGAATATAACAGGATTTTATGTACTTGGCTTTTTAGATAGAACAACTTAGAACAGGTTTTTATAGCCAGATGTCTCACACCTATAGTAAAAAATATGATATGAAAAATAAGACAAAGGAAAGAGAAAAAAAAGTCTCATTTGATACTGAAATTGCATAGTGTTTATAAAATTTTTGTTTTTACTGTACAAGAGACATTTCTCATAAATGGGGTACCGAAACTTGTTCTACAAGTTTTTACTAGGGAGGGCCTTACAAGTGTTTGAAAAGTTTCCCTCGTCTAAATTTTTGGTGCTTAGATCCAGCAAGGGCTTGCCTCGTCTAGATTTTCCCTACTGAATACTTACTAGGGCCTTGACGAAACTATACAGAATCTTGGCATTTTTCCAGCCGGGAAGCTTGAGTATGTTGGTTTGGTTGAGACAAGAAAAAATCGTTCAGCAGCGGGGTTATATTCCTCGGCTCTTAGATGGGAGCCGCCATTTTCTAAAAAAAATTACCTAAAACAGAAAACAAATTATTCAAACATAACGACAAAATATATATAGCAAAAAAATATATATAGCAAAATTTGTTATATCTATTTTCCAAAGCCAGAAATCTATTCCTTTATTTTATTTTTATGTTATATTTTTGTTATATCTATTTTCCAAAGCCAGAAATCTATTCCTTTATTTTATTTTTAAATAATGTTCTTTTAATAAACAGTTTTTGAAAAACTAATATTTAAACTCAAAATTTAAAAAACGTACAATTTTGAAAATAAAAAAATTAATTTTTAATTTTTAATTTGAAAATAATTTTTTCAAAACCTATTCGTTTAAAAAATCTCTTTAAAAATAAAATAAAATAAAATAAAATAAAGTAAAATAAAATAAAATAAAATAAAATAAAATAAATTGAAATAAAATAAAATAAATTAAAATGAAATTAAAAAAATAAATAGCTATAAAAAAATAAAATAAAATAAAATAAAATAAAATAAAATAAAATAAAATAAAATTAAATAAAATAAAAGAAAATTAAAGAACATAAAAGAAAAAAAGGTATAACAGGGTATTTTAAGTGTTGCCATTGTTTTTCAATAATTTGTTTTCTGTTATTCTGTTATTTTTGTAAATACCACTCCTGTCGGATTAAAGAGGGGGAATGGATACCCCTCGTATACGATTCTTTTCTTGTCTTTTTTTTCATGGCTTTTTTTCACACCTTATGTGAATCACCCTGTATATTATATATATGTAGCTAGGTACTAGGTAGGTACCTAGAAACTTAACTTCCTAACTTAACCAAAATTTTAAAAATTTAATAAATTCCGCGAATTATTATGCTTATGGTAAGAATTTCCAAAAAAAATTGTTGTTTTTTTTTTTTTTTTTTTAACGAAGGCTACTTAAAAAAACATTAAATACTATTATACTTCATTTACTCATAAAGTTTTTCAAAATTAAATATGGATAGGTAAACATCAACTAGCTTTTAACCTCAATTCTTTACTTATTGTTTTCTTAGGACCAATCAAGTTCTTAGAAAAGTTCATTTGAAAGTTATTTCAATCATAAGGTCATTGAAGTTGATTTTATGAATTTTATTCAACTTGAGCTTTAATCTTATTTAATTTTTACTTAATGTATCTAACCTTTTACCCATGAAAAAACCCAAAAAAACTATACTAAACTATAGGCATGCCAACCAAAGCTGAAATTCAAACAAGATTTCTTCCTTTATAGATATAGGTAGGGTAGGTACCTACATTCCAATTCAATGCTCTAGGAAAATATTTGCCCTTAAATTCATTTAAGGACTTTTCTAGGTAAAATAAAATATTAAAAAAAAAAGATTTAATTATGCTCCACTCAAAGGTCTAGAGTTCCCTTTGGCAATCATGCAGTCTTTTGATTCAGATTCTCTGAAGAGTAAAACCAAAGTTGATACCTATATAGGAGTAGTCTTATGTATAGGACCCCCAACATACATATTATTTTTCTATTGTACGCAAAGCATTTCTATCTGTGGCCTCTCTATATATTATTATGCTTCATGCCAAAAGGATTTGACTCTCTTAATTGTCAAATATTTGTGTTTCCTGTGTTTAGCAATTAATGTTGTTCGCTTACATATACACACATATGTGTGTCCAATGCTGCCTCTCTATATAGTTAAACAGAAGGAATTAAAAATTCTAAAAAGGCTCTAAGCCTATGCCAAATGTGTGTATGGTAAATATTTAAGAACATTCACATTCTGCAAACAAGGTACCGTACCTATACCTAACTACCTTTCGTTGTACATAAATACACACCTTTGAGGACCGAGACCATAAATGTGCTATGCATGCTTGGGAGAGCCTATATAATGTGTCGATGTCGACCAAAGTGCATCACAAAAATGACGCAAAAGGCAGATCCCTGTCCCTGAGTTGGCTCGGTCTTCCATCCCATTTTGACATTAACATCACCTATATAGATAATGTACATTGTGCATTCCAGTAGTTGCTAGTGGATGAAGAACAGCATGTCAAACAATGTCATTATCCTTCGACATTTACATATTATTCTGTGTGGTCCTTATATTACCTACAAACGAGCTTCGACAGAGATGGTCCTGATGGATGTGTGCTTGGGCATGTTTGTCCATATTCCCTTTGTACAGAATTAGCCTTTGGATCTCTTCCTGTCATTCTTCTCTATTATGGTCAAACTGAATCCTTTTTTTATCCTGATGAGAGGTGCATATATATTTTACGATGCACCATTTTATCACAAGAACATCAGCATTTTAGCATTTGAGCATTCAGCATCAGCAGGGCAATGAAGTGGATCAATAAGGATGTAAGAAATTAACGCACAACATTATGCACACTTACATTGCGGAAAGACGTCCTTTTGAATAATTGCAAGGAAATCCTTCTCCCTATAATATACCCGCCACGCTCTATGCATTTGATTTGACCAACTATGCAGACAATATAAAGAAAATCTCAAGCATTCATCTTTTAGACACTTGACAAGGACAAAAAGTCATCTATACCGAACAAACATCTATCCTTTCCTTATACGTGATACACAAGGAACAAGGATATTATACGAACGAACGTTAATTGAATTTCCAGAGAAATGGCCAAGTTCCAGTTGCTGTCATGAAGGAATGAAGAATGCAGTTTAATTTACTCTCTCTCTCTCGTCGACTTCCACAAGTCCTTTTAACTTCCCGAGGACTTCGTAAATTAGCTTTTAAACAAGGCTTACTATGTACGAACACATGTTTGGCTTACCTTATGTTAGATATTTATGCACCCACTGAATTGAATCGAATAAAATATCGAGGACATCCAATATCCCATAAATTCAAAAACAAGATAAATTCCGCCAACATTTCAGTGTGGCGTGATGTCAAATTGTCCTGTGCCGTGCGTCGTCGTCGTCTGTCGTTCTTCTATCGTTTGCCGTACAAAACTACAATTCGTTCTTTGGAATATTAGTTGAGGGCGTGAAAGTATGCAGTTGGCAGGAAACGCAGCATGTTGCCAGCCATAGCAATGGCAGCTAACCAAAAGTGCTTAATCTTCATTTCGTATAGTCGTCCTTTTTGAAAGGACATTTTTGCTGCTTACCTTGTCCAAAATTAGAACCAATTCAAAGGAAATTCTTACCCTTATTCTCATTTTGCTTGCCATTCCAAATCGTATTTCCCCAAAAACATGAATGAGAGAGAAGGAAACGACAGACTAAAAACATGAAGCCAAACAAAAAAGGTCTTAAGTTGATTGTTAGGGACATCATTTACAATAGGAAATTAAAGTCACTTTGCACAAAAAAAAAAAAAAAAAACAGAAAAAATAGAAATCCTCTCAGGAGCAAATTACAAAAAAAAAGAAGCCTGCAAAGATGAAAAAAAGTAATCGTGCAAATCGTCTAAATGTGTCCTTTCGTCATTAAGTTTGTTATTTTTTTTTATCTTTTAGTTTTGGTATTTCATTTTTTTTTCTTTTTATGGAAAGGAAGATGCAAACAAAAATTGTGCTGAGTCTCTAGTGTGATTATATTTTATTTTTCTTAAGCTCATCATCATCATTATCATTATATAAGGATTTGTTGATTAATGTATGGAAGAAAAATCAGATAATGGTGACCATGACTTAGAAAAATTATAGTGTATACCTAAATAATTGACAAAGGTGTTTTTGTCATCGTATTTGATAAGTTTGTTGCAAAAACCACAGAGATTTTAGTCTTTTAATGAGAAGAACAAAAAATTATCACAGATAGTACGTTCATTATAAATTTATTTGGATATCACAAAAATGTTTCTGGACTCTGCATTTTTTTATACTCGAATTCGTATATGCACACAACAAGTCAAAATGAATTTTTATTATTAGTTTTAGTTTTTTTCTTTATGTAGTTAAAAATTGTTTTGTTTAATATATGTAAACATTTGTTTTACAAAAACTACATTTCTTAAAAAAAAAAAACAATAAATAAGACATGGCCGTCTGTCTGAGTGGTAACAATTAATTTTACTTGAAAACATTGTAAATATTATTATTTCAAGTGCTGTTGGGAACTATACAAAACTAAAAGGGATTTAAGCCTTCAACGATGATGGGGATTTGTTTAGCATGGAGCGCCGAGCGTCCTCTTTCGCTCGTTGCTGGCATTTTATATGGAACCCATTTAAAAATAAATAAATAATTTAACAAATATAATATACATAATATTTGAGGGTTTGATTTTTTTAACTTTTACATTTTATATTTAAAAATTGGTTTTGGACAAGGAAACTAGTAATGAAAAACATTTAACATTTAACATTTTTATTATTATTATTATTTTTGAAAACGTGGAAAAACATTTCGAATGCTAATTTTTAAGTAGTCAACGTGCAGATGATAATTGGAAGTGACATTTCAACTGTCAGTGGTGGCAGTGTAATTTTAACTAAGCTCTTAATAAAGTTGAAATTTCTTTTGAAAACATCAAACAAACATTTATAAAAAGTATATAAAACAACTTGTTTTGCACCAGAAAATCGTTTTGTGTGCGAATCACTTTGCTGTCCAAGGAAGGAGGTATTTTTAAGTTTAAAAATCAAATATCCATCTACGGAATATCCTTATGAACAATAAAAGAGGGATAACGGACACTTCACCAGAATCTAACAATATAACAAAAAAAAACACGATTCGAACAAAATGGCAGTTGGAAATATGTCGATTACTCAATTGCAAGACATTTTAAATAAGTCTACATATATCCTATTTGACTACGAAATCTGATGTTGCATTCTTGTCTACCGAACTAAACGAATTAAAGTCAACTAATGCACAATTGAACCAAAAATTAAAGGCTATGACCGAGCGGTGTGATGTATAAAAATCAGGTGGCACAACGGCTCATGAAGAACCAGGGCCTAGTGACTAACAACTCGCAACCATTCCTGTGTGCGCCTTTTCGACAGGAATGGAAGGGACCTACAATTTTATGCCGAATCCGAACGGCTAGACGAGAAGCACTTATTCGTGTGATATATTGGAGTCTCAATTAGAAATGATTTCGCGAAAAACTAACGAAAACTGTCTGGTGGTACACCTTCCTCTAGACAGAGAAACCAATGCTGTTGATTTAGCAAAACAAACATGCCAGGGGGGCTTCTCAAGTTAAAAGAAGGTGAAGAAATTCACTTGAAAAAAACTCGGGTACTCCACAACACACAATTACAAAGAGGTACGGTCTTCATGGAACTTCCCTCGGCAGAAGATGCAGAAATAATCTTGTCCGCCGCGAGCCAACTCAAGGGTAAGGGCATTAGCATTTTCCGAGAGCAATCATTGCTGTACCGACAAAAGAGACGAACACTAAATGTCTATAAAAACAAACTTTTGGAAAATAAATCGGATGCCAATATCAGTATCAAAGGTGATAAATTGCAAATAAACAATTACACATTTGAGTTTAAACATTCACGAGGCCTTGTCATAAAAACAGTCGCGGAGCTTGTCAACAACATGTTTGGTGACAGTTCTTTGGGGTATTTTGACTGCAGCGAGGGACCGAAGTTAGTCGCAGCTAAAAACCATCAATCACCATCTGGCTCTCAGTCGACGTTACCGTCATCTGGGCTACACTTGCCGAAGCTTTTTAGGTCGACTACGCACTAGGACAAAACTGTCGTCTGCCCAAAAACTATTATAAATTTAAATTTACTCAATTTAATAATCTTAGCTCTTGCAACCTGATTTTTTCAAATATATTTTTAGTTTTGATGTTATTATATTAATAGAAATTTTTTTAGAACCGAAAGATGAAAATGATTTTTTAAAATATTTCAAAGATTATAAAATAACCTTTATTTCAGCAATACGAAGTAGTGTACATGTACATTTATGACCAATTCTTCTTTGGAAAATACTCTTATTATTGGCGATCTCAATGCTCGGATTGGTGATTATCAGAATCATCCTGCTCATATGTCACAAACCCTGCTGAATTTCGGTGCCAACAGAAATTCAAAAGATATAACTCTTAACAGAAATGGTAAACTACTGGCAGAATTTTTTGAAGAATTTGGATTTTTTTTGCTGAATGGAGTGTCGAATGGTGACGTAGATGGTAATTTCACTTTTATTAGCGGTCAAGGACAATCAGTAATTGACTTTTGTGCCATATCTGGAGAGTGGTTCAATGTAGTCGATGATTTTTAGGTGCTTTTGGCTGGTTTTTCTTCTCACTTACCAATTATGATTAAAGCGCATTTTAAGGAAGAAATCCAACCGAGGAACTTGGATACTCTACGAAAACTAAAATGGATTCAAAACAAAGCCTCCCGTTATAAAGCAAATCTAGATTACCAATGAACTTCCTTCCGCTCCAGTCAACAAACTCGGTAGAACATATTGAAGAAAATGTTGTGAGAATAATTTATGCCTCGGCACCAGATGTTAATAATAATTACATTACTTTCACACCTAAATGTAAATGGTTCGACAAGGAGTGTGTAAAGCTTCGTAAACTGTCGTTTAAATACTTAAAGCTATTCAGATTGACAAACATCATCTCCTTCAAAAATTTGTATCTTGGTGCCAACAAGGAATATAAACAATTATGCTCTACCAAAAAAATAAATTACCTTAAAAATCTGGCCGTACTGGTACAACATAGCAAAAATTCCAAGGAATTTTGGTCCAGCGTACGTGAACTGAGTGGATTGCACCGAGGTATGAAGATCGCTGTTGAAGCTCAGACTCTAGCTGCACATTTTAAAACTCTTTTGTCGGCTGATGAGCATCTTCATACCTTCAGCTATGCAATGCAAGACTTTTATGTGTCTGAATTGGACGCTCCGATATCTTAAGGAGAACTGGAGGCAACTCTTTTAGGAATGAGAAACAACAAAGCGACAGGCATTGATGGTATCCCAGTTGAATTCCTAAAACATAGCAATGACCAACTCAAAACGTATATCGTAAATTATTTAAACCTTCTTTGTAACAATGCTTATGTGCGTACAACTTTTTCAAAAGCCCTCATATTCCCAATATTTAAAAAAGGTTTTAAAGCCGCTTTTGATACCGTCAACAGACAGGCTCTGATATACAAGCTGGATAAGCTTAGAGTGTCTCAGAAGTTTCTGATGCTTTATAAAAACTTCTTGTCATCTAGTGCAGCAGTTTGGGATGGTACCAAGTTGTCAGAGTGATTTGATACGTCAGCAGGTTTCCCACAGGGATGTATTCTAAGCCCTCTTTTATTCGCGCTGTTTATCGATGATATCTCTGAAATGCTTCCTGGAGGTGTTATGTTCGCTGGAACTCTCATCAAGGTTCTTCTCTGCGCTGATGACTTGGTATTAATAGCTGACAACCCCTTTACTCTCCAACTCCAAATTAATCGTCTGGATGATTACTGTAAGACTTGGGATTTCCACATCAATGTCCAAAAACCAAAATTATGATTTTTGAAAGTCGAAATAGAAGGGTAAGGCTACCTGAAGAAACTTGGCGTCTCAATAATGAAACGATTTACATAGTACGTGAATTCAAGTACCTTGGAGTGTTGTTAACATCGAACTTGAACTTTGGGAAGCATGCAAAGGTTAAAAGCACTGAAGCTAAGCTGGCGCTAAATATTATGTGGAAAATGTTCTTTGCTAACGAAAACATTGACCATTCGACAAAATATCAAGTGTTTAGTGCGACAATTAACACTTGCATGTGCTATGGAGTGCAAGCCTTTGGTGTTACGCCCTTCGAAGAATTTGAAGCTGTTCAAAGATTTTTCTTCAAACGAATATTTCGATTACCGAATTCAGCACCAACCTATGCTATAGACGTGGAATCTGGCTTACCGTCCATCTACATTACTAATCTTAAAGCTCATGCAGACTATTTAACAAAAGTGATGAAAGAAGCAATACCAGTCTTCATAAAACAAATCTGATTAGGCAACTGCAATTGAATCAGTATCCTTTTAGGGAATGGAATCAGTTGGCCTTATCCAATGACCTTCGTCTGTACTTAACAGAGGAGAACGTTTTCGAATGACAAAATATATTCGCATCAATTATTGCTAAGACCGATGAAAGGATATATGACCAGCACCTAACCAGAGCCTCGTCGTCAACTTCCAGATTATTCTACAGGAACCTTAATCATCAAATTCTAACTGAGGATAGCTATTTCAACGTTAAGTACTCGTCTGAGGCTATAAGTACTATTTTCAGAGCAAGAGTAGAAATCCTTAATCTGAACTACATCCCACATAGAACTGATCTTCAGCAGACTTGTGACTTATGCAACAGAATAGAATGTGAAGATGTTTACCACTCCATTGCGGTTTGCCCTTTATTACAAGAAATTCGGCGCTTGTATTTGCAAGAAAGTTTTATTTCACTCAATAGCTTGTATGAAATATTAAATGTTGGTCGTGGTTGGTCTAACTTATACAAATTTTGCAAACACGCTTTAAATTATCGAAATAGTTTTTGAAATTTTGATTCTTTAAATATTTCTTCTTTTTTGTGGCAAATCATCAAAATTGCAAAAAAAAAAAAAAACCATTTAAATTATTACTTTTTATGTGGCAAAACATTAAAATTGCAAAAAATCCCAAATCGTTTAAATTTTTTGCTTTTTATGTGGCAAATCATTAAAATTGCAAAAACCTCAGGATTATCGCTCTCCCATTATTTATCTAAAACTTATGTTTTTATGTTGCAAATCATCAAAATTATGAAAACCTAAGAACCAAACCGATTTAATCTTAGCTTAAACTATAAATTTAGTGTCACTTTTCGTTTTTATTCTTCTTATTTCTGATTAAAAATATTTTTTTTCTTTTTATACTCGTAGTGTAAAAATCATTTTGTAAAATTATTGTTAATCACATGATTTCTTTTTTACTTTTTTATTTTTATATTTACTTACTCATGAAGTGTCATATCCGGCAGACGGCAGATTGCCATGTCCGTATTCTTAAGTTTATAATTGTATCAATATAGAATCGAAAAAATAAAGAATTTTATCTATCTATCTATCTAATTGGATGTTTCGATATGCAATGTTAATTAAACTTTTTAAAGGCTTTTTCATGATAAGAAAGTCGAAAATATGAAAAATGGATGTATATAGGTTTTATTGAGAGATTTCGTAAGCCCCGCCGCGCCGGCACAAAAGGTAAGCTCTAAATCATGTGGCCATGTGTTTGCAAAGTTTTTAGAGTTGCCAAAAACTTCCTTACTAAGCTGAAATTAAAATGTTGGTTAAATCGTAGGTTTAAATAGTAGCCCGTCACGCCATGATGGGCTCTAGGTTCACTTCCAAGGCTCGTCCACCTAAAAACTAAATTTTTTTTTCAGGGCTACTGCATCTTGCGAGAAATTGACAATTCCTCCAGAGTATCACTTATCATGAATAAATGCTTCTCATGTAGCCGTTAAGATTCGGCATAAAATTGTAGGTCCCTTCCATTTCTGTCTATACGCGCACACAGGAATGGTTGCGAGTTGTTATTCACTAGGCCCTGGTTGTTCACGAGCCGTTGCACCACCCAATTCATTTATTTACTTTTTTAAATCGTAGTAAAATGTAAGTATACTCGTTATTTATCTCACTGCTATTTGAAAAAGCCAACCTCCAAGACAAGCGTAAGGCAGGCGCGACTTTGGCAATAATCGGATTTTCAAAGTCACTTACATATTACAAATATATAATGGCTTTGGTGCTAGGTTAACACCAAAATCTCTGGCAACTGTGATGAGTTCTGAAAAAAAACAGTTCGTATAGCACACGTGTTGTTTTTTCTCATTAGGCTGGACAAGAGTGGCACTGTTTGCTTATCTACTGCTGAAAAATAATTTCCGAAATATTGTGGGAACCACTCATCGAATGTTGCATCCATCATCCAGCAATCAGTATTTTTCCAACATTTTGAGGGAAGATCTTGTTCCTAAAATAATTATATTATTGATCAGACAAAATGAACAATACCCCTTCTAGAACATATATAAATATGTAAAAGAATGTATATTTCAGACAATTTTTCTGGCTCTATTTCAATATTATTTCTTTTCCTAAACCATTTGATTTTCAGTTTTTGGGCATTTCAAAAGGGAAGGTTGTTTTTGCTGTTGGGATAGTTTCAAGGAGAGATTGTTTCACTATCTGACTCGGTTGAATACTTGTTAATTTTGCACAAAGTTTTGACATTGTTATTTGTTGTTTACACATGCGTTTCTACTGTACAAGGCTGATGCTTATCAGTTGGACAATTTGCCTAAAAAAGCATGCACATTTTCATCAAGCACGTCTTTTTTAAATTTTATTTATTATTCGCAGAATTTTGTAAAACAAAATTTTGAAAAGCAGAATTTTTAAAAACACAATTTTGAAAGCACATTTTCGAAAGCAGAATTTTGAAAACAGAATTTTTATCTCGTTAAAATTGTTGATACTATTTTGATTTTGATACTAATTCCAATAATACTATCCAATAAAAAGTATAAATTTCCTATTACAATAAATCGTTAATGCAGAGTTTAATACTCAATAATATGTCAAATGTCATATTTATATTGCAAACACTTATCTACGCCGCTGACTTTGATAAAATTTATTGATTATTCATCTTTTAAACTCAAAACAAGTCAAACTAAATCACGCCAATAAAACCCTATTTCCCTTATTCACAGATGTTGGTTAAAAATATAAATGCAGTAAACCCCGTCGAAAAAAACGAAACGGTTTTATATGATAGCTAGCAGATTAACATAATCCTTAACAAAAAAAAAAAATCAAACAATAGTCACTCCATACCAAATTTCAAGCAAATCCATCTATACGCTTGGGCGTTAGCTCGATGTAGGTTCCTAAACCTGAACGCATATTCTGCCTACAGAAAACAAAGATTAAAATGCTCCCTTCGGGGAATCACATTCAAATCCTCTTTATCAAAGTGAAAGGAATTTCATTGTCCCCACCCGTTTAGGAATTATCAAATAAACTGAAGGACTAGAAATAGAAAAACAATTTGTGAATGGAAAAGAAACACCACCGCCACCATTCGCTATCACTACTCATCCTCGGGATACTGTACTGCCCCGCCGCGTCCGTCAGCATACTTTTACTGAAAATATAATTTCAAATTATATGAACGGTAAAATTAAAGGTACTTTAATGTTACATTTATGTATATTTACTTTTCCATTTATGTCGACCGCGGCCCTGGTTCTTCACGATCTAGGCCCTGGTTCTTCACGAACTGTTGCGCCACTCAATTTATTTTATTTGTATCAACTGGTATGTTGCAAAAAAATGATGTTTTCATATTTCATCTCATTTAAGTTAGTAAGTAAAACATTAAAGAACGTGAGAAAAAAGCGTCGATAGCATTCTATACTTGGAGTACAATTTTTGGTAGGAGATGGGGGCCTAGCCCTAAAACCATCCATCGGATGTATACAGCCATCATACGGCCAATATTAACATATGCATGTTTGGTTTGGTGGCCAGCACTCGACAAAGCCACCAATCTCAAGACCATGACAAAAATACAAAGACTCGCGTGTATAGGTACAACAAGTGCCATGAGAACTACACCAACCGCAGGCCTAGAAGCTTTCCTTTCGCTTGCCCCACTTGATCTTTTTACAAAAGAGCTGGCGGCCAAAAGCGCTCTTCGATTATATGAGTGCAATTATTGGAAAGGGGGCCACTATGGTCACAAGACGATAGTTAATTTCACTGATATTAATATTCAAACGGATTACATTTTACCGCATATTGATTTAAACTTAGTTGTACTTGGAGACTTTCCATCAAGAGAACTCTGGAAGAAAACCGGGTCACTAACGAAGATCATATCTCGGTATTCACTGACGGGTCCAAATCAGACGACGGGGTACGGCCTGGCATCTTTTCAGAAAACCCACCCATAAACAAATCGATAAAACTTCCGAACTTCTGTAACGTCTTTCAAGCAGAGGTCCTTGCAGTTTGTGAAGCTGCAAAGCCTCTCTCCATGCTTGAATTGACGGATAAGAACATTGATTTCTTCATAGATAGTCAGGCTGCAATCAAAGCAAATTGTCAATTGTCACTAAATCCAAACTGATTGATTGCTGTCACAGCGAACTGAAATCGTTGGGCGCTTCAAACACAGTTACCTTTCGTTGGGTCCCAGGACATCGTTACATTTTTGGTAATGAAAGGGCAGACGAACTGGCCAAAAACGGGGCAACACTTTACTCGAGCCAAGTCATACCCTGGGTACTTTATGCCTCTTGAACAAGAAAAATGTAGAAATAACCATAGTTTCTTAAAAGCTACTAACGACCGGTGGTCAACACTGGAGTGCTGTCGAGTTTCAAGAACTTTGTGGCCGTTACTCTCTAAGAACAAAACAGACTATTTACTAAAGCTAAGCAGGCCCCAATTATCCCTTTTGGTTGGTATACTCACGGGTCACAACTCCATGGGAACCCACTTGAGCAGAATGGGCATCAGCTCATCTGACCTATGTAGAGGGTGTCAAGACGAGGAGGCGGTGGAGGGCTCATACCACTTACTTTGCAAATGCCCCAGCCTAGCTAGAAACAGAAGAGCAACTCTCGGAGAATACTTCTTCGACGATTTAGACAGCGTCTCTATTTTGCCACCTGCAAACATCATGAAATTTATTCAGATTTCAGGATGGTTCAGGGAGGCTCCTTCCACACCAAGCCTGTACCTGATACCCACCATGTCCTCTCCTCACCCATCCTTTCTCCTACCCAAGTCAACTCCCGGGGAGCACAATGGATCCACTGAGATCCCGAATGAGATGATTCGGCTTGCCGCTTCATCACCCCTTTTAACCTAACCTAAGGTAATAAGTTTACTATATCTTGATAATTTGGTTAATTAAGGAAATTAACAAGTACTTTTTTCGAAATCTATCACACATAAAAACCTAAAAATGTTGCCCGAAAAGTTCATTTCATCCAAAATTACATAAAAAAAAACATGAACAAAAATTGATTTTTTAAATTAAGGAGTAAGAACAAAAGTACCTAAGTTCTAAATTATTGAAATACGGCGAGTATAGGTACCTTCTTTAAATAAAAATATTTCAAATAGCATAAGCCGATGTAACATCTACTACCGCAAATGGAGAAAAATGTTAAAAATCTTACCATCTCTGAAGATACCCAAAAATACTCAAATTATTAAGAGAAAAAAGTTTAGAGGAAGAGCTAAGCTGAGCGAGCGAATTCCATTGAGCGATTCAGTTTTAGTATAGGTGGCGACACAATAGATCTCAATCTTACAATGCAACAACTCCATTTTATCATTTATTCATTCATGTTAAAAATTGAATAACCAAAAAAAGGCGAATATGAAGAAATATAGAGAAAAAAAGTGCATATACGCCCCAGTGTAACATATTGGGGCATATTCATAGTCGCAGATAGACCCAGGTTTAACTAAACTACAGTTTAAGAAAATTTTGGCTAAATGAATACAGACCGATTTTAATTACAAATTCTTGGTTTTATTTTTTTATAAGATAATTAACTTGGTATACTACACAAATAGCTTCAATTATTTTGAAACGATAACCTTAAAAAAATAGAATCAACGTCCGAAAATTCAACCAAAGCTATGTTTAACTTAGACCCAGGTCTAAAATGACTATGAAGGCCCTATGTACAAAAAATACGATTATGAGTTTTTTGCATATTTGGAGTTAGGGCAATGTCTCCGATTTTTGTGTATCAATTTCTAAACCTTAAACCTTTAAATAAGCCAGCAAATTACAATTTTTGAAGCCCTAACTACAAATCATACACATCAAAATATATAAAAAGCCCTAACCAACCATATAGAGCCTTTTATAACACTGTGTATAGAGAAAGTATATCCATGTTTGTTTTAAAAAGCCCTGTGTGGTAGTTAGTTATTCGTTTCTATATTTTAAATACGATTTTATGTGTACATTTTATTAAAAAAAAATGGTTTGAAATTAATCAATACCATTTAAATTTTCTTGTTTCTTGTTATTAAAAGGATATTAAATTAAGTTTTACGTACATTTTTGTATATAGGGCCTTTTTATTTTTTTTGCCAAAGGCTAAAAAGCCCTATCTACCTTATTTCCTCAATACTAACCAATTTGTATTTTACAACTATTTGTAAAAATAAAGCATTATTTAAGCTTTACAAAAAATATTTTTTGGTAATTTTCACTTTCTATCTTCAGGTTGCGGTAAGCGATTTAGTGTCTTCATCATTATTTCGAAATAGTGAAAATGTTAGTTAGGGCCTTTACGAGATTATGGGCAGTATAGGCATGTAATGAGAAGTTAAAATCTTAAAAAGCAAGGTTTGAATTGGATTGGATATGGCATGATCATCATAACGTCTTTAAGAAAGGGTAAACTTTTTAAGTTTTTTTTTTTTTAAACATTGGTGTCATTTTTTTTCATACAAAAGATAATTTTAAGTAATATATATAAAAAAAACTAACTTTCCTTTTATAATGTTCCTATTTGAACTTCTTAAGTAGTAAATGTATAGGTAAGCACAAAGAATAGGAACCTAATAAAAAAGAAAACTGTATGTACCTCGATCTACCTATTTTATGTTGTACTCCATACACAGCAAATGAAATCCTTTTTAAATTCTAAAATCTATGTTCAATCTCAGTAATGAAAGTCTAACCTGCGCTGCAGAACCTAAAGCCATTTTCTCACAATTTCAATTTAGCAAGCCATACATACATATACCTACCGTGCGTGGTGAACAGTCAAAGCCTTAGATTTTTTACTTAACTACGTCACCTATACGAGTATAAATGCCTGACTATTTTCTTTTTTCTATACCTACTTCATGACTTCAAAATTTCCGATATCAATGCATGAAGCATGAGATGATTTGTATAAAAGGACTACACATACCTTCGAGTATGTATGTTGGAATGTACTATCAATAGAAGAACTTAAGAAACCCACGTGCACAGAACCTACATTAAGAAATCAAAAAGTAAACCTCACGCCCACCAGCCATACCCTTACCACATCCTCCCCCTCCCCTCAACTGGACAAAAACACACCATCTTGCAATAGCAATCGCAACTTTGGCTTCGAGTTTCTTTTATAGCCACAGTCACACCATCTTATGGCGTTTAGTTTCTTAAGTTCTTATATGTTATAAAACAAAAAGGACCTTTTTCCATATATATATATATGTACATAGAAAAGTATAGAGGTACATATATATATTGTAGAAATGAAAAGAAATTTCTCTGAGGAGTTCACCCAGAGAGGAGAGGGGACAATAAATATAAAGTGAAAGAAAAGCATGAACAAACAATGAGGACACACGACAACGAGTTGAAATACATTTATCTGAATGGTGACGGTAAGTGTATTCTTCGTGCTGGCTGGAGTTTAAAGTTCCCAAAGCAGCACCCGCTGTTGTGCTGCTCTTACTAGCGACCACATAGCCGAGCCAGTGAGCGTTTCTTTTTGTAGGTATCCAGACCCAGAGCTGGACTAAGAGCCCTTGATGCCCTCAGATCGGTGCGTGGCATGTCCACTATTCTCTAGCGAATTAACTCATAAAAACTATAAAACACACATGCTGTTGTAATTCTAGGAGGTAGCTGTCCCTTGCTTTTCCTTGTCTCCCTTTGCCCCTTAAATTTCACACATGCAAATGTGTGTTTTTTTTTAAATTTTTAATTTATCGAAAACGGCCTTAACGATTTTTATTAAATTTAGTTACATAATAATGTAATAAAAATCACTAAACGGAAATAGATCTTTGCTATTTTTTTTAATGCAGATAGACTTTGACTTCAAAAAAAAGAATTCGATTTTTTTTTTTTTGCAAATTACTCGAAAGCTGTTGTTTTTTTTTTTGTAACTGCCATAGGAGCAGTAAATTTTCAGAAGAAAACACGTTTATTAACATTATCAGTTCGTTTATGAAAAAAAAGGTTTTTTGGAAAAATAATTTTATGCATATATTGTTGCGAAACGTCAAATTTTAGGAAAAGTAGGTGAAAATGAATGCAGAAAATTGAGAGGAGACCGATGTTGAATTTGGAGATCAGTAGAAGGTGGCGAATTGAGTGGACATCTTATCGATGGTGGAGGATTGGATGACATAAAAAGGAGTGCGTTGGAGATCAAAGCTCTCTTCTTTTTCTTTCGTCAACCGAGCCATTAAGTCGAACCAGACGGCCGAAAACTACTCATCGTGAAATATTGTTGGTGGAAACCTTCTAAAATTAACCAGGGTTCTTAGCAGCAATAAATTATATTTCATAATAATCAGCTTTTTTATTTATATATTTAATGGATTTGTTATTGAAAAATCGAAACTTAATTAAAGAAAAGTTGATTTTTTTTTAAATCACTAAAAACATATTTTTGAAAATTTTGAAATGCAATATTATTTAAAATTATTCTTAAGAGTAAAAAGAAGTAATTTAAATTGGTTTATCCAATAATGAGAAAGTCGGAAATATAAGAAGAGTGGTACTATGGGAAAGTTGATTGCACTAATTTATAAAATTTAATTTGTTTTTTAAGCTCAAAAAATAACGGAACCAACCATACAACCAAAATACAAAAATTGATTTATTTCAAAAAATATTTTGAAAAAAAAATTATGAGCTACTTTAGTTACTACACTTAATATTTTGGTAGAAAAAAAAATTATAACGGTTATTAACGGTACCTGTCATAGAACAATTATTTGTTTTCAAATTTCTCGTTAACGGCTTAACCGATTTCAACCAAAACTTGTATACAACACGCTACTTTAGATTTTTAACAATTTTGCATACACAATTTTTCGGAAAAATATTTTTTAGATTTTTAAAAAAATATTGATTTTTTATTTTGAAAATTTAATATCTTGAAAACAGGATAATGATTTTTTTTTATTTTGTACAGTACTGTATTTAAATATATACCAACAGTTGGCAAACCACTTTTTATTTTTAAAAATGTTCAAGAATTTTTAAAAATAATTTTTTAAGAAAACCGCTCTTACGATACTTTTATTTAGATTTATCTATTAAAGCTATTAAAATAACAAATTTATAGTAATTTTTAGTACTAATTTATGTTTTTAATTTTTTTTAAACCTTTTTTTTTAATGATATCATAATGTTATATGGAACCAATACATATGGACATTGACAATTTCAAGCTGCGTTAATGCTATTAGGTACGACAGCAAGTTTTTTGCGATCCTCGTGCCCATTTTTTAAATTAAGAAACAAGTTTTTTTTTTCAAATATTTTAGAAATACAAATAATAAATATTTTAGAAACACAAATAATAAACACAAGTTTTAAGAAAAATTTTAAGTTGTTTTCGAAACAAATTTTGAATTTTTTTTTAAATTAGAAAAAAATATTTGTTTAAAAAACTTTAGTTAGCAATTAAGTTTAATCTTTTAAGAAGCTTGATCATACAAACAAAGAAAAATAACAGAACCATTTTAGAGAAAATCAAAAACAAAAAAAAAAAATGGTTCAGTGTAGGTACTTACGCAAAATAACCGTTTTTTGCAAATAAAAAATCAACATTTCAATTTGTGGCAAACATAATTGGAAAAGATCATTTCGATTAAACCCTCTACACACTTTTACACCATAAAATGAAAAGCAGAACAAACGGGCCTTTCCGGATTTTATTTAATATAATATCGTTAAAACTTTTTGTTTTTCTAGCTTTTCAAGAATAACATATACAAATTTGTATATGTATATGCTACTTCATAGTGCGTGGTGCCACCAACGAGTATGATGTGATGCCACCAACGATATGATGCCTTAAGCAGCTTTTTAAGTGCACTCTTATTGTGAAATCCGGGCTAGTAAAAATACTAAAGGTACAAACCCACTTCTTCTTGCACACATTTCGCATTCAGCCAGCTTTTTTCTTTGGTCCTTTTAGCTTGGCTGCGAATCGTCGTCGTCGTTGATGTCGTCGGTCGTATGTTCCTTTAAACAATTGAATCCTGAACAAAAGGAAATCCATTTACCATTTGCCACCACATTTCTATTTTTTGTTTTTATGTCAGATTGTGATTTTATGTTGTTTCTTTTCTTCTTTATTTAAGTATGGTTTTTCCTTTTTCTTTTAACACAATGACCCGGCTTATGTGTCGTCATTTTGGTGGCATTAATATAACCATTAGTTGAATTGAAGAGGATTTTTTGTGAATGTTGCTCTACTCTTTGTGTGTGATTGTTCGTTTTATATTATATGGTTAGTAGACGGTGGTACATGTGTGTTCACACACTGGAAATTTGAAGTTGTAAGCAAAATGGTGCCAGTGCACAGCTTTAGTGTTAAATAGTGCAACCCGGATGGGTAAATATAAGGTTTCTTGTTCATGAATGAATAAATCTTGCAGATGATAGCTATTTTTATTTTTTTAAGGGTTTTACATGAAATGAAGATTTTATAGGGAATATGGTAGTATTGGAAAATTAAGACATACGAGTTTTAAAGTTATTAAATTGGCTCTTGCAAAAATATAATAGAAAAAATCATACACAGGTTTTCATACATTTTTGATTTTTTTTTTGTTAATATTAACAACAACATAATTCCTTCTTAACCTCTGGAACAAGAAGTCAAAAATATTTTACCGTTAAATAAGTTAATGCATACAACATTGTCTTGGCATCAAATTGGATTGGTACAATTTTAAATTTTCTACCAAATTTTAATAAGGTAATTGGTAATAGCAAAGAATATAAAGTTACCAAGAAGACGCTTCTCATACAAATTTTTGTACTGAAAATTTTTATATGGCGGGATTTAATTTTGCGATCCGCTCTCAGAGCTTTTGCTTTTTTAATGGACTTTTCAATAATTCTCTCAGCGGTCTTACAATGAGATACCACACACACTGACACAGCCTGCTTTTGTGTCCCTATTATACCTACCCATCTCCATATAAACTTATTTCTCACATATTTCATTCACTTCGTTGATGCGCACGTAGCTACATGTGTATGGTGTTATTTCTTGTGTGTAAAAAAAAGATTTTTATAATGAATACGAAAAATAATGCAAGATCGTGTATAAAAAGTTGTATTGCGGGATGCAATATTTCAAGAAGGCTGAATCCAGAAGCGAAAATGTTTAAATTTCCTCTTCTATGGGTCAAATTTGGAGAGAAAAATGCAGAATCACTGGAAATAATTACAATAAAAAATTATTTATTTGTGACCGCCACTTTTTTTCTGGGGACATTGGGAACAAAAATTAGAGAACGGAGCCGTACCAATAATGAATTTAAACGTTCCTGATGACCAGGGGCCTGTACCAAGAAACTGCAATTCTTGTACAAGAGGTGATTTTTAACAAATAACAATTTATTATGTACTACAAAGCTACAAGTAAATTTCAAACTTTATTTTGTACAAAAATTAAACAGTATGGAAATTACAAATGTTTTTCTCATTCTGTACCACAAGATTACAAGTGTACGAAATATTTGTTAAAATGTTCGGTAAGGGCCCAGTTATAGCTATCATTGAAAACCATCATTGAAAAAGTTAGGTGTTGATTTTGAGACCTTTAGAAAGCATAATCATTGAATATTTTAATGCAGACATATAGCTTACGAATTCAAAATTATTTCTCCTCCAAAAAAAAATTCATTTTGATCCACATCTTCCCCATAACATAACTTTTAATATTTCCAATGATCATTGGTAAGGTAGTTCATCATTGAAAAATTAAAAGTCATTTCATGAGAAAACTTGTGCCAAATTGAATTTTGTTTTACCTCGAAATAATTATTAAGTCAATTAGCTTTACTTTGGCATCAAAATAATCATTAATTTTTTCTTCAAAATCTCTCAAAATTGGCAATTAATATTTTCAATGATGGGTTTCAATGATAGCTATAACTGGCCCCTAAACTAAACGCATTTCAGTTCTGTGCCAAGAAACTACAAGCTTACAAACATTAGCTGAACAAGAATATTTTACAAGTAACTATCATTTCTGTACCACAAAGAAATTTGCTACAATTGTAAATTATGAAAATTTCCTTTTTTTGTACAATTCACTTGTAGATTTTTTTTTTTTGATAAAGTCAAAGCATAGAGGAAGTTGGGGTATTGTGGTATACATATGTTTTTTTGACCTCACCAAAAATTTAATGACCGGATTGCTACCAAATTTTGTAAATTTCAACATAATCATATAAGTTCTCATGTTCTAACTTTTTGGCAAATTCTGAGAGTTATTTAGCAAGAAATTAAAAAAACATTGACTTAACCCCGAAATTGCCATTTTTGAAAATTAGTGGGTAATGTGGTACACCATGTCTTCTACGATACCACTTTACCCATCTAAAATTTTGTATATTATTTAAAATGAAAAAAAAAAAACTAAATATTTTATTTAATTTTTATTTTAAATGAGAAATTATTAAAAATTGACGCCCGGGCGTCCAGAAATAAATTGACACCCGGGCGTCAAAAATAAATTTACGCCTGGGCGTCAATTTACTTTTGATTTAAAATGACGCCCGGGCGTCAAAAAAATATTGACGCCCAGGCGGTAAAAATAAATTGACGCCCGGGTGGCAAAAATAAAATGACGCCCGGGCGTCAAAAATCAATTGACCCCGAGCGTCAAAAATAAATTGACGCTTGGGCGTCAAAAATTAAATGACGCCCGGGCGTTTAAAATAAATTGACGCCTGGGCGTCAAAAATAAATTTACGCGTGGGCGTCAAAACTAAAATGACGCCCGGGCGTCAAAAATTAAATGACGCCGGGGCGTTTAAAATAAATTCATGCCTGGGCGTCAAAAATAAATTAACGCCTGGGCGTCAAAACTAAAATACCACCCGGGCGTCAAAAATAAAATGACGCCCGGGCGTCAAAAATTAAGTGACGTCGGGGCGTTTAAAATAAATTGATGCCTGGGCGTCAAAAATAAATTGACGCCTGGGCGTCAAAAATAAACTGACGCCTGGGCGTCAAAAATAAATTGACGCTCGGGCGTCAAAAATAAAATGACGCCCAGGCGTCAAAAATATACTGACGCCCGGGCGACAAAAATAAATTGACGCCCAGGCGTCAAAAGTAAAATGACGCCCAGGCGTCAAAAATAAAATGACGCCCACGCGTCAAAAAAATATTGACGCCCAGGCGTCAAAAATAAAATGATGCCCGGGCGTGAAAAATAAACTGACACGCCCGGGCGTCAAAAATAAATTGACGCCCGGGCGTTAAAAATAAAACGATACCCGCGTCAAAAAAATATTGTCGCCCGGTCGTTAGAAATAAATTGACGCACGGCGTTAAAAATAAAATGACGCCCGGGCGTCAAAAAAAAAAAATATTCACGCCAAGGCGTCAAAAAAAATTGACGCCCGGGCGTCTAAAATAAAATGACGCCCGGGCGTAAAAAATATTCCGAAATCATTCCATGCTAAGCAAATAATAGGACACTATTATCCGATTTATAATCTCTGCATTGATATATAACGGGTGATTTTTTTGAGGTTAGGATTTTCATGCATTAGTATTTGACAGATCACGCGGGATTTCAGACATGGTGTCAAAGAGAAAGATGCTCAGTATGCTTTGACATTTCATCATGAATAGACTTACTAACGAGCAACGCTTGCAAATCATTGAATTTTATTACCAAAATCAGTGTTCGGTTCGAAATGTGTTTCGCGCTTTACGTCCGATTTATGGTCTACATAATCGACCAAGTGAGCAAACAATTAATGCGATTGTGACCAAGTTTCGCACTCAGTTTACTTTATTGGACATTAAACCAACCACACGAATGCGTACAGTGCGTACAGAAGAGAATATTGCGTCTGTTTCTGAGAGTGTTGCTGAAGACCGTGAAATGTCGATTCGTCGCCGTTCGCAGCAATTGGGTTTGTGTTATTCGACCACATGGAAGATTTTACGCAAAGATCTTGGTGTAAAACCGTATAAAATACAGCTCGTGCAAGAACTGAAGCCGAACGATCTGCCACAACGTCGAATTTTCAGTGAATGGGCCCTAGAAAAGTTGGCAGAAAATCCGCTTTTTTATCGACAAATTTTGTTCAGCGATGAGGCTCATTTCTGGTTGAATGGCTACGTAAATAAACAAAATTGCCGCATTTGGAGTGAAGAGCAACCAGAAGCCGTTCAAGAACTGCCCATGCATCCCGAAAAATGCACTGTTTGGTGTGGTTTGTACGCTGGTGGAATCATTGGACCGTATTTTTTCAAAGATGCTGTTGGACGCAACGTTACGGTGAATGGCGATCGCTATCGTTCAATGCTAACAAACTTTTTGTTGCCAAAAATGGAAGAACTGAACTTGGTTGACATGTGGTTTCAACAAGATGGCGCTACATGCCACACAGCTCGCGATTCTATGGCCATTTTGAGGGAAAACTTCGGAGAACAATTCATCTCAAGGAATGGACCGGTAAGTTGGCCACCAAGATCATGCGATTTGACGCCTTTAGACTATTTTTTGTGGGGCTACGTCAAGTCTAAAGTCTACACAAATAAGCCAGCAACTATTCCAGCTTTGGAAGACAACATTTCCGAAGAAATTCGGGCTATTCCGGCCGAAATGCTCGAAAAAGTTACCCAAAATTGGACTTTCCGAATGGACCACCTAAGACGCAGCCGCGGTCAACATTTAAATGAAATTATCTTCAAAAAGTAAATGTCATGAACCAATCTAACGTTTCAAATAAAGAATCGATGAGATTTTGCAAATTTTATGCGTTTTTTTTTTTTAAAAAAGTTCTCAAGCTCCCTTTACATACCTGACCATAACCAACTCATTAAAAGAGCAACATCATGACACACATAAGAACACAACATTCCACACTATTAAACAGTTCATTCCTTACTTGAGTCTAAGTTTGAAACAAAATCACACCCAGTCAAACAATTTTCTAGAAATTAAATTCGAAAATTTTGAACATTTTGCCGTCGCATGGGAACAATTTCTATAGAGGAATATTTTTGATGCAATCATCACTTCCCAATTCAATGCTGCATGGTGACATTGATTATGAGCTTTCTGGCCAAGCATAAAATTGTCCTTAAACCCAATCTCTTCTTCTTAACTTTAATCATCTCGATAACCTGGTTTTATTCAATGCCCGTTTTGCAATTTTCATTTCCCTCAACACAATCACAGTCACAGACATAATAAATAGCTAAGCCATGTACACTGTTCTGTACGCTGTACAGTGTAGACGAAACAGTACTTAAAAAACCTTTTATTGCCACATTCAGGTCCTGCTCGCCTGGTGAATGTTTTGAAATATTAAAATGAAATTTTCATTTGCAGCAGCCTTATGAAAAGTCTATGCTAGATTATATAGAGCCCCGAAATAAAAGCCTACATTGAAAATCCCCTCCTCCCCCACACTTTTTCGTCATGAACTCGTTCTGAATAAAACAGCTAAAATCACCTCTGGGTATTAAGCATAAGCAGCATCAGCAACGGCAGTGTGCAGTGCATATTCAAGGAATTTCCAAACTACTTTAGGTACAAGTACAACCAACTAGGACGGTTCGACTATTATATCTATAGGTATTCATAACCACAACTCCAAAGGACTCTATTCTTATGTGCGGTAATATAGTTCGGTGATGATGGTGGAACTGAATTCCGGCTGTAAAGGAATCCCACTTCGAATCTACCAAAATCGACCGAAATCAAATCGATTGCCGGGGTTTCCAGCGCTCGTTTACACGAATCAAGGTGCACAATGCTGTTGGTCCTTTTTTAATTTTTTTTTACCATGCTCATAGTGTTCATCTTTCTTTCATTTATTTACGAAACGATTTATCGAGGGAAAGGTTGATAAGATTTTCTCTACAAGCGAACGTGGGGAAAGATCCTTGAAAAAGTTGGACCTACTCCTTTGGAAATATAAAAAGCGAATTGAGCTGAAAATCTATTTCACACTTTTGAAAATCATAAACAGTGCCTGGAGGTATTTACAGAAAAAAATCGTTTTGTTCTGTTTTTTTTTTTTTTTTTTTTTTTTTGAAGCAAATATGTATTTTGGCATCGCGCCGGATGTAGTAGGTACCTACCAGTTTTGAGTTCAGCCATATTTTCCCACAGCGCCACCATAAGGAAAAAAGTGGAAGCAAGAAAAAAAAGGAAAAGATTAAAACTTGGCAGAGAATGTGTTGTGCTGTCAAATGTATACGGTTGTAGTGGGGGGGGGGTGAGTGGGGGTCAGGAACGAGATTTTTGTCGGCTGAGTAAGAGTTAGAGGTTGGAAGTTGGGGGAGTCTGAGTCGGTGGACATCTAAATTGGAAAACCGTGTGGAAATTTCTTAATTTGTTGAAACTGTGTATATTCCTTTTAGATAGGAATCTCTCGATTGGGATCGGGTCCAAGCAGGGGAAATTAACTTTGTGTTTTTTTTTCTTCTTTTCTTATTTTTTTCATTTCAATTTTATTTGGAATTTTTCGCTTGTGTATATTTTTTGTGTTGTTAGATGGAAGGTAGATAGGCACATACCTATACATAAAATGGCCTTTAGGAGCGTTCCTTCCGAAGTGAAGCAATTTTGGTTGAGTGCAAAAATGTCTTATTGTTTTTTTTTTTTTTTAATTGTTTAGTAAGGTGCCTTTTGTGTGTGGACAATGACTGGAAACGCTAGGAGGAAAAGTAATTTAAGTTTATTTTGTTTGTGTGCTAAATGGTGATATGTTCTGAGGGGTATTTAACACACACGATTTTATGGTGATTTGGACTCGTTTCGTTAATTGGTTTCGATTTTGTCGTTGTTGTTATGTTTTGCGCTATACTTAAGTTGGGAACATTATAATAAAATAAGCTCCAGTTAAACGAGATATTCAGTAGTAATTGAGTAATTTGTTTATTTAATGTGAACTATGGTCCTCAATTCAATTTCAGAAACTAACAAGTTCCTTTTTGTTTTGCAAAAAAAAAAAAAATTCACTTTAAATTTTAAAGAAAATAAAAAATGCTTTGTTTAAAAAAAAATGTTACTATGGAAGATTAAAAACGTTTTATGTTATTATCCATAATTTTTGGTTCTAACAAAAGCATCCTAACACAAATACCTCTGAAAATTGCTAAAAACAAGTTGGCTATCAAATTTTATGAAAATCATCCCAGCCGTTCAGTCTGGTCGGTCGGTCTGTGTATACAAATTGGCAGACAAAAAAAAAAATAAATTGCAGGACACACTATTTACACGTTTTTTGTTATCATAAATGTCATATACATATACCTTATAAATATAAAATGAATCTTGATTTGTGCAGCTGCTTAAAACTTGAAAAGGGCTGGACCAAATTGAATACATCCTTCTGGTGGTTTGTTTGTAATTGTTCCACGAAGTTTAGGAAAACAATTTTTTTTTTAATTCTCAACAGGTGGTGCTGTATGTGCACATTTCGTTTTTCAGCAGTGTAAATCGTTCGATTTTCACGATTTTGGGTTTGATGGATTTGAATTGACCCAAGGAAGGATATAGAGGAATATTCTGGAAAATTCGAAATGTCGAAGTGACAGATGTTAAAGTGATAGATGTCAAAGTGACATATATCAAAGAGACAGATGTCAAAGTGACAGATATCAAAGTGACAGATGTCCAAGTGACAGATGTCAAAGTGACAGATGACAAGGTGACAGATGTCAAAGTGACAGATGTCAAAGTGACAGATGTCAAAGTGACAGGTGTCAAAGTGACAGGCGTCATAGTGACAGATGTCATAGTGACAGATGTCAAAGTGACATATGTCAAAATGACATATGTCAAAATGACAGATGTTAAAGTGACAGCTGTCAAAGTGAAATATCAAAGTGACATCAAGAACTCGACCGAGAAATGGATTTAATTGAGTCGTATTGAGTCAAGATGTTCAATGAATTGATGCAAGCATTCGATAACGATAACGGTGTCATTTCTTTTCTTGATGCTTTCAGTGCAATTGGAATTTTTGTTTCTGTTTTCACTGATTTTGACCACGATTCGTTCGATATCAAAGATTGCTTTGGTATTGGCCTCTGTGGGGATTCATTCTACGTTGTAAGAAGGGGGCCGAACCATTCTGCATTGAAATTGACACTGAATCTGCAAGTGGATAAGGAACCTACATTCAAAATTTCAAAGAAGTCTACGATGGCGAAAGTATTGCAACAATGTAATATTACCACCTACGACAAGTGCCCACTGGCTGACTACAGTGCATGGGAAGCCCTGAATCGCATGTTGAAAGATATACGAAATGATGAAAGACGTTTCAGTGGCGCAAAGATTTTGCTGTCAGCTTATTTTCTTCATAGGCTGCCTGTTATTTCAACATAAAATCCGACAGATGAATTTAACACTTACCCGAAGGTGTCGGCCTTATGGGTATATGTGAAGAAAAAAATGGGTGAAAACGGAGCCACAAACTATATCACGAAATTTGCTATTCGAGCGATCTGCCATTCTTATTTAAGCGTCTCGCTATGCGGGATGTTTGTGGTATTAATCTTGAATTTATATGTTTCTCACATAGTCAGTTGTATGTGGCGTGCTCACGTGTCGGTAAACATGCCACTTTGAACGTGTATCCGGCCGAGTTTAGAACGAAAAAACTTCAGTAAGGAAGCGGGTTGACACGTCAATAACTGGCGGTTTTATTCAAACACGTCGACATTTTTATACTTCACTTATTTCCATTGCATTTTTTCGAATACAGAATTTGAATTGACCGAATAAAGTTCATCAAGCAGAATGTGCCAGGCTCGAATTATATTTATTACATTAACAATTTGGGTGGAACGGAGTTCGCTGGGTCAGCTAGTATCTTATATATGTATCTGACAAAAATCTTAAAGTCGAATATTTCTACAAATAAAAGCTTGACATGAAGTAACATTAAAATTGCATGTAAAAAAGAGGTTTAGGAGAAATAAGGGCAAACAATTAAGAAACATTTATGAGTTGCAATAAAAAAAAAATAAATCGGGTGGCACAACGGCTCATGAAGAACCAGTGCCTAGTGACTAACAACTCGCAACCATTCCTGTGTGCGCCTTTCGACAGGAATGGGAGGGACCTACAATTTTATGCCAAATCCGAACGGCTGGACGAGAAGCACTTATTCGTGACAAGTGATACTCTTGGAGGATTTGTCAATTCCTCGGAAGAAGCAGAAGCCCTGAAAAAAAAAACTTTTTGTTTTTATGTGGACGAGGCTGGGAAGCGATCCCAGACCTCCAGCGTTGCAAAGAGTCCGTCAATTTTTTGTATAAAATTATGTTTTTGAAAGTGAAATGTTTAAGATTTAAACGTGTACTTTAATATATCTGAGAACGCTTTATGTCTGCTTAAGAAAAATAAAGAGCAAACAAAATTAAATTATTTGATTTTCTATGTTTTCTTGTATACAAGGTGTCCCTTAATTCGTCAATAATATTCCAGGACATGGTTCTTGGGTATATTCTTAGAAAACAATCGTTTGATAGCAAGGGCTTATCTCCAATTTTAATAACTTTTATCAGGGACTTAAGAAAAGTCTTACTTTGGTGTACCCTGATGACCATTGTTAACAGTAATTGCGCTGTTGTTGCTAATGATAGAAACTTTGTATAGACCCTTTTTTCCAGGAGAAATACCAGCCTTTGTAACTGCGTTTTAATAAATTTGATATTTTTTATCAGTCTTAAGATATTCAGTTTTCTTAGCCTGTTCCATTTTTCCTGCCCATGCTATTTTTTTTACTTTTGAGACAATTTTCTCCAGAAAATGCGTAATCAAAATGATGTTTTAATATTTTTTTTTGAATTAACATATGTAATAATACTTAAAATAAAGATCAATGACAAGTTTGTCGAAAAACTCATAGATTTTATTATAATTTGGAATACTAGCGGCAGGTAAAGTTTTAGCTAAAAGAGCTTTAAATAAAAATTATTTAATTGGATTTAGATAATATTTTAATTATGTTTTCTTACTTAAACAGTTATAACAGGTTCACTTTGAAATTCCATGGCTTGAATACATGCTATTAAAACTATTGCTTAAGTTGAATTCTACAAACTGTCTGGAGTTGTTGCGAAATAATTTATCAGAAATATTGGAGGACATTACATTGGTTCAACTAGCTTCATCTTATTTCTAACTTGATGGATGGTGCCTCAGTTTCAGCCCACTATAGTCGAGAGGTTAAAAATTGACTGGATGAAGAGTACGCGGTAATCGTTGGATAGGACCAAATTAGAACAGCTCAATCGCCTGGCCGTACTATATTGGATGTTTTTGAACGGGGAAGAATGAAATAAATCTTTTATTGAACCAAAATTGCAACTTTAAGTGAATTAGAAGAGCGCCTTCTCGAAGCGTCCTCAGAAGTGATGCAGAAGCTAGAATTAGTAATATCAATATTAGTAAAATACGAAAACACCGGCCACCTGTCATAACTGTTTTATTTCACACATAAAATAAACACGATCGATAACCACTACATATATCATTTTTATTCTTAGCCTTTCGAGCGTTAAGCAAAAAAAAACGTTTTTATTAAATTTTACTTACCGTTAGTGTTTCAATTATCTTAAAATCTATGGGCATTTTCTAGAGAAAATTGACCCAAAGTCAAAAATTTAGTATGGGCAGGAAAAATGGAACAGGCTAAAAACTGGATATGTTAAGACTTAGACAAGATATCCATTTTATTTTAACGCAGTAACAAAGGCTGGTATTTGCTCTAAAAATAAAGTCATAAACGAAGATTATACCATTAGACCTAACAGCGCATTTACCGTTAACATGGGTCACAGAACACCAAAGTAAGACCTTTCTTAAATCGCCGAAAAAATGATATCAAAATAGGAGATATGCCCTTACCGTTGAACGATTTTTGTTTTATACCCATGCAAGAATAATATTCTTAAATACTATTAACGAACTAAGGAACACCCTGTATATGATATGGATTCGGAGATACATATGGAAAGTTATAGATTCGTAAAAAAACTGAACTTAAGGTTTTGATCAAAAATGACATAACGATGATAGCAAAGACGAAACAAAAAGGGTCTAGCAATTCTGTCTGTCTGTCTGCTCTTGCGCATCCAGCCACACACTTCTTCTGATTTTTTTTTTCGGACCAAAAATGACGGTGCAAAAATGTTAAGCAAAAAATGTTTCAAAAACGGCTCCAAATGTTATTGTTAAAAAAAAAAATTATAATTGTAATAGTGAAAGGCTACTTTTTCTTTATTTTTTTCAAAAAATGTTTTTTTCTTTTTTAGTTTTTGATTTTCTGGAAGAAAGTTCTCTTGATGTTTATCATATTTCTTATAGTGAAGCTTATAAAAACATTAAACATTATTGTAAGCCCGAAATTTTAATTAACTTTTTTGTATTTAAAAATAAGTTCAAAATTTGTTTTTATAAACTCAATATTCTGAAAATGCCTTACTAATTTTTTTAAAAATTTGGTTTAAAATATTTATATTGAAGTGACAGTAGGTAAAATCCACCTCTTAAATCGACTGGCGCTTTAAGATTTTGACATTTCGACACCTGTCAAATTGAAAAGTAAAATTTTTTGGTTTCTGTTGGTACTGAAGTGCTGGCCGTGACAGTAGATAATACAACCCTCTCAAATTGATTGGCGCCCTCAGATTTTGATTTCGACACCCGACCTGCAACCCACATAAGAGAGGAGCTTTAATATGTCAGTTTTGGTTGTAATTTAGCATTGCTGTTATCATTGCGAATGATTCGCTCCGCGGAGCGAATATTTCGCACTGATTTGGGAGAGCCTTAAATTCAACATAAACTGTGAGAGTATTCGAGGTGTTGTTTTCAACATGACTAATTTTCCACCGACCATGTAAATCCAACAAGATTGGTTAAGGTTTGAGTTACATATATCATTTCGTTCATTAGCCTTTCACGACTACTTATTATTATTTCCCAACAACATTCACAACAACAAAAACCAGGCACAAAACTGACACGCACCTGAAACGTCAAATTAAACGCTTATGTCTTGTTCAAAAAGTTATTTTCAGCATGTCGCTGCATGGACATATATTTTTTGGACTCCCTTGGACTTTTTATAGACAAGTTCATACTCCTGCCATCGCTCATGCCCTGTGGAGGCAGCCCGATAGGCAACCGTGTAAATCCAACAAAAGTTCCAAGAAAGTTGCCTATAAAAAATAGTTATAATTTATGTGTCGTGCAAATCTAGAAAAGCTGTGAGCCTATTTCGTAAATCCAACATAAATTATGAAAATATTCGCCGTGTTGATTTCAACGTGACGAAATTTCTGCCAACCGTGTAAATCAAACATTATATGTGAAAGTTTCGCCTTTAAATAGTACCTACTTAGTCGTTTAAATCCAACATAAACGTGTTTAAAATGGAAGTAAATATGAATATCAACCTCTAAATTCAGCATACATTATGAAAGTTTGCGCCACATTTGTCTTAACGCGACGTAGTTTGCACAAACCTTGTTACTCGAATAACAAATCTGAGTTTCTGCCGCGTTTATTTAAATAATAGGGTCTATGATAAAAAGGTCTATGAATGAGTCTATAGCGCGGTGGTGAAACGCGACTTTAAATACATATACAGAACAGAATGGAATGAAGACGCAATTAGCACTGACTCATTTTTCCAGTACTGTATAAAAAAGTCATCGGAAAATGGAAGGAACATTTCGATTGTACCTGTTACCCTCAAAAAATCGTCAATGGCATAGGTAGAAATGAATGCATCCATTTGCGTCGTTCAGTTGAAGAAAAAAAGGTAAAGATCAAAGACGTCTAAAGGGTTTGGGGATGTAAGTCAACATTTTTTTGTATGATAACAGATATCAAAAAAATATAAAATTATTTATTTTTAGGTAGACACTATCGGATTCCTGGGCAATTGACCTTTTTGCTCCAACAAAAAAAGTAAATATTTTTTTGTCAGTTAACCCACCTATACGGCCATACTGACAAGAAAACAAAGAGAATAGATTACTTCAAATTCACGTTCCAAAATTGTTTATAATACCCCCGCGGAACAAAATGAGTCTTTTTACGCTTGAACAACGTTGGGAAATATTAAAAACTTATTTCTAAAGTGAGTGCTGTGTAGCTCTCAAAAAGTGGGTTTTTTGACCCACCTGCAATGTTAACAAAATGGGCGCATCTAGGGATCAGGAAAAGGAAACCCGCCCTTGAATGATGAGAACCCCAATGCATGCACTGGCCACTGAGGGACAGTTTGGTGCGGATTGTTGAGTGGTTGCATCAATGGACTATTTTTCTTAGAAAATGAGGCTGGGAACAACGTCTCGATCAACGCTGGGCATAACAGAACCATGTTAACCGTCTTTTTTTTACTGAAATTGAAGACATGGGTTAGGACGACCTCTGGTTCATGTAGGATTTTTTGTTTTATCAAAAATCCAATTTTACCTCCAGAAAATCCCTCAACTGGAAAAAGTTTGAATAAAATCACTGATGTGCAGCTGTCTACGTTGTATAAGGTCAAGTTACATTCGGGCAGAACTCCAAGGCCCATTTTTCATGTTCTCTTTAATTGTCATTCCATATTTGATTAAATCTGGAGTTCGTTTAGTTTTCAAAAGAATGCAAATCTTACTTATAAGTATACTTCAGAAGCACACAATTATTTGGCACTTCCCTTATAAAAAAAAAATCAAAAACAAAAAAAGATCTAAATGTTTCTGTCTTCAAAAGACGAAGTACTCTCTTCCTTCTCTGCCTTGAAAAGGAAAAAAGGTCAATTATTATCAGAAGAAATAAACCATTCGTTGACATGTCCTCAATTTTCTTTCGTTTTATTTATGTGCTGGCTCACCCTAGAAACCCCATCTGGTGACTATGTTTTCTTTTTTTTTATTGTTTCGTCCAGGACTTATATTCAGAGTAAAAGGACCTGCCAAAGTCTAATATAGCGCACAGACTAATTGCATAATAAATCATTGACTTGATGTGTGACGCGCGCTAAAAGAATTACCTTTACGTCCTGGAATTCGAATTGCTTAAAAAAAGAAGAAGAAGTAAACTTTGCTCAAACTAACCTACATGCCAAAAGCAAACACTACACAGGTATACACACACAAAAATCTATGTTAAATTTAAACCTACATTTTATTTTAAAAAAAATAGCTTTACAAGGACCATAGTTGAAGTGTTGTTGTTTGGGTATAGATAAAGATACTTAAGGATATGGAATTACAACACACAAAAATGCAGTTATCGCCTTTAAAGAAAGAACTTGGTTTTCATTAATTATTTTTTTTCGTCCAAACACAATTTTTCAACGACAATGATGTTGAAGGAAAAAATTGAAATGAATGGCTTCAATAGAAATCTAAACACCATTCAAGAAAAAAGGTCTGTACTCTGTAGGTTAGTTGTATAGGTATATGTATGTGTTCATTGTACATACTATATTTATAATATATCAGCGACAACAACCTTATTATATTTTAAATGTCCTTTCAGAAGGAGTAAAATATAACGTATAGTATTCCTATATAGGACCTACTCTCTTTCATTTCTTCCTAACAACGTCATAAATTGCATTCTTTTTTAATAGAGTTTCGTCTGTTGGCTGGCGTTCCTACCGTGCGTCGTAGTCTTCGTCGGTCTCGGTGTACCCTCGATAGCTCATGAGCTCCTTCTTAGCGCGATGGTTATCAATGTCACAAGGCAAGACTGTATAACATGCAGTTTCAGCAGCATCAGGCATCGTTTGGAAGGCATAGAGACGTTTTCCTTCAGCTACCATTATAAGACTTGGAATGCTTTTGTGGGGTGACATGTTTTTTTTTATTATTTGACTTCGGAATTAAAAAAGATTGAATGAAGTCCTACAATCGACTACACGGAAACGGCATGCACATGCACACTATCATCTCTCATTCTCGTCGACAAACTGATGAGGTGTATATTAAGCTTCATTTATATAGAAGTAGATATGTTGTCAGGAGCCAGCTAGCAAAGTCGTTACCTTGGTTTCAAGTTAATTTTGTTAAATTATGACACTTTATCTTCGATCCAATGATGATGAGTGCAGAGCTGCTGGTTATAGAGTTAAATAAAATAGGTTTCAATGGAAAGTCCATATTATTTTCACATTATCGTTTTTACATAGGTATAGGTGCATTATATACTTTTTCAGAAAAGGTATAACTACTTATTTATTTTTCTTCTTTCTTCTTCTTCTTCTTTTTCAACAAACTGTAATTATTATTTATGATAATCCTTTAGTGTATAAAGTCTACGTATAACCTACAATGACCATTTACTGGTGGGTATTTTAGAATTATTTTGTATGTTTTGTCAAAAGAAAATATCTTTAATCACATATCTTTAAGGGTTTTTATGTCCGGGATTTCTTCATTTATAAGAAAAAAAAACAAACTCAGGGTTTTTCATAGGGATCAGGGGTGCATATAAGTTATTATCAAGGCCCATGATATATTTTGCTTGAATAAAGGTGGAGAAACCAAATAAATGCACTTCCTCACAAGAGGAAATCTCGCTAGAAAATGAAGTGACAATGACTGAGTCTCTGAACTGAATGTCCTACGATGTTCAACATTTTAATTTTGTCACAATATTTATATTATAGGTACCTTACTACAAATTTAAATTTTTCAGAGAACAAATGACGGAATTTGTAAGATATTTTTGAAGCTTTTTCAAAAATTCCATAAAATATCTTTTTAAGATTTTCTTGGAACTTTTGACGTCCCTTCTTTTGGCGGACACTTTGTAATTGAATAAAATATGTTTAAAATGTATGTACATATCTGAATTTGTAGCTGATTAAAAGCTTATTTGTTGCGCAAACCAAACATTTTTAGCTACCATAGTTTTTTTTAAGTTATTGAAGTTGGCGGACACAAATTTGAAACAATAATTCTCTTGATGTCAAAAATGATAGCTTCAAAACTGTTGCGCACAAATATTCATGTTTTAGCTTTTGTGCGTTATTTCTTATTTGAATTTCAAATTTAAAAAAAATGACCATTTTAATTTTTTTTGCCAGAAATGCTAGCTTTTGAAGAATGTTAGATGCAGAAATCCATAATTTAATTTTTTTTTTTAAATATTAAGTTTCCGTTCTCAAAATTAAGCTTTTTTCCTGATTTTTAAAAATATTTGATATATTTTTTGTTCGAAAATTTTGTTTTTTAGAGTAGTACCTAGCCCTGAGGACACACGAGCCAGTACTGGCAAGCAAGTTGGCTACATACATTGACTGTCAAATTCCTATAAGTGAATATGCTGTGACGTAGGCGGCACGCAACTTGTAAGCAAGTTGCTTTCAAGTATCTTACTGGCCACGTTTAGCTTTTACTAGGATAGCCTTTCTAGGATTCTAAATACAGATTTTTATTGAATTTTCTTTAGCACCGGACTTCGATTTTTTTTTTACTTCAACACGTTAACAAAAAATGACTTTGAATTCTGCATTAAGTCTGTCAAGTAGGTCAACGCATAAAACTGCCAATGCGTTGACAGACTTTTCTGTCTTTTCAAAATAACATGGATTGACATTCATTTTGTTCAAACATTTTCGATTTTTTTTAAATAATTTAAAAATAAATGAATTTTGTTTAGGTTTTTTAATCTATCATCATCGTAGCCATCCTTTAATGGTATTTGACACTTCATACGTTGACAGATAGGTAAAAACTAAAATATCTCGTATGAGGAATATTTCGTTTCAAATGTCACACAAAAGCGCTAAAATCGCCTTTTCCCGCGCAAAAAATTTAATCTTTAAAAATTCAGATATATTTAAGTTTTTTCAATGCATCATCTTCGTAGCAATCTTTCAATTTAATTTGTCAGTCTCTCATTTTTCAAGCAAACAATATACTCTCAAAAAATAGGATTGTTAAGAGATTTTGTATAATTCATCATAATCATAGCCAAGCCATCCTTCAATCATATTTGAAAGTTGCCTATTTTGGATATGTTTAAATATTTAATTACAAAAATTTCAGCAAAGCACTATCTACATCGCTTTAGGTATATACAAGTCTAAACGAGGCCACTGTCTTCTCTATTGGCTTCAAAAAAGGCAAGACAGTTGACGAGCAAGTTGCTCAGGTTTGTATGTGTTAGTAAACAAAATTTAAATGTGTTGTAACTTGTAAACCAGTAGTGGCTAGTGTGACTTCAGGGTAAGTGATATTTTTCGAATTAAATTTTGGTTTAACTGATTTAAACATTTTTTTTTTACAAATTTATACTTTTTCAAGGAATCAAGTGGCATCGTTTTTGAGCGGCTCAAACGACTATTACTAAGGAATTTAGGCACTTCCATTAAAAACTGGATTGTGTCGTTTTAACTTATATCGCTTTTAAACCAGCCGTGTTTTTTTGAGAGCATATATAGCAACTCAGCAAACAATTTATAATTGTCTTTGTTATTGTTTGTGTCTTGTGTGTACAAATTTTGCTGAGTTGCTATACATTCTCTCAAAAAATACGACTATTGTTCAATTCAGATTAATTCATTATTTTTGATTCATTCACTCGCCTTTAGTTGAGGAGCTCGTTTTTAATTGCTTCTATTTATAGTCTTAGAGCTATAGTTTTAGAGCTTTATGGTTCACTCTTGGGCTATAAAAGTGAACCAAAAAAAAAGCATGTCGAATGGTGTGGTAATGCTAGTAAAAGAAATGCAAGTCTTGCAGTCCCTCTTGGCGGCTTAAGTGCGTACAATGTCATTTCGAAAATCCAAAAAAATCAACCCTGTGGGATAATTGTATGCACCAATTTTTTTGTTAAGCCCTCCCTTGTTATTGATCCCCTTGTTTCAGATCCGCTAAATATTTAGTAATGTAATTATCCTCAAAGTTGATTTTTTCGGTTTTCCCAACGGTCTGGCAGTGCAATTTCCACATTCAATCGGTCTTGGACATAACTAAAAATTAGGTACTAAAGGGTTTTACAGATTGTTTCTTTTACTTTCTGCCAAAATATTGTCTTTTAATCAGTAACTAAAGACAAATCATCATGATAACTAACAGCGTCGAGCAACACGTGCAAATGATAAAACTTTATTATCAAAATGGGTGTTCTGTTGATCCCAATTCTGGTCGAAAAATCATCTTAAGCGATGAGGCCCATTTTTTGGACGAGGTGCCAATGCATCCAAATAAAGTTACTGTTTGGTGTGGATTTTGGGCTGGAGGCGTCATCGGTCCGTACTTCTTCGAATCATCAGTGTCAAAGGTGATCGCTATAGGTCGATGATCACCAACTTCTTGTGCCCTGAATTCGATGATATGGACACCAAAGTCATATGGTTTTAACAGGATGGCGCTACGTGCCACACAGCTCAAGACACAAGCGATATTCTGCACGAGCGGTTTCATGTCATTGTTATGGTTATCTCGCGCCGAGGCGACGTGAATTGGCCACCAAGATTTGACCCCTTTGTACTTTTTCTTGTGGAGCTTTCTTAAGTCGCAGGTCTATGCGAATAAGCCGCAAACCACCGAGGCCCCCAAAGACAACATAATCGATGCCATCGGTCAAATTCAGCCTGATTTATGCGCCAAAGTCATCGGAAACAGGACCTTTCGAATCCGCGCCATCCACAGCACACATAATTTCATTGATAGGGCTCTCAAATAAAGATAAAACCTTATTGATATCAACTTGTTTTATTCAATTTTAAAATCGACCCACCCTTAATGGAAAACTCTTTATACTCATAATAATACTGAGTTTTAGTCTTAATAAATGAAAATTAGTACAATTTACTGGTAAAACTGCTTGCATATATGCATGCATTTCTGCACCTTTAACCAATCGTCATGTCATTCATAAGCATAAATTGTGTCTCGCGTGAAGTCTTGCCTTTTTATTATCTTAATCCTTATTGTGAATTTCAAAAGTTGAAATTCAAAAAGTTGCTATAGGTTTTAAATAATTTTTTTGTTTTAATTTTGCGATGTTTGTACTTAACCGGTTATATAACTATACCCCTAAAATATTTTAACACAGGACGATGGACCAGCGTTTAGGAAAATTGGAGAGGGTTTAAAAGGAGACACCGATGCACAAGCACATTGGCTTTGAATGTTTGAATATGAGAGGGAAAAATGTAGCCCGGCAAAGCATATTCTACATTCGTGAAGTGTGACTGAAGAAATATTCTCTATACTTATAAATACGTCAGATGTTGGACTCAAGGATGGGCAGAGCATTTCTTTTAGTATGAGTACTACTGTTGAAGTGTTTTAGGGAGGAAGTGCAACTGGTGATATAAAATAATGAAGGGCGCATTTCTATCAATACGTCCGCTCCTGTTGAAAATTCATAATCCTTACCAAACAAATATACTCGTATATCATTGTCCACAATCCATTTGTTCACTTGGTCCAATTGATTATGGAATAAGGGTCTTCAATAACAAAAAAAATAATCTTAAAGATCGCCTAGCATATCGGCCCTATACTCGAATCTATATACCCTCATAGTCGTCCTTCACCATCGCATGTTTTAATTATTCTTCATCTATTTTCAGTGTGTTTTCTCTATACATAGTTTTCCAAAGAAAACCGACGAACGACGAGGACACTGGTTGCGCTGCTGTTGACGTTCAAATTTGCTGATAAGCCTATAACATTTATCAATTGGAAAAAGGATATTCCGATTAAAAAAATAAAAAAAAAACTGAAATAAGAATTATTGTGTATTGTGTTTTTTTTGTATGCAGCATGTTTGTCGAACACAATATATAACAAGCGACCATCAGCAAAGGAAGGAAAAAATCAATGAAATGATTTATCAATTTGATGCAAAAGAACGGGCGGGCGATAGGGCAACATGACACTATATATACAAGAAGGACGAACCTATGGAGTCCTAGAAGAATATATATTATAGTGGGTGATGGTGAAATCAACCTCATCAAACTATACAAACTCTTGCCAAACCAAACAAGCACAGTGTTTCTATATAGAAACTACTATACATAACGACAACGTCGAGCATGATGATTATGGTGACGATGTTGATGTCGATGAGTCGGACACCGCTTCCGACAATGTGAAAGAAGACTAATTTTGCTGGGTCCTGGCTATGAACCTTCCTTGGGCATAAATACAAGTCCTTACAACAATGGCTGACGTCGACGACGAAGACGAGGACGAATGATGTAACTCTAACCCGGATTCTTGTCGTAATAAATGTTCATCATTTATATGCAATAGTTCATCTTCTAACACTGGTTAGTAGGAGTTGTCCGAATACGATGTTGAAGGAAATATGTGTGTTTGGTAGGCGGAAGGATAACAAACTGTATACAAGTATATCCATCAATGTATGCGGTTGCTGTTTACCTCAGATATGTTTCCATACAAATCGAACATGCATATATCTTCGGGATCAATAATAAAATAGACATCTTATATACGTGTGTCAGCCGTAGGGAGGCCATCACAAGGTATACCGCACCTTTACTAAATGACCTTTTGCTTTTGCTTTAAGGCATTTACTCTCAAAGTTGATAATGTTTGCTCTACCTATAGCTAGTTTGTTCGTATGTAAACCTATGCATGGCAGTACACAAATCAGGGGTAGCAAATTGTAATCAACTGGCCTTCGTTGCGTAGACTTTAGTAAAGCCAAATGTACATTCAAATGTAATCTTCTATAAATGAAAATCACAATTTGATCAAACACAATGGCTTAGGTTTTAAAGATTGTATTAATAATTGATTTGAAAATACCTGCAACCTAAATTTGGTAAGAGAGATTTAAAAAATAATACGTTTCCAACTATTTTGAAAATTCTCCCAATTGATATCCATTTTCGAAATTAAAATTCCTTGGTAATACAAAATTCCCTTGAAACATAGTTCGGTATATGTTAATACATCCTTTTTTTTTAGTTTTTACTGTGGAGAGAGTGAAAGTATACGAACTAGATTTTTTTTAAACCATAAAGCTACCTGCTGGTTTTGGTGGGGCATGCAAATTTTCCAATATCTACAATTTGTATGACAAAAAAACAAACTATAATTAGGGTAATCTAAACAATACATATTTGAACTTATAATTTTAAAGCTTTTTTTAGAACCACAAGAAAGTAATTTTAAAAAGAAAAATGAAATTTGGTGTTAATTGGCCTACCCTAGATCTTAGCGTACATGTATATAGTGTAGTGAACCTATGTATGTGTAATCGATAAAAAAGGAAGCAGTTTGAAGATTGATATGCTAAGTTTTGGTATATTGAGATGAAACATTTTTACCGCGCATCACTCTAAGAGCAATTTAAATATTGTTTCTTTTTTTTTTCTTCAAAAGTGTCCTTGTTAACTATGGACAATAATTTCTGGTTTAATCAAAAACAGAATAATTTTTAAACTTATTCCTAAAATTCAATATGAATGAAGGGTATATTTTTAGTCTCTATTATGAAGAGTTTCCGCTGTGAAACAAAAAGTGGCTTATAGAAATTGGAATTTATTTTTTATAAGAAGTGGGCGTTTTAAGTACCTTCAGCTAAGCTAGGTTCTGTTATTGAACAAATTTGTGACAGCTTAGACCTTGCGTTTAATTGCTCCTCAAAATCTAAAAATTTAAAGAAAGGTAGGGATCAAAATTTAACTGCTTTCTATCTTCTTAGAAAATAAAAAAAATTAAATCGGGTGGCACAACGGCTCATGAAAAACCAGGGCCTAGTGACTAACAACTCGCAACCATTCCTATGTGCGCCTTTCGACAGGAATAGAAGGGACCTACAATTTTATGCCGAATTCGAACAGCTGACGAGAAGCACTTATTCGTGGCAAGTGATACTCTTGGAGGATTCGTCAATTCCTCGCAAGAGGCAGTAGCCCTGAAAAAAACTTTTTAGTTTTTAGGTGGACGAGGCTGGGAAGCGATCCCAGACCTCCAGCGTGACAGTCGAACGCACTAACCATTACGCTATCTTCTTAGCATCAATCTAAAAATTTGCTTATAACAAATTTTTCTCTCTGAGCAATAAAAATTGAAAAAAAGATCGATTTAAAAAATAATTGGTGTGAATGGGAGAAAGCACGGTGGCGTGGAGGAATACGCCAAATTTTAAATGAATGCTTGAGAATTTGAGACATACTAAACTGCAAAATCCGGGCTACTAGAAATTTTTGTGACGTACCAACTTTTTTCTAGATTCACCGTGTTTTTAATAGATTTAGGGGGAAAAGCAAATTTTGTTTACTAAAAATCACACTTAGTCTAGGAAAGATGAGAAATTTAATATTGGCAACCGGGGACAAATTAAATTATGAAATTTTATTGCTGGTATCGATGAAGAATTTTATCCTCAACAACATATCCAAAGTCCTCCAAAATCCCTGAATTAGCTTTTTGTGTAGACGCATTTTAAGAGGTGGAGAGGGGAGGGAGGCGGGAGTTTGTCAAGCTGAAAAATTTGTTGTAATACAATCTAATCATATGACACATGTTTTTAGGCAGCTTTTCAACGCTGATTCTAAAGAGACCAAAACTGAAAAGATACATGTATCCTGTGGAAAGTTAATGTCATTTTTATGGAATAATCCCTTTTTTTAAAGTACAACAAGTAATATATTACTCAAAACCATTTAAATATAATGGGATATTAATGAAATTTAGTATAAATGTTTCATTATGCATCCTTACCAAGAATCAAAAGAGTCCCCAAAAATATCTTAAGTTAAAGGGTGTTTTTAGATTTAATTCACCAAATTAAATGTGATGTTTAAGTAGTGGATTAGAAAAAAATTAAATATTTTCACAATTAGTTACACATATTTTATTTTGTATAAAAATCATTAAAGGTGTTTTTGATTTTTATTTAGTAGATATTCTTGAAAGTAATTTAAAAATACATCTAAATCACGTTTTATAAAAATTGGCAAATTTGATTTGAAAGTATTCAGTTCCTAAACAAAAAATTTTGGGCCTCTACAATATTATATTTCCTGTGAAGTGAAATTGTTTGTTGAATAAATAAGGTATATTTGTATGCCTCTACCCATCAGGACCACATTTCAACTCAAAACGTTTTATCTAATTTTTCAAATTTGTACAGCAAAAAATATTTTTATTTTATCTTTCACAATATAGCCTCAGAAGGTAAAGTCATCAAGATTCAAAAACTTTTTAGTGCGCCATTAATTCTTAAACTTTTGCTCTTAAAGAAGGTTATTCACATTTTCTTTAATTTGAAAGTCATTATAAAAGCATTCTTCCAGGCTCTCTGCACATACATATAATGTACGAGTAAATACATACCTAAATATCCCTAATTACCATGAGCAAGCCATACTATCTTGTTCTTGTTTTAAATAATAACCCATGAGGCGACTGAAGTATAGTGGAGCCTACACAGCTCTATTAGAGCAAGGAGAAGTAAATACTAAAAAAAAATTAATCTTTTTTTTTTTGTTGGTTAACTTTTGGCTCTAGCAGGGTGTTTAAAGCATCAGCAACCAACATGACCTGATTTATATTTAGCAGGACAAATCAACGTTTGCCACTTCAGCAACATGGTCACTTCCACAGCAAATAATATACGTTACCATTTGCGAACACAACACTTGCGGCATCGTGCACATACTTCCTCGTGACTCGTGACACATAGTATAATTTTATTTAGTATGTATGTACAAATACTAGGGTGGTCCTTATAAAGGTCTTTGTCTTATTTTGAATGACGCACCCCCTATTTGTTCTAAGTAATTTAAAAAAAGTCCTGTAAAATTTAAGCTCATTATATTAACGTCAACCCGTTTTCAAGAGTCTAAAGTTTTATATGGGAAATCCCTTGTATTTTTGTAAAACCAAATTTGAAGAATCCTACTTGAAGCCATTTAAACAAACATTTTTTTTTTTATTTAATTTTAATAAATGTTGTAATTTTTTTTAAATATATTTTTCTAAATATGGCAAAATTTAAATTAAATTTAAATTTTTTATCAATTATTACTAAAGTTATAAGTTTTAAAAGTGTGATGCACAAAAATACATGCAATTTCCTATAGAAAATTTTAAGACAAATTTGGGTCCGGGTTGAATTAAATAAAAAAATCTAAAATTTTAAAGGATTTATTTTTATGTATTTAGCACAAATTAGGGGGGGGGTCATTCAAAATAATACAATGACCTTTATAAGGACCACCCTAATGTATATAGTAAAGTAGTTGTAGATTTTGTTTTAGCTCGGGAGATGTTCTTTCTGGATATGCTCAGCAATTAAATGTAGGTATACCTACAGCTTCATATGTACATATTTGCAGAAGGAATAGGAATAAGGGTTTGATGGTGTGTTACACAACATTTTAGTGTAGATGTCAACTGAGTGCATTATGTAGCTCTGACTGTAATTGTGTAAAATTCTACAAATTCTTTAGGACACTATATGCGAACTCTCAAGGGGTTCCTAGTGTATTCCTATATAAAACATATACACGACTATCAACACCATAAGCCATCATCATAACCAAACCAAACATACGAGTACCTATAGAAACCGTTTCTATATTTCTATTCCTTGCTTCACGTTATATAATAATTTCTGCTCATCATAGAGTGATGCACAATGCTCATGGCTATGATTAAATTTGTCATCACACATTTTAATTGAAAGGAGAGTGAGAGTTTTTTTTTTTCCTATTTTTAATGAATCAAAACTTCCTGTTGCAAGAGAAGAATGCAATTAATACTACAAAAAGTGTAAATAAAACTTTCAAGGATATACGATATACACCCTCTACCAATTCCATACACAGAGCAGACATTTTATTTGAATTTGAAACATACATTATTTTTGAGCGATTTTTGCTATGTTAAAGAAATATTAAATCTCTGTTCTGCTCACCTGTGGATAACTTTATGTGTTTTGTATATACTATGTAGAGTTGATCTACCACTACATCAGGCACTAAGGTGAGAATGGTTTTGTTGTACCTTAAGAATAGAGTATTGTAGAGATTGTGTGTTGACTCAAGAACCCATTCCTGACGAATGTAACAATACAAATATCGATATACTATTATTTCTTTGAATTTTGATATTGATTGAGTTTTATTTTCCATTTTCCAATGAAAGCAATATAAGTGGTCCTCAAATTTAATTTTCTAACCTATAGGTACATAATGTATATCAATTCCTATTTATTGGAAATAGACTTGATTCTATTCGTCTCAGCTATAACAAAAGAGTGGAAGAGCGTTTAATTCTATCAAAGGTACCTACTCATTTCTAATTAACTTTTCGTTTTACTCATTTCAATATAATGCATCTGTAGATATCTAGAAGGTGACGAAAGAAATTTTAGACTGCAGACTTCTGAATAATTTCGACCAGAACCTTATCGAGTAAAGTTTTCAAGAACAAGTAACTTCAAGGCTAACTGTAGGTACTGTCAGTGGCGTCTTTAGGCATGGGCCCGGGACCTAGTCCGGCAATCTTAGGCCACCTGAAAGTTCGCTGTAACTTTTTCAACCAATTTGGAAAGTAAACCATTAGTAATGCTTAAATACTGTATATACACGTGAACGTGAATCCTTAATTCGTACATAAGACAACCATTAAATTCATATGATGAAATAGTTCAATTATTTGTGTTTTGTCTCGTTTAAAAACTTTAAACTCTCAGGAACTGCTAAAAACATACCCCAACTTCTAAATGTTGAAACACCGTGTAGAATCTTTTCATCAGTAATGTTATCAAACTGTAGTTAGGAGCGTTCTTTTTCGAAATTAAAAAGGATACAAAATTAACTTAGAAGTAAAATACTTCCAAAGAGACTTAAAAGCTCATTAATTATGTCAGTTGAAAATGATATGCTTTAAGATAAAGACTTCGATGAGCAAATTCAAGATTTTGCAAATGAAAAAGCCAGAAAATTTTCTCTTATATAAAAATTGTAGTAGAACTTTTATTAACCAATTCTATTCTATTACAGCCATATTAATAAAAATAGCGCTTAACTCACCTGTAACTTTCGAGCTCTCGTGTAGAAGGCATGGATTGAGAGATAACTCGTGAATTAAAACGTATATTTACTTTTCTTAGTTCACCCTTAGCTAAACCACCTTTCTTGTTGGTTTAGCTAGCTCGTAAGTGGCAAAAATCTAACAACTAATCCACGAGTTAATGATATCTCGCCGCTTGCTCCGTTCATTAATATAAAGTTTAGTTTAATTTAGTTTTGTTAGTTGTCAGTTTATAAACTTTTCAATTTTCTATTAATCAAATTATTTTGTCACTTACTTCGTTTACATGGAGAATTGAATCAGACTTGAAGTCGGATTCAATTCCACATAGACCGGAATCGAATCGAAAAATACAAGTAGACCTGGATTGAAAAATCAAAGAATCGAGTTTTAAGTGTGGGTATTTCAATTTGCTTTGTTTTGTTTTGTTGTTTTTTTTCTATCGTAGTCATAAACTTATTTCCGCACGCACACAGTAAAGTTAAGGTGTCACTTCAAGTGTACTTCGGGCTCCTAACCTTTAGCACCTCATATATGGGATATTCTCAAAAAAAAATATGCCATCTAAAAGGTCAGTAAGTGGTCAAAAAAGGTCAACTAGTTTCAGAAATTGGTCAGCCATAGAAAATTTTTAATCAAGGGTTACATTTCTTCAAGGTCACCAAGTATTTTTGGCACCTCATTTATGGGATATTCGCAAAAAAAGTATACCATTCGAAAGGCCACCTTCTCGTGATAAAAGGTCAGCTAGTTTCAGTAATTGGACAGCCTTAGGTTGTTTTTAATGAATTTTTAAAGTTTGGTTCAAGGTCACAGTATAAGACTTTTAGCACCTCATTTATAGAATTAAAAAAAAAATAAGTATGCCATCTGAAAGGTCAGTAATTGGTCAAAAAAAGTCAGCTACTTTCAGTTATTCGTCAGACAGAGATTTTTTTTAATAATTTTAACAATTTTCAAGGTCAAAACTATTTTTAGCACCTCGTTTATGGGATATTCGAAAAAAAGGTTACCTAGACCTCATAAAAGGTCAACTTATTTCAGGAATTGGTCAGCGCTAGTTTTTGTTTAATTGAATTTTTAAAATATATTTTTTCACGGTCGTATAAGACTTTTAGCGCCTCATTTATGGGATATTCGCAAAAAAATTATACCATTTGAAAGGCCACCGACTCCTGATAAAAGGTCAGCTGGTTTCAGTAATTGGTAAGTTATAGGTTTTTTTATATGAATTTTTGAAGTTTTTTTGTTTTTCAAGACCGTATAAGACTTTTAGCACCTCATTTATGGGATATGCGTTTCAGTAATTGGTCAGCCATATTTTTTTTTTTAATGAAGACTCTTATACTGTAACCCTGAAACAATCTTTAAAAATTCATTAAAAAAAACCTATGGCTGACAAATTACTGAAACTAGCTGACCTTTTATCACGAGTCAGTGGCCTTTCAATTGGTATACTTTATTTGCGAATATCCCATAAATGAGGGATCTACAATCTACATACTTGTATTTTTCGATTCGATTCAGCTCGCAAAGTGGAATCGGATCGAGAAATCCTGTTTGAATCCGATCCAGGTCTATATGATTCAATTCTCCATGTAAACGAAGTAACAGTAAAGTTAAAGTGTCACTTTAAGTGTACTTCGATTCTATTTGAATTCAATTCAGTGAGGTCGTATACCTAGATCGAAATATCAATCCGATTCGATTCGATCGTCGAATCCTGTCATGTAAACGGAGTAACTGTTTGTTATAATTAAATATTTAGTTTTCGACTGAATAAAGAATCCTGGGAATTAATTTTAATTATTAAATTCGGAGCAACGGTGAAAGACACTCTAAGGAGCTACCTAGGTGCTGTTTTTCATTTGTTCCGATTGTAAAATTTGTATATTTAGGAACGCTTCAGATTTCATTTAATTTTAAATTTAACGCGGATAAAGGTTATACCGCACTCGACGGAACTGCACTCAACTACACAAGAATTCGTATTAAATTTAATGAAGTTCAGTTGCCGCTTAGTGCGATATAGCTCTTAAAATTTCATACAAAAAATGTTTTGACGCGTCGCGTCGCACACTGGGGCAAAACACCACAAACGCCTGCATTTAATAAAATTTTGAAGTTAAGCTTTGATTTAAACTACTGTTTTATTTTTGTTTTAAAAATGATACAGAATAAAAAATGAGAATGCGACACTTAATTGGGAGGAAGGGGTCTTAGCCAAATCGTCACGAGTGGAGAATTTGATATTTTTTTTCATCGCAGCCAGACCTGTTTTTTTTTTTTTTGTTTTGAGTGACAACAGTCAATTGTGTGCAAATTCTTACAGTTTTTTATTATACAAAAAAAATTATTGCAACGGAAGTAGTAGGTGTGCTGATTTTTATTATTTTTATAAGAAATTTTTCTTTTTGTCCTCTTAAAATGTGGTGAAAGATAAAAAAAAATGTGTACAACATGTGTTCATTTTTGCATTTAGTCAAATATCTTAGGCATTTAAGATGTGTTGGCCGTGACATGACGTGAAGTGATATATTTATTTGTGACAAGTGGTTTGTCTAGTTTTAGAACCTGCATAGTTTTTTTTGCTACTATTTGCTACTATTTGCTACTTCTCGTACAGTTGGCTCTATTATTGGTGAAATCACTCTCGAAAAATATCGATTTTTTTCTATTTCTTAGACCGAACACCTTTCAAAACTTTGTCGATTACATGAGAAGAGCTATATAATATTATAAAAAGTTCAACTCTGAAGGGATTAGACGGCCAAATTGTGTTTTTAAAAGAAGAAATTCAAAAACTGGTCAGATGCAGCGATGTTTAAAAAGTTACGGAAATCAAATCGAAATTTGAATCACGTTGGGAAAAAGCTTGGCGGGTAGGGGCAACTTTTTTAAAAGCAGCCGAAATGGGTTTGATAGCTTCTGGTCAGTAAGATGCTGCAAAGATAATGCGTGACGTGATAACAATCCAAAATCATGCTGAAAATGCAGAAAAGCTTTGAGGGAATCAATTGAATTTGCTTGGATGACTGGGGAAGAAGCTTTAGCAATGATAATTGAAGCAAATCTGTCACGCTTTCAGTATGAAATTGTGCAATCTAGAGCTCCCAAAGTATTTCCTTCATACAAAGTATACAAGAGTTCAAAAAAGTTGTTATCCGGAACCTGAAAATATTAGTATGCATATCAGAAATGTCTGTACCTTTAGCATACAAATTTAAAAAGCTTACTAAACCTTATAGTTGCTCGTTTGGTAACTATTCAAAAAGATGTAATCTAAACTCGTCGTCGTGAATTTAAGTTCCGCTGAAGTAGAGTGCATTCTAACCTTAATACTTTTGTCATTTTGTGTTATTTGTTCGTAAAATTTTGTTACTATTCAGTATCGTTCAGTAAAATATTTTTACTCTACAACTACGAACAAATCTTTTTTATTTTAAAAATACATAAGAGAAAAAGACAAACACACCCCACATTGGGCGCCAATTGTAGAGCGTAAAAAAAGGTTTGTTTGCAATCGTAGTTGTAGTTCCAATATTTTATTAGCTTTTTTTGAGGACAAAATGAGTTATTAAGAAACTAGAATGTTTGCTTATATTATGATCTTTGGTCTAAGAACTTATAATTTAATTTTATTGGTAGCTGCGATTTAATTATAATTATAATAGGTAAGTAATGACTATGATATACTTAAAAATTAACAATTCATTTTCTACAAAGAGCCCCCAATTTCTAAAGGGCCCAGGGCCCCCAATTGTTTTAGGGATGACTCCGGGTGCTGTAATTATTATCTTGCATGTACATAGTACTACACGACCTTTTTCAAGGATATTCTATAATCGTTTACATATTCCTTAAAAATTTCTCTTTCTTTGCTGTGTCGCGATTATCTATAAAAGTTTATAATTTATGCCAAATAATCATGAACAAATTAAACAAATTGCTAAAGGACACAAGTAAAACCTTAAAATATTATATTTCCCTCGATTTTAACCTTCATACATAAACAGTAGGTATAAGTACTAGCCTATTTAGCATATTCCATATTCTTAGAAATTCTTCGATATTATTATTCAAGCAAGTAAACAATAATGTAACCTCATCAGGACGACACAGGAGCCATTTGGATGAATATATTATAGAAAAGAAACTAATTTCTTATACGTTTATCATCATATCGTATCACCATTTCTGCCATATTGTGTTCCATTTATGGCTGATTTGAGATGCTGTCGCTTCACGATTAAATATGCATTAATATGTAGATGATGGTAAAGTTAAGGTGTTATCAAACACTTATGCATGCGTAAGGGTTTAATGGTATTTAAGGGTCTTAATATTAGCTGGATTCAGGAGAAAAAATTGTTATTGAAAAAAAAACTTTCTGGTAATTGATATAGAGAGCATGAAATAAAGGGTTCTAGATTAAATTAGTTGAAGACTCAATGTGACTTTTTATTTTTTTATTGAAAATAAAATCTTTGTAGTATGGTTGTAAATAATAAGGTAGTAAAATTTATACTATTCAGTAACACGTTAATTACTTATTAGATTTGTTATATCTTGTTTAAATATATCTAATTGCCCATTAAATTTGCAATAATAGCCCTTTTCTTTTGAGAGAGTGACTAGCAACTCAGTAAAAGTTTTTAACGGAAACCACAAAATAAATTCTCTATAATAATTGGTTTTGTTATTGTTTTGCGTGTAAACATTTTGCTGAGTTGCTAGTCACTCTCTCAAAAAACAGCGCTTATATGTAACGGAAATATATTTTTTAACTAACAATTACAAATTTAATTTGATATTAAAAAAGAGGCTGGGTGTCAGCCACACCTTGTTATTCTGTTATTATGATTCATCTTAAGCCCAAAATACAACAAAATATTTAATCAAAATGAAGGTCATAAAAATCACAAACATTTCTGCTTAATATCATCGTGGTTCGTTTACAAGCACGCTTATTGGTAATCCCTTACTTTTCCTCTTTCCTTAAAAAAATCCTTCCCTTTTTAGAAAAAAAATATTTAAAAACTTCAAATAGTTTCACAAAGTCCAAGATGTATAAACCAAAAATTTGATGTATTATCCCTCTATCAGCGCTTACCTCCATCTTTCTACTCTAATAAAAATCAATTCATTTCAATGCTTTTTGGTCGAAGAAAAAAAAAGGATTATGGGAAGAAAATGATCGCCCTGCAACTTTTATCAAATTAAAAATTTTTAAAATTTATTTATTTTTTTATTCAGTAGCAGTAAACACAATATTTTAACTATGTATTTAAAGTGTTTTTTTTTAGTGATTTAGGATATAAATGATTCCTTTACAACTGTTATCTATATAAAATGTATAACAATAATCATTTAAAGTTAATAAAGTATTTTGATCAAGGGAAAGCTACAAATAAAAACCTTTATACAACACTTAAACCTAATATTGCAACGCTCCCATTTCAAATTTTTTTAGTTGAATTAATTTATTCATTTATTTACATATAAATATTTTTAAGATGTTGACAGATGTTTTATTAGTTCATTATCAGATAAGTTACAATTTTGAAAAAAATTTAGTTTTGAGTTATTTATGAGAGTGTCCAAAAAGTTAATATTGGCTAACTCATGTAGTTTCTGGGTTGAGTAGTAACGTGGTAAATTAAGCATAATTTTAAGTATTTTGTTTTGACATCTTTGCAATTTTAATTTATGAGTTTTGGCACAATCATATCAGACAGCGGCACCGTACAATAGGATCGCTTGAAAAATAGGTTTAAACATAATGGGGCGTATTCATAATTATTTTAGAGCTGGGACTAAGTTAAGCATAGGTTTAGTTGAATTTTCGGCCGTTGATTCTGTTTTTTTAAGTTTAACATTTCAAAATATTTGTAGCTATGTATTTGTGTAGTATACCAAGTTAGTTATCTTATAAAAATATGAAAACCAACAATTTGTGGTTAAAATCGGTCTGTATTCAGTGAACCAAAATTGTCTTAAATGGTAGTTTAGTTAAACCTGGGTCTATCTGCGACTATGAATATGACCCAATTAGTTTACTTACTTTGCTGAGTTTCAAGTTTCTACAAATAAGGGGATAGAGAACCCTAATGCAAATATTTATTTTATCAACTGTGGTAGATATATGTTTTTGGATATTGAGTTTTGTATCTATCTTAATGCCGAGATATCTGCAATGCTCGGACCAATCAATATTGACAGAGCCCAACTGAAGTTGTACATTGGCAGGTAAAAAACATGATTTTCGGCGTCGAGTGAACCAAAACGCCTGTGTTTTATCAGGGTTGATTTTAATTTTCCATTTAAAAAAATAATTTTCTAACTCAATAAGAGAAGATTGCAACTTTTGGTGGACATCTAAGTATAAAATCCCTGATGAAAAGATAGCCGTATAATCGGCAAACATAGCTATTTTGACGTCATTGCCAAAAACAGGCAAGTCGGAGACAAATATATTAAAAAGGATGGGACCAAGAACAGTACCTTGGGGCACACCAATACAATATGTTGGATGGCAGATCTATCATTTTGAACTTTAACTAAAAATTTTCTTTCACTTAAAAAGCTTTGAATTATTTTGATTATTCGCATCGAAAAGTTGAATTTATAAAGCTTATGTAACAAAGCATCGTGCCACACTGAGTCAAATCCTTTAGCAATGTCTAAAAGTATTAGACCAGTCGATTCTTTAACCATACATTTGTAAGTGACATGTTTTTTAATCCTTACAATTCGTTGGTTTGTGTGTGGTTACGTCTAAAACCGAATTGAAAGTCATGCAAAATTTTATATTCAGTAAAGTGATTGTCGAGTTTTTCTTGAATTATGCTTTCAAATAACTTACTAAGGCAGCTGAGTAGACTGATAGGCCTGTAGCTGCTAAGATTTTCCTTAGGTTTGCCGGGCTTAGCAATTGGTATAACCAGTGCTGTTTTCCAGCATTCTGGAAAGTAACATAACTGTAAACACCCATTAAATATAGTAGTTAAGTATTTAAAACCAGTGAGGGGAAGAAACTTCAAAATGTTGTTATTGATGCCGTCCAGACCAGCTGATTTCTTGTTTTTTAATGATTTAATAAGACTGGAAACTTTACTAGGATTAACTAGATACATAATTATCAGACAAGACAATGTTTGATTGGGAAATGGTGGTAAAAGAGTTTGAAACTACTACCGAAGTAGTATTATCGCTTAGGTTAGCTGCAATATTGTGATTTTTAGTGAAAGTTGTGGCCAAAAGATTTGCTTTTTCTTTTGGGGCACTAAAAAGTTTGGTTTGCACATAGGTGGAATACTAACTATTTTATAAAATCTTGATTTCTTTGGCTTTGAAGTATACATACATTTTAATAATACAGCTGATTTTTGTCTTCTTTCTGTTTTAAGTTGATTTTTAGTAAGAAAATTACATACTCGTATGTAAAAATTATCTAGAGCCTAAATAGACCCTCGTCCTCAACAACAACTTACAAAGTAGGTGAGTATGTAAAATACCATGTCACTTGTTAATATATGACCAATTTTGAGTAGGTTTTTTTTGCTTAGGCAAAATTGCAATGAAGGAATGGTGGTACACTTGGGCGTATGTGTACTTTTTTATTTTATCAATATTTTTTAACATTTCGTTTACTACATTTATGCTTGGTGTACGTTGCGTTTGTAGGTGTCATTTATAATTTTCATGTTGAGTAAACATCATGCAGCGTTCTAGTTTTAGGAAGGGGACCCTTCTTTCATCATTGAGATATGAAATTTGATCTGGAAAAATGTCTATTCACTTGAATTAACCAATTACAGGTATTCAAGTAGGGCCGAAAATCCCTTATTTAATTGTGTTTTATTTTCTTTTATATTTTTAAAAAGTTGAAAACTTTATTTTCGAACTCAAACTCAAAAATGGGAGTTGTATAAAATAAGCGACAAAAAAATAACACTTTGCAAATTCGAATAAACGTAGACGAATTGTTTTATATTTTTTTTTTACACGGTTTACAGTTCTGGGTTCATTAGGGTGCCCCTTATAAGCGTCATTGTTTTATTTTGAATGACGCGACCCCATAATTTGTTCTAAATAAATACAAAACAAAATCCTGTAAAATTTCAACTCATTACTTACGTTTACCCGGCCCCCGCAAGACGTCTGAAGTTTTATGTGGGAAATCTCTTGCATATTTGTAAATCCAAATTTGGAAAATCTTTCCTTTGGTAATGATTGATAAAAAAAAATTTAATTTTGGAACACATGTAGTCACTTTTGTCATATTTATAAAAAAGGTATCAGAAAAAAAAATTTACAATATTTATTTCCCTATTTATAGCCATTTAAACAAAAATATTTTTTTTTATTTAATTTTAATCTATATATTAATACGCTTAGCAAAACCTAAGGAAAACCTAACGGTACACTTTTCTCTGTAAATACTCAACGGAACTACATAAATTATATAACGTTGGAAAGGTTTCGCCCCACAGATGTACAGAAACCAAAAATTATGTTTGTATGCAGCCTTTGAAGCATTAAATGGACATTTGCATTTTTTTCAGGATGAAAAGTATTGATTTGGATTTTTTGGTGAAAAATTGGAATTAATATTTTACCGTTAGGCGGAGAAAGTTACATTTTTCTTTATTTTTGCTTAAAAACAACTTCGATACGAAACACATTAATGAAGATGTATAGTAGGCTAACTTTAAAAACTAAACAAAAATTAAATCTTTTGTTTATGTCAGTTTGTTTTTTTTTTTTTTGTAAAAATGGTGAGTGTTGTGCAAACGACGATTTTTTAGCAATCTGAATTAGGATCTACCAAAGGCTTAAACTTTATTCAAAACGACCTCTACAGTGTGGCCTTAATTCAACCGGGAAACTTAGAGGTGTCAAAATAATCGTGCTTTTATGCTATATGTGAAATTTAATTGGTACCTATGCATATGTATGTATTCATGTGTGTACATTATGTATGTATGTATGTAGGTGCCCGACTGATTTAGGACACCACTGTAAAAGTCTACCTGATTGTGAAAAGCGGTCAAAAGTTGGTCAAAGAAAAAAATACAAATCACATTCAATACTATGTACAAGGTAAATGGCACGATTAGTTTAACAGGTTTAAAGTGCCTCGCTGACGTAAGACCCCACTGTAGGTATCTGGCAGGTTTAAAATAAAATATATGATCCCTTTACATACACAAATTAGTATGAATAAACCTTACGACTCAACCTCCTTGAAGTCCTCGCAGATTCAAGATTCCATTCGTATCCTTTTGTCATTAATTACCTACCATAAATTACAAACAAAAACAAAACCTTTGTCTGGCGGTCCAGTACTCAGTAAATTTTGAATTGTGGAACAACGCAAAAATCAACCAAACTGGGGGTTCGGCTTTAAGAAAAAAGTAATGGTTTTCTGAATTTGTTTGTATGTAGGCACAAATACCATTAAAATAATGGTATATTAATGAAATGTTTTATTTGGCATGTTTACCGAGAATCAAAAGACTCCCAAAAATATACCTATGTGGTTAAAAGGTGTTTTTTTTTAGGGGGAAGATGTTATTGCCGCATTATTACCATAATATCTATGATTAATAAGTTTAATAAATTGAAAAATCCAATTTCAGTTAAATATTTATTTTCTTCTGCACATGTTCAAACTATATGAAGGACAAATTATATTTTGACGTAGCGAAAACATTTCGTTCCATTAATCAACAGGTTGTCCGGAAATCGTATTTTTCGAAGACGAGACCGGGAGACTGTTTATTCAAATTTTCTCGTAAAAAGGGCGAGACTGAGACTGAGACCGAGACCAGACTTTATTATACGAGACCGACTAGAGACCGAGACAAGACTGAAAATTTTCGATTTTAACGAGACCGAGACGAGGCTTACAAAAGAAGTCTCGTCTCGTGGCCAGCCCTTAGTAAGATCTTCTGCGTTTTGGTGTTTTTTCTCAATCCAACAAATATAAATTTTAATTTGCATCCACCAATATTTTTCAATATTTTTTGCAGAACATCAAATTTTCTAGATTTTGGGTTTTCGGGTTTTTCGGGTTTTGTGGAATCTGGAATGGTTGCATAGCAAAATTTCCAAAGATTTATTATCTTTGATTAATTGAAGTTAATTTCTACGATGAACAATGGAGTTAGATAGGTATACTTTCTCAACAATAATTTCTTCAGCGTTGCAAAATAAGCCTTGTGGTAGTTCACTTAAGTGCTTGTTGTTTCAATAACTTTTATTTCCAATATTTTTAAAAATCTTGTTTGTTATTTTTGCCTTTTGGATTAATTGTTTGCTTTCAATTTAATCAAAATTCAGTCTTCTTCTATTATAGCTTTCTAAATATTCGACAGAAACACTCTGTTTCCAAACTATGATTGAATTAAAGTCCCCTCTCTTTTTTAATCAAGAAAATGCTAAGGAAAAACTTACAAATATTTCATGACCAAAAAAATTATGCTCATCAATTCCAATAATGGCATCATAATCATCACATACCGAAACCACACTAATGACTAAATCAATTAAACCTAGAAAACAACCAAAATAACAAAAATCCCTCCCATGTCATTATATCGTACATATACATATTATGTAACATAAAACAACCTTAAAAATACCATTTTATTGCCCCCTCCAAAAACTTTTTCCGAAATGAATTTGCCAAACAAATAGAAAGTAGTAGGTACACTTGACTTGAAATCATGTTCGTAAAACACAATTATTATAAAGCGCCGCTCATGCAATAACCGCAGCATTAGCTGGCAATAAAACAACAAATTAATATTCTTCCTGTCAACACGAAAGACACCATCAAATTCCTTCGTTCTTGCGCTGCTAGTGTTTCTATACTCTGCCTGTGACTTCACTTTAACAACTTTTGGAGCACAAGGACTCTATATGGGAACTTTCTTACTTAACCTAAAACAACAACATCAACTGTATACAAAACTAATCTCATGCTACTACTTATATTATGTAAGCCTTATCATCGCTAGTAAAATGTTTATGATTTCCTCATGCGAAGTGCCATGACGCACGCCCATATTACCCAACACCAACAATTACCCGCATCACACAAAAACACACACTAGTGTATGATTATTCGCACACATCAATCCGCTGTCAGTGTGGCTTTTATAACATCTGTAAACTAAGCTTCAGATCCTAAGAGAGTTGAAAAGTGGAAACAGTGTGCCAGAGAGCTGAATTCGTGTTACACTTTCATAAAGGAAAAGGCAAAACTTAAGCAACTCAACGACACGACACCCTAGTTCCCCGAAAAGGGAATGAAGCCTCCGAAGTTCCCAAATGGCTTCCTCCAGGTCTCCGAGATGACACATACACCACCGTGTATATACCGACACCCCATCTACCACACCGACTCCTGCATAGAGGGAACATATAGCTAGAACATTATAGTAGTTGCATGCAATCATAGAAAACGGGAATTATGCAACAGAAATTTGCAACTTTGTTTTTAAAGTCTCGTTTGGTAGCTAAGATGGGTACCTATTTCCTAGCGCCAGGATATTGCTCAATGTGTGGTATTTCAAGAATTTTTCAAGCAAAAATTTGTTTCTGTCTTTCAAAACACATTACATCAGCAGAGAGTGTAAAATATATATTTAAGGCATAAAGTGTCGTCGCCGTCGTCATCACAAAAATGTGTGTCAGGACGATACTCCTTGAGAATTCCTATCAAGTCAGTCGTTGAGTTCTACATAACTGCATATACGAGTGTGTAGGTATATTATAAAGCTCACCCTTTATTTAAGACTGTCGGGAAAGAGACAGACAAGGAAGCATAGTTGGTTAGAAAAAGATGATAGACTAAAGTTGCCTTTTTTGTGTTTCTTTAAATTAAGTGAAGTATACCCATACTAGGACTATATTAGAAATTGGAGACGAAACTGTGTTGAAATGTAAATGCAAACGAAATAAGCACTAAAACCCAGAACATAGCGTTGTCGAAGAAATACAAAAAAAAAAAAAAAAAAGTTGAGAGACATCCGAAAACTCTACACTTCTTCCAGTCTTCACCCTGTGTCTTGAGTTCAGAGATGCGAGATGATGGGTGAAAAACCTTCTCGTTTCATTCGCACTAATTGGATTGCATTGGGAAGGATGATTATTGTGTAAGTATGAAAATGGAAGAAGTGACATAGGAAATTATTTTTTTCCTCTTGCTGTGATGAGATTAAGAAATGTCACACAAGACAAATCTTTCAAAATATGCATCATCACACAATCAGTTGACGTGCCCTCAAAACTACCCATTCTCTTTGTAGCTATCTACTATATGTAAATTTAAAATATAGAAGATAACAATTTCAGTTATAGAACTGAAAAAGTTTGGTGGAATAACAATATGTCGGGGAAAGTAACATTCAGCAGAATAAATATTAGACACTAGCTGGGCCGCTCCGACTTCTCTTCGGCATACAAGACTTTCTTGTTTTCCAAACATCAGATCTTCAAAATAATATTCAGATTATTACCTTTTCATCACCAGTCAGTAATCTAATTTTTGTTCTTAGTACATTTCACGATTTTATACGTATAAAATACTAAGCTTAATTTTGAAAATATGTCTTCAGTATGTGATCTCAGAATCTGGTCCTCTGAATATTACTTTTTAAAGAAGAAGATAAACAATAACAATAGAAAAAATGTTTTTGTTTTTTGTTAAGTGCACTTTTTAATATGAAATATTAATTTGGAAGGTTTTTGCGACCTATAGTGCAGATGTGTTTGTTGATTGTTGTTGTCAGAGCGAAACACATCTGCACTATAGGTCGCAAAAAAAATAGTACACTTGGCATGTAAATATGTAATTTCGTGAAACTTTTAAATTCGCTACCAAGGTTGCTTTAAAAAAGATATAAATATTATAATGATATTTTATGATAGCTAATGGTTCCAAGTACGTGTACAAAAATTAGTGCCAACTTAAGTGTCCTACTTTGACCACAACAATGATGCAAACATTGCGTGTTGCAGTTAATTAACATCATGTTTCTTGCCATAACTTTTTGACCGATTTGGATCGAATATTCAAATTTCGTCTTGTATTATTCTAGACTATTTGATTCCAAATTTTGAGCAGTATATTTTATCGACTGACCGCTAACGTGAAATTTGTTTACATATCTTTGAACGTGAACTAAATTGTTTAAAGATAGGGACGTACATACCTTCATACATTAATGTTGGTAGTTAAGGTTAAATTTAAGATTTTTTGCAACGTAAATTCCTATAAATATAGGATGTAGATATTTATATTTATATAATTGTTATAGAAAGTGACGATTTTTATGATAAAGTCATCGAAAATGTTGTTTCCGTCGAACGACGAACCGAATTTATGTATCGATAAATTTTTAAACTTTTATTTCATATTATTTATTAATGTTTTTTTATTAATTGTCGTTATTAATAAAATTAAAAAAAAAATATGATTTTTTTTTATTTTAACCTTTCCTAGACCACGTAGCTAAACCAATACTAAGGACCAGGAATCGCCACTGTATTTTTGGTGTTGCACTTTAAAAGTGCACCGATAACATGTAGCTTAAACTGATACAAACGACATATGGTCACCAAATTTGAAGCGGTATAAAACAATTTGAGTAAATGTTCACCAGCTTTCGGGCAATATACTGAATGACGTTCTGAAAAATCAATAACAAATAAAAAAATACCTATATTTTACCTTTTTGTTTTTCTTCATTTTAATTCAATAAAACGCATTTTTCTTTTTATTTTATTTTGATAATCTATATATTTCGAGGACCTATTTCCCTCATCGTCAGGATCTATTCAAATAAAATACATGCGTTTTAATACAAAATTAAATAAATACATAATAAATTTAAATATATACAAAATAACCTGTTAAATAAGAAGAAAAAAAAAATTATTACTGAAAATTATTGAAAACTACTTTTGGAGCTCGAAAATTTTGAAAGCAAAGAATGATATCGATTCAGGGTTAATTTTCTATACCCAAACGTCATAGTTTAGGAATGGATACCGAAAGATTGTAAACAAAAAAAAAACAATTTACAGTTTTTTTTGTAACAATTTACAGTTTTTTTTTTTAAACTAATTTGATTGCATATTGAACATGAACACCTAATAAGTTTTTCGAAGATCGTTTATTTAGGGGCCAGTTATAGCTATCATTGAAAACCATCATAGAAAATATAATTTGTCAATTTTGAGAGATTTTGAAGAAAAAATATATGATTATTTTGATGCCAAAGTGAAGCTATTTGACTTAATGATTATTTCTAGGTAAAACAAAATTCAATTTGGCACAACTTTTCTCATAAAATGACTCTTAATTTTTTAATGATGAACTACCTTGCCAATGATCATTGAAAAAATTAAAAGTTACGTTATGGGGAAGATATGGGTCAAAATGAATTTTTGTTGGAGGAGAAATAATTTTGAAGTCGTAAGCTATATTACTGCATTAAAATATTCAATGATTAAACTTTCGAAGGGTCTCAAAATCAACAGCTAACTTTTTCAATGATGGTTTTCAATGATAGCTATAACTGGCCCCTTACAATGTTTAAAAAAAAAAAATAACAATGAAATATCAATACGAATTTACATGTGTGCAGGCGCGAACGCAAGAACAAATTCCGGGGGGGGGGGTTTAAACTGAAAACTCAAAAATGAGTGAAATTGTATGGCGAGGAAGTTAAATTCATCCATTTCGGGGGGGGGGACCCCAAACCCCCCGCTGCGTTCGCGCCTGCATGTGTGGGTAGAAAGACGATGTTTTAAGAAAATACAGAATTAACGGTGAGCCCTAGAATGAAATTTGTAATTTGTGAGCTTGATTAGTATTTTAAAAATTATTCTTTCTATTAAACTTAGAAAAAATCAAATTGAGAAAGTTTATTAAAACAATAAACTAAATAACTATAATAACCTATAGTTAGTTTTAAAATTGAAAAAAAAACATAGTTAGTTTCTCTTAATTTTCATCAAAAGCCAAAAAGCCCTGCTTTGGATACCAAATTGCATTCTCGATTGATTTTTTAAGATGAAACTGTATAGATTAGAGTTCTTATTCCATTAATGCAATATAATTATCTTAAAAGCTTACAATTTTATCTGTGAACACAATAGTTTAATAGTTTAACATAAACTGTATAATTCAAAGAGAAACAAATAGAAGTTACTATATTCTAAGAAAAAAAAATGCTTTAAAATACTCGAAGAACGAATTCAGAGAAGCAAAAAAAAAATCCAACAAGTGTGTAGATTTTTTTTTCTTTCTTTCGTATATTTCCTTTTTATTTTAAGATCTTACTTTATTCGTCACTTTCTTGTCCATCATTTAATGTTTAACGAGCTCTTAAGTAAATTGCAGCTGTCGAAGTGTCGACATTGATGGAATGATAGATAGGAGGAGAATACAAAAAGTGGAATGAATTTAGCACGAGGTAGCGAACTAAAGCAGTATTTTTGAATTCATTGCACTCAAAAGTGCACTTTGCTATATTGCAGTGCCTTGTTGTTTTTTTTTTAGAAAAGGATAATTGGATTCATGAATGTGTAGAGTAGAGGGTGTACCAGAAACCAACGATTAAGTCGAGGGTGATAAAAAAAAACAGTTCAAGGCTGAGTATGGAAATGTTGGATTTCCTGATCTTTGTTACAACAAACGTCAGAATTGCTGATGAGAACGGACGTATTGTCGCTAAGTTTGAATTTGTTACTTAATTATAGATAACCTTATAGACAATTTGTTATGTTTTATTGCTTTATTCTAACCAACTGTTGATAAGATATTTTTTTATAATTTATGGAAGCTTAAATGACGCCCTATATCTTCAAGCTAGAGATGATGTTATTTAGTTACTGACCCTCTTCGTAGATGAAGAGGTCCGTACAACATCTTTTGGAAGTCAATGAAACTAATTTCTAACCAAAAAGTACCAAAACTTGGGCCACTATAATATTCGCACTTCAAATTGTTATTTGGAAAAAGGCTAAACAAAAATATATTTATCTGCTTTTAATTGAAAAACATCAATAATTAAAGTTTAGTTAAATAAGTTTGAAAAAAAGAAAAATGTCAAGCTTTTGGTGTGTGTAAACATTTATTTATAAATTGAATATGTTTAACACAATTCTCATATTTCCGCAGTGTACAATCAGCAAATTTTCTATATTTATTCAAAAACTAACAGAATTTGGGGCAAATTATTATTGTAATTGTGCAACCTATAACTAACCAAAGTACTTTGCTTAGAGAACTTTGTCATGAAATTAGCATGAGTATCTACTAATAACCAAAAAACACACTAGCTATCTATATACATATGTATTTATTTATTTTGTCATAGGACAACTAAATACCTATATCAAATATACCTATTTGATTTCTCCCCGCGAATAACTAAGTTTTGACATTTCATAATATTTATGAGGTTTTTATCACGATTAAATTATACCGCACTGCATAATTGTTACATAAGTTCCAAATCGAACTCTGGACACTCCTGCTTATAAACCTACTTGATTGTGTAAACCGAAAACCAACAATGTGGTGGACTGAAATAATATATTACTATGCATGTATTTGTGTATGTATTTTTAGCTTTGCGCACCACCGCACCGCATGTGTACTTTCGATGGATGGAGGTACCTATTCCTAAAATAGTAATAATACTATTTGTTTGCATACTTGAAAGCATAGAATAATAATATAAAATAAAACCACTTTAATTCAACGAACAATAAAAAATGAATTGCATAGATGAACGCACTATGAAATACACAAATGTTATTCTATAATTTTTTATTCAAACATTTACAAAGTAAACTAAACGCCTGATATTTAATATTGCCTTGGAAAATATTATTAATTAATAAATTTATTGTTTTAGGTACTTTTTAAATTACTTTATTAGATTTAAAAAAAAATGTTTCTATGGATTTAAGTTTTCGTCGTAAATGTAAATAATATCAAATGTAACAACAAGTTTTTTTTGTTGTTGATTTAATATTTATAATAATTAAATAAATTTTGTTGCAGGTTTTTAAAACTGGAGTTAAGAGTATTTAATTAGCGGATTTGATTTTAAGGTATCGGTTTTGAGGTAGAAAAGGCACTGTTAGCTAATAAACGTAACAGGCAAATAATCTTGTGTTTATCCTTTTTTTGGTTCAATATCATACATTTCTAATTCCTAAATTTGTAAATTTTTACAAATAAAAAAACTACTTATCTAAATAAAAGGAAGGAACCAAAGAATGCTAACAGTTGAAAGTGTTTACCGGTTTTTTTTTATTTTCATAATTTTCTCTTGCGATATACATTATCTACTACATACGTAGAGGTACTATAGAACAAATTTTAGTATTTTAAAAAATCTCGATCTACCAGATCATAATTTTACCTAACATAACTAGGGGTGGAATGGGCCATCACCCAGCACCCGGGATTTTGCCCGTTGGACCCCTGGGTGAACAAAAAGCACATTAAAGCAACTGCACTACTTTTTATTCTTTAGGGGAATCGTTTCTTATAAAATTAGTATTTTGAGGGTTGCCACAGTAAATATAGAGCTTTAGTGGCCCCAAAAGGATTTTGGGAGGCCCCTACAGCTCTGTTGGAGGCACCTTAACTAATCTTCAAAGTCTATATTTCTGTTGGAGGTCTCTTAAGCTCTTTTAGAGGCCCTAGATTTCAGTAGGCGGCTCCAACACCTTTCTTGAAAGATCATAGAGCTCTGTTGGAGGCCTCTACAGCTATTTTAGAGGCTCTACAGCTCTGTCCGTTGCGTCTGCAGCTCTGTTAGAGGCCCAAGAGCTCATTTGGTACACACATCCTGAAGGACCCTTTAGCTCTGTTGGAGGCCTCTACAATTCTATTGGAGGCTCCACTGCTCTGTGTGATGCCCCTACAGCTCGGTTGGAGGACCTACAGCTACAATGAGTATTGAATTGTTCGGACCAAAGAGTGGTCGCCACAAATCTCTTCGAAAATTTGATCAAAAACCATAGTTAAAATTTCAGCCCTACTCGCTTCACAATAGGATTTGGCCATTTCTTGAAATGCCTCTTTAAAAATATGTTTTGTTTTAACGGCAAAAACTAAGCAAGATATGATTTTAAAAAAAAGAGCATGTATCCAGATGGATGTCTAGGATAAGATTTCTGTGTCCCAAACAATGAAAATAATGAGAAAGAGAGACCCGAACCTCAAAAATCAGAAGCTTCCAACTTCTCAGAAAAATACCAACTTTAAAAATGAGATCTAGGGCTGGCCACGAGACAAGACTCTGCTAGGCTTTTGTAAGTCTCGTCTCGGTCTCGTTAAAATCGAAAATTTTCAGTCTCGTCTCGGTCTGGTGAATTAAGTCTCGTCCCGGTCTCGTCTCCGAAAAATACAACTTCCAGACAACCTGTTGATTATTGGATCGAAATATTTTCGATTATAGTTTGAATACATGCAGAAGAATTAAATATTTAACTGAAATTGGATATTTTAATTTATCAGACTCTCTGTTAATTTCGGTCCATATATACAGTCTCGTCTCGGTCTCGTCTCGGTTGCTTAAAAGCCAGTCTCGTCTCGGTCTCGTCATTTGAGACCAAGATCGAGACCGAGACCTTTCTCGTCTCGTGGCCAGCCCTGATAAGATCACTTCTTATTCAAATCTAGTATTCCAAACATCAACTTCAAAGCAAAGCTATACAAATCTCCCAATTTTTTTTTCGCTCCTAATTTAAGTTTTTGGTAGAGGTCCTTTAAATTTTATACCAGATCAACAATTTGCAGACGACTGATAACCATTTCCAAATTAGAATTCCAAAACTCAAGCTGGCAGTATTAGACAATGAAAGCCTGTTTGTTTTGTTTATTTTGTTTGGTGTTTGAGACGAAAGTAGAGGCCAAATAAATCATGGACAAGTAATGTCTGTAACAAATATTCTGGATATGGCACTGTGGAAACGTATAAATAATTAATATTTTAATACCAAGCCAATGACGGGATATTCTTTAATATCCCCATATATTTAAAAAACAACATTTTGCTCAAAAACACAAAAACTTTAATTTTCGTTAGTTGAACTTTTTAACAGAAATGTAGTCTATAGTATTATTTAAATATAGTTCTAGAGATTGATACAACCGGAATTTTTATATGGCCAGCTAACCATTCTAGATAAAAATTTTAATTTCGCCTATTGAGATTCACAAAAGAATGCTTCACCAAAAATTTGAAGCAAATCCGTTCAACCGTTTAGGTTCCAGCTCATCTAGTCCAGGAAAATAAGATATTCACATCGAAAAAATTCCGACAAAGCTGAATTTCAGTGAATTATTTGTTTGTCCTAAACATTTCTTGAAAAGTACCCTTAATTTGGGGTGGAGCTAAAAATTTTAAGGGGTTGGGGAAAGGGGATAAAATGCACCGTTTTTCAATATTACTCAACAACTATAGGTTCTTTAAAAAATAAACTTGAAGGTCCACATTGTAGCTCATAAAATTCTACACAAAAAAGATTATAACACGTTTTTTCGTACAATTGATAGATTTGGAGAAAAACGGTGGAAAACATGTTGGTGCACTACATTTTGGGGTTATGTTTAGAAAATATTTTCTATTAATGAAACAAGTTTTAAGAGTCGTACCCGAAGAGAAATGCAGCCATCTTAAACAAATTGATTTTTCTTATTTTGTTTAATAACTCCTGAAAAGTTTATTAAAAAAATTTAATAAAGTTTTGTTTGTGCACGCTAACTTGCCTTATCTCATTTAAGCCAATCAGTGAAGTGAATAGGAGGCAAAATGTGGTCAAATTTTCACTGTTTATCTAAATACAGGGTAGTTCATATAAGTTATGACAATAAATTAGAGCATGTAAGCTGGGTCAAGACAATACAAAAATCGCGTAGGAGGGGGGGGGTGAGTCTATTCAACGCGTGTAGGCAGGAGTGGTCAATTTTCTAGATAAATGATTAAAAACAGAAAAAAAACATAAAAAAACAACGAAAACAGTTAAGTGAGGAACAGTAAGTGAGGAAGAACTAATATGGAAGTCAAAGGTATCTTGTGCATTATAAGCCACCGCAGCATTCTGGAAATAGTTTCAAAGAAACCGTAATTTCTGCGGTGAAGAGATAGGCGAAAGAGAGGAGCAGATCTTACGTGTCGTGGGTTAGTACAGATGGGAATAGTTTCCACTAGAAAAGAAGAGTCCCTGCTAAAAGCTGATGCAAAAAGAAAATATCAGCTACTTGGCGGTGTTTTTGTAGAGTTAGCGAATTGAACAATTTTAAATGATCTTCATAGGGGGTAAAATGAAGTTATCAGACCTGGGGAGACCGCGGAGAGCAAATCTAAGAAACCTACGCTGTACAGCTTCGATTCTTTGAGAATGAGAGTTTTGAAAGGGCGACCAGACTTAACTAGCGTATTCAAGGAGGAAATTAACGAAAGTAATGTAAAGGGATTAAGTGACGTAGGGGTTCGAGAATTCCTTAGACCAATGTTTGATGAAACCTAAAGAAAAGTTGGCCTTGTTGATAATATGATCGAAATGGGCTCGGAAATTTAACTGACTGTCGCAAATTACTCCTAGGTCACGAATAGAGCAGGCAATTTGAATAGCAACTTCGTGAAAATAATAAATTCGAGGAGGACATTGTAATCGCTTACGAGAGAAAGTTAAGGAATGGTATTTAGTAAAATTGAGTTCTAAAAAACGCCCGAAATGGCAAAAATGCGGTCAGAGATTGAAAACCTGAAGATAGCTCTTTATTGGCGGCTCTCAAGGTATGATCTGAGCCAGGAGATAAAAAGGGCAGGGAAACCAAGAGCTTTTAGTTTGAGAAAAATAATTTGGTGACTGATTTTATCAAAGGCCTTACTAAAATCTGTTGTGATAACGTCCACTTCATTTCCTTTTTCGAGTTCGTTGAGCGTTTTAGAAACGAATTCCGTAAGGTAAGTTGTGGTGGATCTGCCTTTTAAAAAGCCGTGCTGTTGTGGGGAGAAGAGAGGTTAACAGTGCAAATAGAGAGAATCATAGACAATGCTTTCAAAGAGTTTGGGAATTGAGGAAAGTTTGGCAATAGGGCGGTAGTTAGCAACATCATTCTAGATACCCTTTTTATGAATATGAAAAATAAAAGAGTCCTTCCATAATTTTGGGAAAATAGCTTGAGAGAGTGAAAGCCGAAATAGGGCTGAAAGAGGCTCACATAGAGAGTTAGCACATTTTTTCAGTAAGATGGCAGGCAAACCATCGGGACCAGGGGTGAAATCATCTTTTAGGAAACTTATCTTTTTGGCAACAATGTCAAAACATATTTCAATTGAGGCGTAGGAGGTGCATCTTTTAAGTACCTTAAAAAATCTTAGTCAGGTTCTTGAGGATCATTACTATACGACTGACTGAAGAATGAGGCAAAAAGGTTTGTAATTATTTTAGGGTCGCCGGATGTCGAGTTTAAAAATTTAAGAGTTGAGGGAAAGCCATCAGATTTCCGTTTAATATTAATAAACTGGTAGAAGCGTCTGGGATCTGAAATTAGTTTATTTTGCATTTTGTCAATGTATTCTCGGTGGAGGAGTTCGCAAAGTGAAGAGAAGCGTAGTTGAGCTTGCTGGTAGTTTGAGAAGTCCAGAGCAGATCTGGTTTGCAAATATGTTTTTCACAATTTATTTCTCACGTTACGAAGGGTTCGCAGTTCTTTATTGTACCAGGGAGGGGAGGAAGAGACATTTTTACGCGGAACATAAGGAACGTTTTGAACATGGCAGTTCAAGATAGACGTGTAGAAAAATTTCAACGCGATATCAATTGAGGTGTTGTTATTCAGGAAGGAACTGAAATAAATGTTGTTGATAAGATAATTAAGATAAGCGAAGTCAGCTTTGCGAAAGTTAAAGAAAAAAGAATTTTCGGACAAAACTGACCTATTATCACATTCATATGAGAAAGTAAGGGAAAGTGGGGGGTGGAAGTGGTTGAGGGTAGAGAGCAGATGAGAACTTTCGGAAACTATGGAACAAGTGGGATCTGAAGAGAAAATTAAATCAAGCTGTCTACCTAAGTTGTTAGTAATACCACTAACCTGGCAAAGACCAAGGTCGAAGAATCGGTCAGTGAGCAGGAGTTCCTTTTCAGAGGAGGAATTTGTAGGCGCAAAAGACATCTCATCTTCCGATCGGTTCCATTGAAGATGTGGAAGGTTAAAGTCACCGACAATAATTAAATCATCAAGAATATCTGTGACTTCAAACAGAGAGTCTATTTCATCAACTGCAAGTTGATAAGCTTGGGTGGGCTGAGAAGGGTTAATATATCAGCAGACTAAGTAACTAAATCCTTATTTTTAAGGAAATTTTGACACACACAAATTGAAAAGAAGAATGCTAGCATCAAAACGATTGTGAATCGCCAGAAGGACACCTCGTCCAGAATGATCACTATCGTAACTTAGGCCGTCGCCGTCGGCTCGAAAAATGACAAATTCAGAAGTAAAAAGTTCTTCATCAAGAATAGAATTGCAGAGGTTTTAGTCCGAGAGCTAGTGAACATTTACTCAAAGTGTTTTATACCGCTTCAAATTTAGTGGCCATGCCGTTTGTATTAATGCAAGCTACATTTGATCGGTCTGGCAGCGATATCGCGGCCCCAACACCACTAAAATGCACTTTCAAAGTGCAACAACAAAAATAATCCCTCTAAAAGAGCTTTATACGACCCCAAATTTGCATCACTAAAGCTTAACTAGAATCCATCGGTCTGGCGGCGATACCATGGACCTAACACCAGTAAAATATCATTTCAAAATGCACTTTCAAAACGCATTTTTGTGGTCATTGGTCTGTGTTATTGCTGCCACACCGATGGATTCTAGTTAGTATAGGCACAAGGCTTTAGTGATAAGAATTTGGAGCCGTAGAAAGCTCTTTTAGAGGGATTATTTTTGTTGTTGCACTTTGAAAGTGCATTTTAGTGGTGTTGGGGCCGCGATATCCCTGCCAGACCGATGAAATGTAGCTTGCACTGATAAATACGACATGGCCACAAAATTTGAAGCGGTATAAAACACTTTGAGTAAATGTTCACCAGCTCTCGGGCTATTTGTTTCAGTTAGGGCAAAAATATCATAGGGAAGTTTTTGGGAGTTGATATAAACAGAAGCCGTTTTTGTACGAAGACCCCTTACATTTTGTTAATAAAGAGATAAGACATTAGGAATTAGGTTAGGGTCGGTAATAATTTTTCAACCTTTTTGTGGCATCCTATTCGAATCACCCTGGTGTATATTTTGTTATTTATTGCACGAATTGATAGAAATAAATATTGATTTCTTTGCGACACCCTACTTTACAACACAACAAAATCTAAAAAAAAAATTATCAATTAAGGTAGTTTTATTACCAGTTTACAAAAACGCTGAAGAATAAACTTCTGTATATATTGACTCAATAAACAAAGTCCCACATCAAAAGGTATACATTAAGGACACAATATAACATCCTTAATCCCTCGAGCTGACAAATAAAATTAACCTAATTTATTATCAAACAATGGGTAATCGATAATATTAACATCCTTTTTTATCAACAAAAAATACCATTACAGACAGTGTTATTATATTGTTGTTATTTCTGTTTGTTGTATGTGTTGTGTAGGCATCTCTTTGTGTGTTTGTGCTTCAAGCAACAAAACCATGACAATTTAATTTATGTTTCATGCAAAAAAGGTTTATAGATTATAATATTCCTCATATATGATTGTATTTCCATGGGGACCTTGAGTCCTTTGCTTCAGTTTCCCATAAAACTTGCGGCACAGTTTTTATATAGGAATATATGTTTCTTGATCTGCTTCGCTTAGCGTTTCCACATATATTCAATTCAATAAAACGTTTGTATATTTTTTTTTTGTTGTTGCCTGTGTGGAATCGAATAATTGAATGAGAATCGTTTATGAATTCCAACAGAAAAAGCAATAAAATATTCCGCCACAAATTCACAAAATGTCTCTTCTTCCTTATTTGCGTTATATTAAAACGATATCTTCTTCCGTATAGCCATATACTATTATAGCTATAGTGCTATGGGTAGAATACTCTCTCTAACATTCTACACGTATAGACTGCACAGAAACACACAAATACCATTTTATCATAAATTCACAAAACACATAGCTCCCCTAAAACTGTCATTTGGCATTAGAAGGAGGGTGAAGAAGGGTGCTTGGGTGTCGAGAGCAGGAAAGGAGCTTCATACTAGAAGGGTATCTATATTATTAAAACATCTCTCCACCATTATATATATGAGTGTGTGTGTTTTTGCTAAGTGCGTTTTGCCAACACAGAACTGACTAATGCGAGAAAGGACTAACTTGGTATATCCCTGCTTTGTATACAATCGCATCCACTTTTCAGAGGCACTATTATATGTAGGTATAGGACTCTTAAGCCCCCTTCCTCAATTTCACCCTCTTCCAACTCATTCAATTCACATTCGAAAAGCCGATTAGACATGACATTAATTTTGTGGCTGTAATCTGGGAACGCAAAATGTTTCACAGATATTTTACTAAATATATACGCACGCACTCTGCCATCGTATTCGGTCGTTCATCACTTGGATTTCGGATGATGCATGGTTGGCATGGTAAACGGGACAGCATGTTGTGCATATCACGGTTGAAGGCAGTATAATATAGTATAATAAGAGAGAAATGATAAGCAGCTCTAGACTTCATGAAAAGAGTTTTGGATAGCGTAGGAAGCTGACATTACTTATGCTAAAAGATTAGCGAGAAATTTCAAGGAAACTAATGATAAACAACGACTTATTCGAGTAAGTACCTATAGTATATGTAATATTGTGTTTGAATTACCTTTTCATTAAGGATATTGCAACTTATCCTATTTTAAGTTGCAGAGTTACTGGTTAAACATAGCAAGATGTGAGATTTAACAGATTTTAAGAATTTTAAGGCTCAAATAAAAAATCAACTTTGACACATTTCTTACATGCGATATATTATCAAAAAGGAAAATTTTATCTTTTTTTCTAAAACGGCTTCAACAATTTCGTTAAAAAAAATATGTCCGACAGGATCGCACGAACTTGCTCTCGTAGCTTACAACTAGAATGTAGCTAGGCATTGTCGGTGTAGATCTAATGATGGTTTACTACTATTCTTATAATCGCTAACAAAAAAAAAAAAAAAAAATAATAAAAAGATGTTAAAATAACAATTTTGATTGATTTTGATTAAATATAAACAAAGGACAATGGGCAAAGATGTATGGAGTGGTGGCCCAGCACCAATAGAAACGACCTTCATATCGTATGTAGGTACACATTTATGCATTCATTATCCGTTAACAATTTGTCTAAATCGCTGTGTGACAGAAGTTATTTGATTTTGAATATAATGAGTTTTAGGGTCAGAATTCCCTATTTCCTTAGTTTTTGTTTAATATTTTGTGTATATTTCATTCGATTTAAGTCATTTTTTTGGAATTAGGTTCTTTAAACCCATACATAACATCACCTAAATTTTTAAGATTTTTAAAATGATGTTTAGGGGTCGCAAGCATCAATTTTATGCAAAAAGAAGTTCTTGGAGTATTTAGTTTGTAAAAAATACAAATATTAGTTTCTAAATAATATTTTTGGTGTCAGAATCATCTCTGGAAAGCAACAAACAAATATCAATTTGTATCTCATTTATCGGAATAAAAATGGGTTATGTTTTCAAGGTTTCAAATTGTTATTCGTAAAAGTTAGACAAAACAACCCATAAGACCACCCACAAACTATTAGAAGTTAAAAATATTTTAAGCCTAATCCTAGTTTAGTAACGAAGAAAATGTTTGTGCATTTATTACGGACTGGATTCCTGTTAGCCCGGCAAATTGTACTTTTCCAAGTGAAAAAAAATCCAAGTGACGATTTTTAAACGCAATTGTCTTTATTTTGGCATAAGAAATACTGTCACGAAAGTCTATTACCAAATCATGTGCGCGTCAATAGTTATACAAGGTTAAATGTCGAAAATATCAGTTTTTTGCATAAACTTCAGAAACGGTAAATGCTATCGAAAAGTGTTTCATACAAAACTTGTAGATTATGTCATTTGCCAACAAAAAAGTTATGACTATTTTTTTCTTACGACCCTTTGTTAAGAAGATATCAATATTTAAAAAAAACGTAAAATGTCGAAAATGGTCGTTTTTCACGTATAAAAAAAATGTCGAAATTGGTCGTTTTCCACGTATAACTCCTGAACGGTTCAAATTTTTGGAAACATCTGAATGCAAAGTTTGTACATTATGTAAATCCCTATAAGAAAAAAATTTTATTTTTTTCTTAAAAACAATTGTTTTAAAGTTATAATTTTTTTAAATGTTTGACAAAAATGCCAAATTTCTGGTTTTTTAATTTGTACTCTTAAAAGCACAAGTTGTCGAAAAAAATCTTGCGCTCAATTTAAATATCATAATATTCTCTTCACAAAAATATGAAATATGATATTAACTAGGGCAGGGATGGCGAATCTTTTTAGCTCCTGGACAGCGCCAGCCGTACTTTGAAGCAATGGAACTACTAGACGAGGATATCTAATAACAACCAACGACGAAGAGAATATCCCCTTCTACGCTGACCCAGGGTTAGCTTACTACCGTGGCTGATAGCCTCACCTACCCATTATCTTACCCCCCAATGACAACCGCACCTAAATAATTCGATACGTGAAGCCCACAATAGTTTAAGATTAAAAACCAAATGTAATGACAATTAAATGTAAATTAAATAAAAAAAAAAACAATGTTAAAAGTTAGGCCCCCTTTTGTACCAACATATTCAAATAATCAATCGAATAACTAGCGTTAAGCAAATTGTTAAATCGTTAAATCAAACATTTTTACAGCCTCGTGCTCGTGCCATTTTTAAAAATTACATAAATAATTTTAAGTTTTTTTTGGCGTGCCAACAAGGAAAAATAAATTATTTAACCGTGCGCCAAATTTTATTTGTAAACATTTGCGTTCTTGGAATTAAGTTCTGACCCTAAAAGCACTAGCATATTTTTTTTTTCTGATTTTGAACATCAGTTTTTTACAAAAGAAAGCATAGTATCGAGTTTTAAATTTTTAAAAATATAAATATTGGGTTTTTCAAAATGATTTTGATCTCTTTTTGGCTGATTTTAAGTTTCGATTTTCAAAGAAGAAAGTTATTCCTTTTATAATTGTTTTTTTTTTTGAGTTTATCTTAAATTTACACGTACCTATTTTCTAACATCCTTTAACGTTCGAACTTCGAAGACCATTTTTGAACACGTGCTTGAATTACTTCATTTTTTAAAAATTCTGTTTTCATGTGTTGTAAATGACGATCCAAATGAGTTTTATTCCATATTAATCGACCAAAAATTGTGGTAGTTAAGACATTTGTGAATAATGTGAAAAGCATTTTAAGAAAGTTTTCCGAAGTCCGATTTAGATGAAATAGGGTTCGTTTGGTTCGTTACTTAAAACACTTGAAAAAAATTAAAAAAAAGAAAAAAAAAAAGAATACTATACTCGATATAGAGAGCTGATGCTGCCGCAAAAAAAAAGCAATCGGATTTCTCAATTGATAGCGTGCCCATATTTCGTCGTGTGCCACCCATGGCATGCGTGCCATCTCTGAACTAGTATAAGATGCACATTATGGTTGTTTTTATCCAATCCTTTCTCGTTAGTTGATATAATTGTTTGTATATATGTCTAGTGTCTACATACTTTTTTTTAATGTTTTGGCTTGCGCTTGTGTTTGCACCCACATTTGTCTCAAAGCGTATATTCATCAATCTTATTTAATTTAATGAGTTGATATATTTATGTCATTTATTTGCTTGGAAGAAAAAATATATGCTTCTTGTGAGCTATCATAGCGATAGGATTAGGTACATACAAGCGTTTGCTAAGTTTTCTCTCCAAACATTATATTCGGAAATGGTTGATGTAGATACATATATATAACAAATATACACCTTCCGTTTCCGTTGTGCCATGTGAACAAATATACATATTAGCCCACACTATAAAAAATACCTACATTGTACACAAATATGTACTGCTATAACTATACCTATATTAACTAAACTAAAGATTTTGCACTGATTGAGATTTATGCGATATGTAATAAAGTATTATATGTTCGTAATTTAATTATTTAATGCCAGAACTGTAAGCGAGTAAGCGGTGTTTGAGGGGTTGAGTTATAGGGTAGAAGAGTGTGAAATTGCTTTTAGAATAAATAAGCAAAACAAAATATACTAAAACCAAAGGCATTTATATCTTAATACTAGCGGTGCCCGGCAGACGTTGTTCTGCTCTTTTCAGTAGGTAGCGCGATGATATAAGCTCACTAAATTCTGATCTCGACAGCATTGTCCATTGGGGAATAAAAAATCGTGTAGAATTTAATGCTTCAAAAACTCAATGCTGTCTACTGTCGTTAAAACGAAACCCACCCCCCATGCCACTATCCATGAGTGGCACTTGCATTGAGGAAACCGAAAAGCTTTCAGTCCTCGGTATGTGTGTCACAGACCACCTTTTATGGAACGACCACATATTCGACATCGCCAAAAATGCTGCTAAGTGTTTAGGTTTTCTCCGTCGATGCAAGAAATTTTTCTCCCCTTCTGATCTGGCTGTGATCTACAAAGCCTTTATTCGTCCAAAACTTGAGTATAACTCTCACATTTGGGCAGGTGCTCCAATAACCCACTTGAGTTTATTGGATAGAATTGAAAAGAGAGCTCTTAAAATGATAGGTGAAAGAACTATAACGGAAACATTCTCATCTCTTGAGCACCGTCGAAATGTTTCATGTCTTTCGTTATTTTACCGTTATTTCCATAAACAATGCTCTAGTGAAATAGCCAGTTGCATTCCTCCCCTTAAACAATTCAACCGTAATACTCGCGCTTCTAGGAATGCCCATCAGTTTACCTTTGAGCCCAATTTCGGACGTACTGTTAAGTACAGAGATTCTTTCTTTAGTCGCACTACTCGAATGTGGAATGCTCTACCCAGCTCAATTTTCCCCTCCCATTGTGATCTACAGACGTTCAAAACCAATGTGCATCGGTATCTCCTTTTAAATCCCCTCCAATCTACCTAATCGCTCGTGCTGTGTATATCATCTTAAGGGTAGTCACAACCCCTTTTGCACGCGCTCAATATATAAAAAAAAAAAAAAAAAAATATAAACAAAATTATATCGAATATTACCAACATAAGCTCGTCGGCTAGACATTTCTCGGTTTTAAGCTTTCAACACAAAAATAGCTTTAAAAATCGGAGTTGTGGTATCTGGGATTAACTACTTACTATAACAAACATATATGCAGGAACTTTTTAAAGACCCGCGTGCACTTTGGGCCCAAATAGGCTTTCTATAGTCTTAAAAGTTTTCTCTTTTCCTGTTGAGATAATTTAATGAAATCGTGAACATAATCTGCTTGATGGTATTGCGTTCCAACAAATATAAAATATGTTAGTATGAAAATTGTCTACTAATACTTAAAAGGATGTATTGTATAATAATGTATATACACCAATTCACTCGTTTAAATAAAGATTTTTTTCAATAAACTTTTACCGATTTCTCTATATAATTATTATAATTATGACAAATCTAATTATAGAATTTATTAAGTGTAATATGGGGATTAAGATGCAGGAAGAATTTTGAATCCTTCTAAAAAATTGTTAGTCTTATGGCTCTTTGAACAATTTTAGTCAAAAAGTCGACCTTATTTTTTGTGTCATTCGTTTAGATACACCTTGAAAAACAACCAAGTAGCTCATAAAATCGTTAAAAATGGTATGCACAAAATCAAATAATAAACAGTTAAAGACATTTTCTTATGAATTTAACAATTTTGCCAAAAGGAAGTGTTCTAACCGAAGAGAAAAATGCTCAAATTCGAGACTATCAGGACGATGGTCATAGGAGTCGCTGTGAAGGTCACAACATTAGACTGATTATGTAGCTACCTTCAATATAGGGAAACCATTGAAAAAACAACAAACCGCTAGCGAACATGGCTACAATACCTCAAGAAAGACAACGCATACTCCGTTAAGCCTCAAATTCAACATTATCAATCAGCAAAATCAATGGCAAAACCGTAGTTAAAGCCACCAAAAATGCTTTTTATCAGATTGTCCGGGAAGCCACACATTTTAGTCATCTGAAAACTAAAAAAGATCCACCGAAATCAGGCTGGTACAGATGTGATTCGTGAACTTTTAAAGTTGATACTTTTCTCATTCTATTAAATGGCCTCCCTTCTTGTGTCTACTAACCAAGCTTAGTTTTTCTTTTCTCATGTCATGTTAAAACAAGGTATACCCGCTGGGAACATCCAAATTGAACTTATTTTTTTTTAGTAAGAACCACCATGCCATTATCTTTCACACCATATTCTGTATTAAGGCGCAGTTTAACTCAACTTTAACTCACGAACCGAAAGATTACAGACTACGGTTTTAACATTGATTTTGCTGATTGATAATGTTGAATTTCACGTTTTTCGGAGTATGCGTTGTCTTTCTTGAGGTATTGTTGCCATGTTCGCTAGCGGTTTGTTGTTTTTTCAATGGTTTCCCTATATTGAAGGTAGCTGCATACTTAGTCTAATGTTGTGACCTTCACAGCGACTCCTATGACTATGGTCCTGATAGTCTCGAATTTGAGCATTTTTCTCTTCGGTTAGAACACTTCCTTTTGGCAAAATTGTTAAATTCATAAGAAAATGTCTTTTACTGTTTATTATTTGATTTTGTGCATATCATTTTTAACGATTTTATGAGACTTGGTTGTTTTTCAAGGTGTATTAAAACGAATGACACAAAAAATAAGGTCGATTTTTTGACTAAAATTGTTCAAAGAGTCATAAGACTAACAATTTTTTAAAAGGGATCAAAATTCTTCCTGGATCTTAATCCCAATATTACACTTAATAAATTCTATAATTAGATTTGTCATAATTATAAAAGGTTATAGAGAAATCAGTAAAAGTTTATCGAAAAAAATTTGTATTTAAACGAGTGAATTGGTGTGTAACCTAACTAAAAAAATATTTTAAATCCAAACAAAAATTTGTATTGAATTTCTTTCGACCACCATTTTTTCATAATTAATTATTGTACAAATTTTCAAATCATTTTATGCAGTTGTTTAGATGTCATGTGTATATTTGTTTAGCTTTTTCACAATAAATTTTAATTATTTATCACTGAAAATTCAGCTGCAACACTCTTTGTGCAATTACTTATTGATATACGCTGTATCAAAAAAGTCTGCGTACAGCTTCGACTTTTTTTTTGTTTGCTAAAAACATTATTTAAAGTACTACTAACATTTGGGAGAATATGACTATAAATGAAAAAAATACTTTTATTTAATCAAAAAAAAATAAAAACTCACATTTTTATTTAAATATAAAACCAAAATTCATTGAATCCAACACCTTTAAAATTCCTGAACAAAAAAGTCTCCGTACATCAATAGAATTTACCTACAGGGTGATTCACCTAAATGTCTTACAAAAAGCTAGAGCGCGTAGGTGTGGCTCGAAACACTCAAAAACTCGTATAAGAAAGGGGGGAGTCTATTACCCCCCCCCCCGAAGAGGCAGGAGGGGCAATTATCAAAAAACATTAACATAAGACAGACCAAAAAAATGATTCAAAAACAACGGTAACACGTAGGTACAACAACGTGTTATACGTTTTTGTAAACACAGAAATCCCTTCTTACACATTTTTTTAAAATAAAGTTGTTGTAGTGATCAGTTTTCGAAAAATTAATTTTCAAACTTAAAATTTTGAAAAAAAAATGAACACAAAAATGTCAAACTAATTTTTTCAAAAGTTTTCTTTGTTAGGTACTGTTTTTATTTCCAAAATTCAATGCTACAATTGATTTTCAGTCAACCGCTGAAAACCGGATGGCTCTAGGACTTTCATTTTAAACTGGTACTCCTTGTTGCAAAAAAAAAAATATTTGACCCTCAGCTTTTCCTCTAAGAACCTAAATAAAACCGCTCAAACACATTTTTCTACCTGATATCATTCGATTTTGTTGAGTTACCCCTTCCGGAATGCATTTTTTCGCCTGGTCCACAAGTTACCAGACCGATTTCGACTAAACTTCCCAGGAACTCGCTCGGACTTACACCAAAGATATCCTGAAAATTTGGGTTTCATTGGTTTAGAGGTTTCGAAGTCTATAACATATTAACAAACATCCATTTTTATATATAGGAAGAAGATGAAATGAAGAATATTTACCCACATAAGAAGTTTCTACACCTGACTACCAATTCCGTTTAAAGGCTTTTAAATATACCCGAAAATGGGGAAAATAAAATAATTTCGTTTAAGAGTTTTGATTAATATACATTCTCTCAATAATACAATGAGGTAATAAATCTTCCAAGTTTGTATCAACATTTTCCATTATCTACTTTTTTCTTTAAAACTGTTAAAATATTTAAAATTAAGAGTGTAGTATATAAAAATTTATTTTATTTAACCTCTTTGCTAAAGTTCGCTTTCTTATTAAAACCTTTATCCCATAACTCTTATAATCCTCACATTCGTTTAATCTCCAACTTAAAATAAAATTCCAAGCACACCATGCACATAATATTCGCCCCCCCCCCCCACACACCTACTTATACTTAACATAAACTTTTTATCCTTTTTTTTCCAAAAAGAACAAAAAGAAAACGTGTAATAAAAATAAATATGTTCGATATCAAAATTATAAGGGGAGCCATCAGCTGGGTTTCGTGGAAAACCTTCCAAGCAGGTAGCAACATAAACATAATACGAGCGTATAAGCTGAAGCATATTATTAATACATATTACCTCCAGGCACATATTTCCATTTAATTATGAAATTCCAATTAATCGCATCGGCACTCTTGTTCATTTGAAAGGCAAAAAGGATACAAAACAATTCACATACATTCTATTAAGAAAACAGAGTGGGTACAAATATGTGTATTGGATAGGGTAGTTACGTATACCAGCCAATCAAAAATACATAAGTACATTGAAAAGTACTTTTCAATTTACCATTTTGGAAATTATGATAGCTATGCCAAACTTAAAACAAAAAATTATTGAATGCAGTCAAAATTACATTATAAATAATTTCATTCTATACTCGTACAGTAGGGTGAAGCACAAATAAGTCCCAACTTCGTTTTTAGGACTTTGATATTTGTATTTTTGGTTTTGCACTCTGCAATTCTGCATAATTTTTAAAGGAAAATTTTAATTTTCTTCGGTTTTCGTGTAAATTGTATGTAAAATGTCTGAAGAAAAATGTAAGAATTGTATTTTACAAAAAATGGCATACAATTTTGTTGTATAACCGTTTTATTTTTTTTATTTGTTTAATTTTTTTTTCAAATATTGAATAACCGAAACCATACAAAATAATAAAAATAAAAAAAAAAATAAACCCCAATTCCAAGCAAGCACCAATAATACATTTAAATTTTCCGACAGAAAACATAATAAAAAAAACCTTACAAATCCATTTTGTCTACCGAATGTGCAACCTTGGCTGACACACCAGACAAAAAAATAACTAAAGTGGTTGTTATTCTTGTTGTCTTCCTTTTAAGGCAGACCAAAATATCTCTTTTAATCTGCACGTGTTCATTAAAATACAATGGAACTTTTTTGATCCCTAATGGGTTTGGAAATTGAATGACGAAAAAAGGAAATATTATATTCGTATTGTCACCACCGCGTCACAGCCGCGCTTTGTAGATTGAGTAATGTTCGGTATCCACTTCTATATGCTATTATTCAATGCTACTACTCGTTATAACAAATTATTTATTGCTAAATTTTTAAAAAGGGAGTAAAATAGTTAATAACCACCTGAAAAAGCATTTTGTTGTTTTTTTTTATTTTTGTAATTGTTGGCCTCTGCTCTCGAGGTCTTAAATATGGATTATTCTTACTACCAACATCAAGCAAAAAATCAGATTTTGTCACAACTAAATGTATGAATATTAGGATGGCGCTTATTTGCAATTATTGTTTTAATTTTGTCCGTTTTCCCTTATACTTATATTTTAGCAACGTTAATATCTAACACGGAGCAGTGAACATTTTACTCCAAAATTCGGTAAGTTAAAAGTTGATGGAATTTTAAAATTAAGCACATTCATTAGTAGAGGCTAGTGAATATACCATTTAGTAAGGAACGATAATTACGTTTACGGGTTTTTATTTTTGAATATGTTTGTCTGGAATGTAAGCTTGCTTAAAACACAAAATTCGCTTAAATTCATTTGTACATGTCTCTATACTGTTTTGAGCCAAACAAAAGTTATGAGCTTTTTAGTAAAAAAATTAAAAATCAATGATTTTCTGATGTTTTTACATTAGTGTTTGTTACATTTTTCTGTTTTATTTTATTTATATTTTTTTTCTAAGTGTCAATTATAGTAGAAAATCTTATTTCAACAAAAATTATTCTGAGGTAAATTCTCAAATTCAGCTTAGTTTTCGAGTTATACCAAAAACATTGAAAAATTACCAGTGTGATCATTCTCTCAGAAATGAATGGGTGAATTTGGGCAAATTTTGTGTGTCTGATCAAGATTACGTTCCAGACAAACATATTTAAAAACAAAAACGCCTGAAAGCAATCGGTGCTTTCTTCCACTCATATTGGGGTATATTATTTACTAGCCAATAAGGTATACTTTAAGGGATATGAAACAAATTATATTATCAATTTTTAATCAATAATTATAAAAATATCAGTACAAATTATAAATCTTTGTTTTCTTCTGGGTATTTACTGTTAATTTAAATTGGGCTTAAGGGATGGTGAGTCACACCTAAACGTCAAGTTTTTTGTCCAACTTAATTTGACTTTTCTTTGTTTCAGTGTCTGACAAATTCAACCATGAAGAGGTACATAGTTGAGCAGTGCGTTAAGATTGTTGAAGCCCTTTACGAAAATGGGCGTCCAATTCAAAATGCATTTCGTGCACTTCGTAATTTTTTTGGTCAGTATAATCGACAAAATGTGTCCGCAATCGATAGAATTGTGCGCAAATTTCAGCAAACCGGGTTTATAGGAAATGTGAAAACACCTGTGCATTCTCGCCCAGTTCGTTCTGCGAAAAACATAACTGTTGTTCGTGATATTGTGGCAGAAGAGCCGTCAACCTCGACTCGTTGTCGTGTCCAACAATTGAACATCTCACGAAACATGACTGATGCGAATTTTGAGTAAAGCTTACAAGGTTCAATTGACTCAAGAGCTAAAGCTTGCTGACCAATTCAAGCGTCGCCATTGTCAATATGCCGAATGGTTGGTTGACAAGACAGAAGTGAATGGTGATTTTGCAAAGAAAATCATCTTCAGCGGCGAGGCACACAAACGATTAGAATTTTAACATTTAAAAATTTAGTGAAGCAACGCAAGCACGAGTCCCTATTATTTTCAAATAAAATCTTTTAATTTAAATATTAAACTAGCAAAATTCAAAAATTCACAATAATCCAATTCCCATAACAATCCCCGTAGATCAATAAAAATTGCGCGGTACTGTAAGAGTATATGTACTTGTATTAAAAAATTTCCCATTTTCGTACTCATATGTGGTTATATTCCTCAGTATCTTCAAAATTGTATTATTTTTTTTTTTTTACTCAAAAGTGTTTTGTTTTGCAATGTGTTTGCCTGCAAGGTAAATCTATATAGGTACCGTACCTCTATCCCCATTTTATTGTCTTTCGTATCATCACCTTTATTCGGCTGTAAAAATTTCATCTCTCTCACCCTTATGATATACAAAATAAAAATAAAACCAAAAAAAAAAAGAATCTAAAAACAAAGGGGAGAAAATACAATTTATTTGGTACTTACCAATTCTGGCGTGCGTATTTTCCATAAGTAAGAGCATAAGTAGAAAACCCGTGTACAAAAGATTTACCGTTTTTGTTATGAAATTGCTCCCCACTGTTCTCAAGGACGAAGACGATGTTGAATATGAAGACAAAGACGGTCTTGTCGTCGTCGACGACGTAACCCGAATGGAGCTTCGCATTTTTTTTTATTTATATTTTTATAAATATCTTTGAGTGTATTTTTGAATTATTTTTGTTTTCTTTTATTTTTTGAGAGGGAACGAAAAAAACGAACCCTTTTACGCGTTGGTTCTATCGTTTTGATTACGTGCCATGCATTTAGTATTTCCGCCTCAAACGAGCACAATTTAGTTCGATACTTTCTTTTTTTTTCGTTTTGTATTTTGGAAAGGACCAGCTCTTTTGACTTTTTCACCTTTTATTAAAGTTGTTTAGAAGTTTTTTTTATTTTTATTTTTTTTTTTGAAAAAAAAAAAAAAATATATTTTTATATTTCCGCCCTTTTGCTCGTTACATTTGTGCGTTGATGTGTTGCTCCGATCAGTTTCTAGTTGTTGCTTATTTTTCTATACATACTCTGTGGCACATGTGTGTGGGATGAATCATTCAATATAATATCAACAGAATGTGTATACATTTTTCGATTTCATTTCTACATTCAGAAAATGATTTGAAAAAAAAAAACAAACTCAATTCAAATCACAATTTAAGGAAATGTCCCCGCAGGGTTTATGTTGGCCACCTGGGCGTATGTGGAATATTTTTTTTGCAATTTTTTGTTTCGCAGCCTTTGCCAGCGGGTAGTTTACTTTGTTTGGTTATTTTGTTTATTAGGGTTTGATGCTGTTAGTGAGAATCATCATTTTCATAAAAAAGAAATATGTTTACGTACATGTTATACTCCCTCTAACGGTAAAAAAAAAAGTTTTGCTCATTTACTTTCCACCGAATTATCGAGGTGTTGATTTGTTTTTCAAATTTCGATTGTTTCTAGGGCAAGTTAAAGACAAAAGTTAAGGGTGGAGAGAGGGGATGGGCAAAAGAACGAAAAAAAGGGGGAGATTTTTTGAAATACACAAAACTCGCGTAGTTCGTTGCGCTCGAGTAAATCATTCACCGACATTCATGATTGGAATTTAAATGTTTGCCTTTGGAAAGAGGGATTTTCTTCTGCTAACTTCCTGATGCTCCTTACGAAAAACTTTTTAAACAACATTTTTGAATATTATTTCTCGTGTGAACATATTTCTTAGGGTTTTTTTTTCCTTTTCCGGCTTTTTTTATTGTTTCGCCGTTACGCTTTGAAGTTTTCTAATTTCTTATGCCATAAAGTTGAAATTATTATTATGAAAGTGTTGTTCTCGCGTTATTTTATTTTATTTTTTTTTTAGCAAAGAGAAAAATTGTATTGAAGATGTTTATTGTTTCAAAAGTAACCCAAAGTTTTTCTTATTCTTTGAAGGCACTCGTTCACTATTATATACAGACACACAGAAAAAAAAGTCCTTCAATTTGAATCTAAACAGATTTTCGTTTGTAGATTTTTCACTACTAAAGAGACGATAAGGACGAAGAGACGAGGACGAGCGAAAGACGTAGTAGCGTAGCTAGATTGTATCAATCAGAAATATATAAGTCACAGAGAAGAGGATTACACAGAGAGAGAGTTTTCCTTATGTTATTTTTATACAATTTGTTCTGCTTTTGAGCCTTTACGTTGATGATTTATGTTCTGAAATGAGAAAAAAATGTATATTAAAAAAAATAAGAAAATATTTTTCATACTTTTGTTTTTATATATATATATATTTTTTTTAATATTTGTTTTGTAATCATTTTTATTTCTTTGATTCAGTTTGAGTATTTGATGTTTATTTATTTTTATTTCTTATTTGAAAAGAAAATATGCATGAGGAACAAATCGCAAAGATTAAGTGGTCGCATAAATTAAAAATAAATGAAATTGAGAAACAGAGAGAATACGTATGTATGGAAGAAAGAAATTTGTTAGCTTTATGGATATATATTTGAGGGATTTAATTTTTTTTCAAGGTATTGATTAAAAAAAAAAATATTTCAAATAAATTGAAGATAGCTTCTGGCAATCATATTTATAATTGAAGAGTTATGGAATCTACTGATAAAAAAATAATCCAAACAGACAAAATGTAATCTAAAATTTTGATTGATGGTTTAATATTATATATCAAAAAGTGCACGATTGGATAATTTTTTTTAATTTGAAAGAAGAAGCCCTATAACCATATGTTTGTGTTTGCCTTAAAATTTATAAAACAAATTGAGTACTAAAATATTTAATATAAACACTATGACGAAAAATTTTCAAACCACTCTGTTTAAACAAATTTCAGTTTTTTTTTTTTTTAATAATAATTTTAACTATATGCCTGTAAGATCTCAGATCTGTTAAATGCAATGCACGGCACTAGTTAGAAGGAATAGAAGGAAAGGAAAGATTTTTGTTGGCATAGTGGATTGAGAATTAGATGTTAACTATCTCATGAAATTCCACGGGTGGCATCCAGGGCTGCCGTTATAAACTTTCGAAGGGGAGTATTCTAAAGGATTGAAGGGGAGTATTTTAGGCTTGTGGGGAGTACGCAAGAAAGAAAACATAGATTTTTAATATTATGACCTTGTGCACAATTTGATTTAAATTACGAACAAATTTTCACCTCGTTAGTGCCAAAATTATCATCGGATAACATTTAACACGATTTTCAATTCACAAACGAGCTAGAAATATCACTTTATTAAACCATTTTTAATAATTTATACTTCATTCATACCAATCATTTAAGGGTGAAAAGAAGAACAGAACTGATAAATTGTTAAAAAACTTAACATAACTTTTACATAGTAAATTAAACCACAACGAAGGTATTGGCATTAGGGACTTAACAAACAATTTTAATTCAGACTTTCGGAACTAACACATTTTTTCAAACATGAAGCGATTTTGCTAACAGATTGGAACTTCCTGTGGCAGGTTTTATTTTTCTCCATCTTGAAGACGACCATATAGGAACTAAGGAAATATTTGTTTTCTTCTATAAATATGCTAAATGGAGATTTTATTTTTCGTCCTTTTTCAAAATTGACACTTCTGTATAGTAAAAAAAACAATAAATCAATAAAAGCTTTCAATGCGCTAGAATAAGCACAATTATAACGACTTTTTGCAAACATTTTGGGAATTTTCAAGGGGAGTACAATCACAGTGAGGGGAGTTCGGGAGTACAGTGAATGGTTGGGGAGTAAAATTTTGAAATTGAAACTTATCATTAATTAATTAAAAACTATGTATTTACTTTATTTAAAAATAAATCAAAATAAAAACCTCAAAATATGTCATATGTATGTTTTTATTTTTGTACAATACATTTTTTAGAATCTTTTTCTTCCCCATTCCTTGGTCAATAACATCAAAAACGGTTATTTGACTATCCGAAAGTACCCGAATAAATGGCTAACTGGGTGCCCGCTTTTGGGGACTCGACTTGCGAATATGTATCGACTTTTTTGAAAATCAAAATGCCGTCTTGTATATTATTTTGATATGCGATCCTATTACGTTTGTCAATTACTGATTGATAGTTGATAATTATTGAAATTTTGCATTTTAGAAGGCAATTTATTCAAAATCTTATCAACAATTCATCGATATTTGCCAATTTTCCTATAAATAACGACGGCCTGCATCATTATCAATGAACACAAATTTTAGCGGTTGTGTTGTTTAATATCGATTGACAATCGCAATAAGGGTGATACAGAGCGATTAATCTTAAGTTCGACAAAAAGCTAGAGCATGTTGATTGGGTCGAGACAATAAAAAGTCGTATAGGAGAGGGGATCTATTCCTCCCCGTTTGGCGTTTGGGCAGGGCAGTTTTCTACAAAATTTACTTAAGACAGAAAAACAAATTGCGAAAAAAAAACGGGAAAATATACCCTTTTTATACTTTTTCCTCTATTCGGAAATATTTTCTTTAATTTTATTTTTAAATAATAATCTTAAATTGACAGTTTTTAACAAATTAATTTTCAAACACATCATGAAAAAAAAATGAATAAACAAAAATTTTAAACTATTTTTTTTTTAATCTTATACTTTTACCATTTTCGTTTTCAAGATTCAATGCTCTTGTTAATTTTTAGTCAAACAATGAATATTTGATAGTTCTAGGAAGAATCCGGCTAAATTAATGAACATCTCAACAGCAATATTTTGAAAAATAAAAGAACAAGAACCAATCGGTTTTTAATGTTCGACTGAAAATTGATAGGAGCATTTAATTTAAAAAATAAAAGTAGTACCTTATTATACGTACAATTTAAAAAAAATAGTTTGAATTTTTTTTATCAAAATTTTGAGTTTGAAAATTATTTTTTTCGAAAAATGTCCATAAAAAAGATATATTTAAAATAAAATAAAATAAAATAAAATAAAATAAAATAAAATGAAATAAAATAAAATAGAATAAAATAAGTGATTTCTGGTCTTGCAAACAAATATAGAACGCTTTGGTATTACCTTTGATTTGTTTATAATTTTTTTCTGTTTCAGACAATTTTTTGAACTGCCCCTCATCCTTTAACAAAGAGAATAAACACCAACTGCAACTCCTATGCGAGTTTTTTATTTTCTGAATCCAAGCTATACGCTCTAGCTTTTGCTACACATCTCTTCACAAAATTTAGGATTGTGTACGATATGTCGATTTTTAAAATATCGACCCTATGTAAAAACAAAATTAATAGCTTAAAAGTTAAAACATTATAATAGGTGTTTGAATAGTGATTGTAGTAGCCCGTAGCGTAATGCTTAGTACGATTGACTGTCACGCTGGAGGTCTGGGTTCAATTTCCCAGCCTCTTCCAACTGAAAACTAAAAAGTTTTTTTCAGGGCTACAGCCTCTTGCGAGGAATTGACAAATCATCCATTTCTGTCGACACGCGCACACAGAAATGGTTGCGAGTTGTTAGTCACTAGACCCTGGTTCTTCACGAGCCAATTTATTTATTTATTTATGAATGATGATTGAAGATTATGCGAAACGAACCAGTAAGAAATTTTCAGTCGAAATTTTAATCAAAATAAATATATGGTCTATCAAAATGTCGACTATGAAAATGTCGCCTATCAGAATGTCTACATTTTTAAAATCGACATTTTTAGAAATCAATACAAGTTTTTCTGTCGACATTTTTAATCAGTGGGTCTTCTAACCAGTCGTTATTTTTATTTTTCGGGACTATGAAATTCGATCGATTTTGAAACCACTATTTCGTACATAATCCAATCTCGAATATGTCAATTTTGTTTCTTCAAAATCCTATATGCCAATGCTATTATCTCGAAAACAGAATTTCCAAATGCCAAAATTTCGGATTCTAAAAAAATCTCAAGTTCCGAATGGTTCTTTTAGTATGAATGCGCGTGCTTAGGCATTCGGGTTTTAGCATTAAAAAAATTGACTATTTTTATTACATTTCGTTTAAAAATAATACATTTTGTATTATGAAAAGTTCGTTGCTACATAGATTTTTATTTTTGAAAATAATAGCATTTTCATAAGATATGGCTCATGTGAAATAATTTTTTGCATTAAATTAATGGAAAATTTATTTAAAAAATAAATAAATTGACTTAAAGATAAATAAAAAAAAAATTTAATGCAAAAATTGATATTTGCTATATTGCTTACGGAGAAAAAATATTAATTTTTTACAGGGTTTACCTGCTAACTTTTTTGTTTCGCTTACTTACCCAAAAGCTCCATTGGTAATATTTAAGGCAATTAATCAATTTGCCCAAAAAGGAGTAAATTCAAAATTTATTTCCTCGACCAAGGAAGGCAATAATTATTACCTTCCATCTACAATGCAATATTGCCCTTGGCAAACGTGTCTATTGGCCGAATTTCAATATTGCTCAACAGAGCCGCCAGGGGTTAGATGAAAAAAGTAAGCAGGTTAAACTGTAAAAAATATTAGCAAATTATTATTAGGTGTGCTTTCATATGAATTTCCGGAAATGTCCTGCTTAATTTATACACATGAATATATTACAGATTTTGGTATTCGGAATTATGGCAATGGAGATTTTTAGTCTTGACATTCAGGATCCAGGATTCGATAGTAAGTATGTATGTCCCGATCCAGCGAGTCACTCAAATTTTTCATAAGTTTTAATCTTTTAAGAAAACTTCTTTAAGTTTATATAAAACTTTTATTGCACTTTAAAAAGTTTATCTTTAATTGGTTCATCTTTCTGGTATAGGAAACACTTTCCAATTTGAGTGGTAGAATTTCGCTGAGAAATTTTTCGTATTCGCTATTATAAGCTCCTTAGACACTTAAATCGGTTATTTCAGAAACAACATTAGTCAATGAGCATTAACTTTTCAGGAGCAACAAAAAACTGTTTTATATGATAAAATTCTACAACACTACAAATTTTGAGTATGCCAAGTTATAGTTTGGCTTAAGATGCATTCGAAACCCGCTAAAATTCTTTGATTTTTTTTTAAGTCTTAACCAGTTTTCAAGCCTTTAAAGTCGCTTGACTTGTATCGTTTCTGAACCTAACGTGAGCCAGATACTTAAAATCTGTCAAACTTATAATGCATTTACATAACAAAATCAAATCAATATTTTATGTTTTCTGTGGGCAAATATTCTACAATATTTTCTTGTCAGCAAGAAATCTACAGCGGGGCCTTACATCACCTTAAAACTGTCAAAATAATAATTCTTTGTTACTAAAACGTGATTTTTTCGCTTCTATTAGCTGTTTTTAAATGTCTGGCTGATAAATACGCTCCACTATTTTTATTTTTAAACAGTTGTCCATGAAACATATAAATATTAGCTTTAAAACTACAACGTAAATGGCACGATTAATTTGACATATTTTGAGTGTCTGCCTCACGTTAGGCCCCACTGTAAATGTCTGGCAAGTGTTCAATAAAGTTAATGACACCATCCCCTAAGACATATCAAAAATTCAGCTTTGATAAAATAATAACGCAATGTTGCAACATTTGTATGCAACTTTAACACTCGCTACCTCTGAATTGACCCGGATTGAAGATTCTTAGTATCCATTTGTTCTTAGCTACCAAAGTACCTGTTCGCAGAAAAAAGCTAAAAAAAGCGGCCCTGGGCTCTTACTCTATTAAGCTTATAATGTTTCACTGCCTTAGACCCCTTGAAGAACAGTTTAACCTCTAATTCTTTTAGACATTATACGATGTAATTGGTAATTAAATATAAGTAATTAAATATATTGCGACTTAAGTACTTCTTAAGTACAATTCCTTTGTACTTAAAATTTTTAAGTACAAGTACAATCCCTCGTTACTTGTACTTGAAAATTTTAAGTACGAGTACCGAGGAATTGTACTTGTACTTAAATTCCACAAAGGAATTTACAAAATTTGTATTCATTACTTCAGTAATTAAATACTGTACTTAAATACTTTTTCAAATACTTTTAATTCCTTTAGTACCTATAATTCCTTTTAAATTCCTTTTGTAAAAAAAAAAAATATGAGAAAAACAAAAGGAATTAAAAGGAATCAAAAGAAATTAAAAGTACTTAAGAAATTAAAAGTATTTGAAAAAGTATTTAAGGACAGTATTTAATTACTAAAGTAATTATTAAAAAAATTTTGAAATCCCTTCGTGGAATTTAAGTACGAGTACAATTCCTCGGTTATTGTACTGAAAATTTTCAAGTACAAGTACCGAGGAATTGTACTTGTACTTAAAAATTTTAAGTTCCAAGGAATTGTACTTGTACTTAAGCTTAATTTATACAGGTCTGGTTATAATTAAAGTTTATATAGAATATTTTTCATTGCTAAAATATAATGTTTTTATTTCAGAGAATTTTATAAATTAATTTAATAATAAATTGTGTCATCAAATTATATGAAATAATATGAATAAAAAAATATGAAAGTAAAATAATATATATGGTCAACTTTCATGTTTGTAGGTATGTCTAATATATTGATCATACCAAATAATTTTTTTAATAAAAGTGTAATCAGGTATCCACAGTTGCAGTTAATGATCTTTTTCAATAAATTACTATAGACAATACTTTTTAATTTCTGCTATATGGCAAACCTTAAGACAACACTCATGTGCAATGCCTCCTCTCCTGCGACGAACCTGAGCAATTCCATTGTTTTCCATGCTTGTAAGAAAAGGCAACATATCAAAGCCTAAGCCAAAATTTAAGTCCTCTTCAGTGTTTACGTTACTTAATTCTTCATCGAGGGAAACTAAAAAATGTATGTTTTTTTAATAAATTCTTATGTAATATATGTAATTTTGTCTCGAAATCTGTACTTACAGGAGCTTCGTTTGGTTTTATATCCACCGACACCATTTTTACAGACCAATTCTACCACCTTTCCTAGATCATGGCCACAAAACCTTTGTTGGCCAACAGATAAATTCACAATTGCAAGGCACACAATAAACAGAACCAAAACTCTGATTCCAGAATAGATTTTTGGAGATGCCATTATGCTTTAAGGATGATTACAGAGTTTCGTCTGTATTGAGATGCTGTGATGCTGAGACTGTGAACTCTTAATGAATGATGCTTTTTCCTCCGTCTTGTAGCTCTTTATATATAATTCCGTTAAAATATTAACCAATATGAGTGATTTTAAGTTCTACCTTACCTACCTACTTAGTTTTACAAAATCACCAAACTATTAGAGGCACATATTATACAAGTGCTATCAAAAGTTATTTTAGCTGACAAGTTGTGTGCTCATTTCTGTCCTATTAATTATGCAAATTTAATTTTACCCCAGTCGTTATACCTAATTTATGCACCAGGTTTTCTTAAGACACAGGGAATATTTCATTTTCAACTAAAACTCTTGAATTAAAGAAAAAATTGATATACCGCCAAAATAAAAAACATTGTTGAAAATTCATCTCCGCTCTTAATTTTAAGCGATCCATTTAGAATCCAACAAACAGCTATGAGTTTTCTTCAAAAAGTGTTTAATTATGTTGAAAATTTAACGTAAATTCAACATATATGTGTAATTTTCAACAAAAACTGTTTACTTTTAAGCAAAAAAGTATTTTTACTTTACTTTTATTTTGTTACTACTATAAAAGTATTAAAGCTCAGCCGGTGTTGAAAAAAGTTAAACCATTATTGTAGTAAATTTACGATGATTTCTTAGAGTGTACTTTTATTTACCTATTTCTGTTAAATTCAACTTTCATCCAGTTTTGTTAAATCCAGGGTCATAAATAATAATTTTACAAATTTTCAAATCATTCTATACAGTTGCTTAGATGACTTTAGTACATATTGTTTTTTTTTTATATTTTTCAGAATAAATTTACTTTTAATTTGCTATTACTGCAAATGCAGTTGCAACTCTTATTGCAATTACTTATTCACATGTACACCTTGCTAAAGTTGGTACTCTTTCTGAAAAATAAATTTGTCTTGAAATCAATTTAATGTCTTCCATCTTAAACTGCATCTATAACTGCAACTGCAATTGCTGCAATTTCAACTTCCACACAATTTGCGTTAAGTCTATGAACATAAATTACCATTATTATTATGAATTATGAGTATATGAATTATTGTTAATTGCAACTGCAATTGCAACTAAAACTGCTACTCCTTGTTGGGAATAAAATATTTGATCCTCCGGACAAGGACTGTTTTAAGAAAAAATTAGAACTACCAACATTAAGTATTGAACAAAATTAAACAGACAATTTTCGTTTCGATTTAAATTTATTTTTCTTTGACGTAGCCTGTTTATCGGTTGGCTTTTTTATCGAGAGTTCTTAATTTTGTTGTTCTTACCGAGGGTAATAAAATATTCGAACCTATACATTACCCATGTTTTTTGAGAGAGATACTAGCAACTCAGCAAAATGTTTACACGCAAAACAATTACAAAACAAATTATTATAGAGAATTTTGTTTGTGTTTTCGGTTTAAAACTTTTACTGAATCGCTAGTCACTCTCTCAAAAAACACGGCTATTGATTGAAAGTTGACATTCGTAAATTTGACTTGACAATCATTATCAAGAATGGGACGAACAAATGTTATAAAAAGCTGCTTTGTACCAAAAGGATCGGAAAATTATTTCGAATCCCTTTTTATCCAATCAAGAATTGAATTGGCTTTATTAGTTATTGAATTGATGTGTGATATAAATTCAAGTTTTTGATCATACAAGACACCAATGACAGACATATATCTCTTACGCGTGATAAAAGCACACTATTTAACGTTTAGTTAAAAGAAGTAACTTACGGTTTTCTTGTAAAACTAATAGTTTTACATTTATCAATGTTAAGTTATGAGCATAAACAGTTACGGTCACCCCAGTAAACAAAAAAAAAAAAACGAATCAAGATCACACTGTAACTCTTCACAATCGCGATTATTTGAAATAGTTTTGTAAATTATAACATCGTCTGCATAAATAAGGCAGTTTGAAAATTCCAACACAGACGGTAAATGATTTATAAATAAGATGAAAAGAACTGGGCCTTAGTGGCCACCCCGTGGTATTCCAGAATTAATGTTAACTCATTTGATTCGAAGCCGTTGAAAATTACAGAGTAAGATCTATTCAGTAAATACGATTGAAACCACATAACAAAATGTTCGCTAAATCCTAACTTCTTAAATTTTAATAACACAAAACTCGATGTGAGAGTCTATCGAATGCCTGCTGAAGTCGGTGAAGACACAATCTATTTGTCTTTTGTTTTTAAAGAAGTCAATACAACTTTTCACCAACTCAATTAAAAAAGTTACTGTAGAGCGGCGCCTTGTCAAGCCATGTTGATTTGAAACAATGATTGATTTGCCTCGAATAGTTTAGGAAGGGCCGATAATCTAGCCGCGTAAAGTTAGCATGACAACTTTCGAAAAAGTGAAATCTGAGTTTGCCATTAATTGCCGAATAATTGTCGTAAATATGCCGTGGAATCAAAAAAATTGCCGCGCTACGGGTTTGCTCACAAAGGACAATCCTGCTAGCTTTATATAAAGTTAGCATGACACTTTTTTGTTTTTGGGCAAAAATAACTTTTGAGTATGCAAGAAGTTGCCAAATAAATGCCGTATATATGCCGTGAAGAGAAACAAATTAAAGAGCAAAACCCCATTTTTAGGCTAATTTGCATGTAAAGTTAGCATGAAACTTTTTTTATTTTTAGCCAAAAATAACTTCTGAGTATGACCAGAATTGCCGTAAATAAACCGTGAACAAAAAAAAATTTGTCGCGCCCTTCGTTTGCCCATAAAGGGCAAAAAACCATTTTCAGGCTAATTTTCATGTAAAGTTAAAACAATCATACAAAATATTATTAAAAGCAAAGACCATAGAGTTAACATTTAGACAAGACCAGTCTACTTGTGATAACAAGTTATTTAGTTCAACAAAGGCGGTCTTTTTAAAATTAAAAGTACCTATACGAATTCTCAGTAGTAGCGTAATGGTTAGTGCGTTCGACTGTCACGCTGGAGGTCTGGGATCGCTTCCCAGCCTCGTCCACCTAAAAACTAAAAAGTTTTTTTTCAGGGCTACTGCCTCTTGCGAGGAATTGACAAATCCTCCAAGAGTATCACTTGTCACGAATAAGTGCTTCTCGTGTAGCCGTTCGTATTCGGCATACAATTGTAGGTCCCTTCCATTCCTGTCGAAAGGCGCACACAGGAATGGTTGCGAGTTGTTAGTCACTAGGCCCTGGTTCTTCATGAGCCGTTGTGCCACCCGATTTATTTATTTATTTTTAATTCGAATTCTCACAGATTTCATTTTCAAAATTATTTGAGTTCAGAGGAAGAGTAAAAGTCAGCGCTGGATGATGAAATGAAGATTGTCTTCATTTACTAGAGGCTCAATTGTTTTTCAACTGTAATACCATCGTCAATGGAAGTAAATACTAGATCAAGCAACTTTCCATTGGTATTTAAAATATCGTTTAATTGATGAAGTCAAAGAGAAGTTAAATCATCAATTAGTTTCCAATAGTCGGATTTAAGATTTCCAGTTGGTAACATTAAATTTTTATCAGGGCAGCGATACCATGTGACGTGAGTTAGATTGCAGTCGCCTTAGCAAATAAGTTCATTCTGGTAATCCATTATTTCGTTCACAAAGATTAAATATTCGTAAGCCTTAGCGTGCATAGACATCAAACGGGCTTCAAGGAACAATAAACAACGTGACGGTATATAAATTTCTATCTTTTAATGTCACTTTAATGCAGTTAAATTCTTTGTCAAGTGCTACAGGAACATTCACTAGCGTAGCTATGAAGCAGGTCCTTACAGTAATCAAAATTCCACCTCCAACAGTTTCAATATTGGGATTAGAGTATCTGTCACGTCTAAAAACGTTAAATTTGTTGTCAAAAATTTCAAAGTTGTTATTACCAGCATGAAGCCAGGGGCCTATAACACAATACATAAATTGTTGGTTGAATAAGTGAAATTCAACAACTTCTTTCAAGTTGTGTAACATGGAACAACAAGTCTAGGAGAACTATAACAATTGTTTTAGCTTCTTTCAACAAGTTGGAAATTTCACAATTTCACCGTTTCTGTGACTGGAAACAACAAGAGTTAAGAAAAAGTAGAATAAACTTGTTGAATAGTTGATATATTCCAACCGACACACGACGGTTTCGGACTAGTTGAAAGTAAACAAGTTAAAAATAAATGCTTGCAGTGTTAATCAACTGATAGCTTTGTTGACTAGTTGACTTGTTATTCTGTGTTATAGGCCCCAGGTCTCAGTTAGAGAAATAATGTCATAAGAGCAGATAGATGATGAGTAGAAGACCTTGCTGGTCTTTACGTTTTGATAAAATAAGTTAATTAATTGCGAAGAATTATTTATCTTGTCAATCCTTTCCGAAAAGAATTACGAACAGTATTTATTTTGTTCACAAATTGGTGCAGGATGATGTCCTCAGGCCAATTTTGTTTTTCAAACAGGTAATTGAAAATTTCCTGGGTAACATACAGAAGTTTAAACGATGCCTAGTACATACTTTTTGTTGACAATTTTTCAAGCTTGATTTTGGCGTTCTTAAAACATGAATGAGAAATATCATTGCAGCTTGTGTTGGGATCAAAATTAGACAAGAAAATGCATTTCAATCGCTCAGATACTGTAAAAGTATATACGCTTTAATTTAAATCAGGAGTACTATTAGGCATCAATGGTGAAAAGATCGTGAATAAATTTGTTGGAAGCGAAAAGATTAAGTTAGGGGCCAGTTATAGCTATCATTGAAACCCATCATTGAAAATATTAATTGTCAATTTTGAGAGGTTTCGAAGAAAAAATAAATGATTATTTTGATGCCAAAGTAAAGCTTATTGACTAAATAATTATTTCTAGGTAAGGGTCCATTAATAGCTATCATTGAAAACCATTATTGAAAAAGTTGTCTGTTGACTTTGAGACCCTTCGAAAGTTTAATCATTGAATATTTGAATGCAGAAATATAGCTTACGACTTCAAAATTATTTCTCCTCCAAAAAAAATTCATGTTGACCCATATCTTCCCCATAACGTAACTTTTAATTTTTTCAATGATCATTGGTAAGGGAGTTCATCATTGAAAAATTAAAAGTTACGTTATAGGGAAGATATGGGTCAAAATGAATTTTTTTTGAAGGAGAAATAATTTTGAAGTTGTAAGCTATATTTCTGCATTAAAATATTCAATGATTAAACTTTCGAAAGGTCTCGAAATCAACAGTTAACTTTTTCAATTATGGTTTTCAATGATAGCTATAACTGGCACCTTAGGGGAAAATATAAGTCAAAGTGATTTTTTTTTGGGGGAGAAATAATTTTGAAGTCGTAAGCTATATTTCTGCATTAAAATATTCAATGATTAAACTTTCGAAGGGTCTCAAAATCAACAGCTAACTTTTTCAACGATGAATTTCAATGATAACTATAACTGGCCCCTTAGATGTCGATGAGATAGATGTGAAGACGTTGTTGGTATAGAAAGTAAGGATGCAGTTGTAGTTACTTAAGATGCCGCTAAAGTTTCTTTAAATATATAAGGATGAAGTGAGGATGACTCTGATACACTGGATATTGAAGAAAGTATCGGAGAAGTAGAGGTTGTAGACGATGTAGATGACGTAATCGAATCTGATAAATGAGATATGGAAGTAGAGGTCGTGGTCAAAGAAGATAGTGCAGATGATGTAAGTGTTGATGTTGATGAGGATAATTTAGATGACGATATGTAGAAGTTGATATAGGTAGGTGATGTATAGGGCTGGCCACGAGACGAGACTCTGCGAGGCTTTTGTAAGTCTCATCTCAGTCTCGTTAAAATCGAAAATTTTCAATCTCGTCTCGGTGTCGTGTCGGTCTCGCATAATAAATTCTCGTGACAGTAAAGGTGAGAGAGCTATGTTCTTTGCTCTTTTAAGTTATTGTGAGTAACACTACTTGCACCAGGACGTTCAGTTAATTTTGGAGATGACGTGTTGGTAATGTTCGAAATATTTATGTCTCTCTACCTACTGAAAACGGCAGAACAACATCTGCCGGACACCGTTACTAATTTATATTTTTCGTTGCTATATATTTTTTTTATTTAAGAGAATTTTAATAATCAGGAAATTGTATGAAATTAAAATAACAATATTATTAAAATATTTGTTTAAGATGTTAATTAATAATTATGATCAACAATACTTTTCATTCATAATCATTAACGACAACAAAAAGTTTTATATGCTTTAGTAATGATCATTATCGAAATAATTTATCTAACATTTTTTAACAGTATTTAATCAGGTATCCAAAGTTGCAATCATTGATCGTTTTTCTTTTTGATTTATTTTCGACAATACTTTTCAATTTCTGCTAAATGGCAAGCCTTAAGACAACACTCATGGGCAATGCCTTCTCTCCTGCGACGAACCTGAGCAATTCCATTGTTTTCCATGCTTGTAAGGAAAGGCAACATGTCAAAGCTTAATCCAAAATTTAGGTCCTCTTCAGTGTTTTCGTTATTTAAGTCTTCATCGAGGGAAACTAAGAAATATATGTTTTTTGAATTAATTCTTATGTAATATATGTAATTTTGTCTTGAAATCTGTACTTACAGGAGCCTCGTTTTGTTTTATATCCACCGACACCATTTGGACAGACCAATTCTACCACCTTTCCTAGATCATGGCCACAAAACCTTTGTTGGCCAACAGATAAATTCACAATTGCAAGGCACACAACAAACAGAAGCAAAACTCTGATTCCAGAATAGGTTTTTGGAGATGCCATTATGCTTTAAGGATGATTACAGAGTTCCGTCTGTATTGAGATGCTGTGGTGCTGAGACTGTGAGCTCTAAATGAATGATGCCTTTTCCTCTTTCTTGCAGCTCTTTATATATAATTCCGTTAAAATATTAACCAATATGAGTGATTTTAAGTTCTACCTTATCTACCTACTGTATTTAACAAAATCGCACAAAACTATTAGAGGCACATATTATACAAGTGCTATCAAACGTTATTTTTGCTGACATTTTGTGTGTGTTCATTTCTGTCCTATTAATTATGCAAATTTAATTTTCACCTGTCGTTATGCCTAATTTATGCACTAGATTTTCTTAAGACACAAGGAATTTCAAATTTCAAGATTACTTACTTAGTTTGTGTCTGGAGGCTGTGTTGAACACACATGGAGTATAATATAGACAAAAGGTGCGTTATCTTTGTTCAATTTTATGTCGTTCGTAAAGTATAATCGGTTTACCTTTGAAAAGTGTATAAATCTTAACTAGTAGATACAATTTGAGGTGTTTTAAGTTGTTAATTATTTAAGCAACATTCAGCGAATAATCAAGTGTGATTTTGAACTGGAAAAGGATATTTCAATTTAAAATTCTCCTTGTGTTCCCGTATGTGGGTTTGATTTATTTTGGTTTTTGTGGTCTCTTTGACATAATTTTTGGTATTTTTGTTGGTTTCTTGTTAGAAAACAAATTTACAACTTTGGTTACCTTAATTTTTTTAAATGTGACAGTATTTTTTATTGAACATTTAAGGACTTGGAGTTTTGTTTTATGAGCTGCCAAACTTTTTAATTTATTGTGGTAGGTATAAAAGAAATTTTTCATCATACATGGAATTTTTAAAACAATCAAAACTTTGATTGTGTTGCTTTATAGGTTTTAAATTACCCTGCATGCATGTGGGATTATAAGGTAATACTTTATGTTTACCCCATATTTAATGATATTTATACGTAACTTTTTCTTCCACCTGTTTGACTTCGAAAAATTGAAATCGAAAAATAAATGTTTGTTAATTTTTAGATTCGTATACACAGTGATGTAAGACAAATGGGTTAACATAATAAATATTTATAATAGTTATGCTGGAATTTGGATTTTACTAATCCATAAGGAATTGGTTGCATTAACTTCTTTTTATAGTTCAAGTGGACAAGAATTTTAACAATGTTTAGTTTTTCCAATCCCCCTGTTTTAAAAAAAAATTAATTTGTACGCCCATTAATTGTGTTTTTAATTTTTAAAACCGTGTTCAGCTTAATTTCTATTATTGCTATACGAAATATTATGTAGAATTGTAGATACGTAGTTTTTGATATTTTACTTAAAATATCGGTACAGTTTACCGTTGAGCTCAACTTTTGATGTACTTTTAAGTATAATAAATGAAAGTATGCAAATATTGAAAATTCTGTCGCCAGAGATAAAACACTTGAAATTTACTGTATATTATTTGTGTTTATTTTGAACGCGAAATTATACTTTAGGGCATGTTTAGGATTTGTTAGAAAAACGATGATAGAGAACACGAACAAAATGCGTCTCGGAATTATGTCCGTCTGTCTGCTTGGACTTACAAAATAAACCACTGAAGGGATTATCTTCAAACTTTGGACTAAGGCTTTTATGAGATTCCCAAGAGAGAAAATTGAAATATTTTTAAGCTCTAAAAATAATGGTACCAATTTTGAATATACAAATTTTTGAAAATTTAATTTTTGGATTAAATAAAATCTAAATTTGTGTTTTTGAAAATTTAATGTTTTTAAAAACAGGTCAATTTTACTGTTTTTTTTTTTTTTAATTTTGTTTTAAATCGTATTTATTTAACAACTGGCATACCAATTTAAATTTTTTTTAAATTTCCCAGAAACTGTAAACACAAAATTTGCACGACTGGATCGCACGAGCATGGTCTCGTAGCTTATCACTAGAATGTAGCTAGAAATTGACACTGTAAATATAGTGATGGGTTTGAAAGTATGTTTATATTGTTAACGAGGAAATATTAAAAACATTTTAAAATAGCAGTTGTGAAATTTCGATTTAATACAAAATTAAAAATGAAACACAGTTAAAAATAACAAAAATTGATTTTTTTCTTGGATTTTTGTTTTTCGTAAGAAAAAAATATTCATGTGACAGAATTTTTTATTGAACATTTAAGAACTTGAAGTTTTGTTTTATGAGTTGCCAAACTTTTTAATTTATTGTGCTAGGTAAAAGAAAAAAATGAGTCGGGGGTCGACCCAAACTTGTAACTTCCCATTGGTGCACTTGAAAACCATATACATTATGTACATATTTATGTAAGTGGTGGGTGGTTGAGTATATAAATATATATTTTATAGTCCAATAACTTTAGGTTTTCGGATAATCAGTATATGGATAGGTTAAGATACTGTGATCACAACAAAAACATAAATTTTAAAAAAGTAGCCAAGTTCTTCTATATACAAAAATCTTTACGTAAGAAGTCAGCCGTAAAAATTAATGAGATCCAACAGTACGCCAAGTTCTAAGTTTATTAATTTTAAATATAAATAATTTAAGGAGAGTAATAAGTAAGAACTTCAAAATTATGAGAAAAACCTGTTATTTAATGATTACTGACTTAAATTGAGTTGGTTTACTAGTAGAGCTTACATTTCAAAATTGAGTAATTAGGTAAAAAAAAGAAAACTTGACAAGTAAGCCAACTCAATTTAAGTCAGTAATCATTAAATAACAGATTTTTCTGATAATTTTGAGGTTCTTCCATATTACTCTACTTAAAATATTTATATTTAAAATTAATAAACTTAGAACTTGGCGTACTTTTAGATCTCATTAATTTTTACGACTGACTTGTTACAAAAAGGTTTTTGTATATAGAAGAACTTGGCTACTTTTTTTCCATATATGTTTTTATTGTGATTTCACTACTTTTTGCAAAGGTTCTTTTTATCAGGAAAAGTGGGTGGAATAAACTCCCAATGAGAGGCTCATAAGTAAAGTAAGTTTTTAATTTATGCCTTTTGTATATACTACAAGTCCTACCCATTCCACCAATTTGCATTAGTTAGAAGTGCTCCATTGAAATTATAACAATTGATAAGAAGTGGGTGGATGAAACGCCTCTGCATGAAAAATTTCATGATTGCAACTTTTTCTTTACCAAATTTCATAATCCTGCACCAAACGAAAGTGCTCTCAATATATTTAATATTCAATATATTTAATATTGATTCTGTGAAAATGGGTGGTTGCCACGTCAACTGAATGTTAAATTTCAAATTTTTAATTTCCCCTTTGCTTGCATGTCAAGTCCTATCGCTCTACCAAATTTCATCATTCTACGACATCCAGAAGTGCTCCATATAATTGATATCAATTCTGCGAAAACGGGCGGATGCCACGCCCTCTGAATTTAAAATCGCAAATTTTAAGATTTTGCATTTGCTTACACTACTAGCCCTACCGTTCTAGCACATTTCATCATTCCACGACAATCAGAAGTGCTCCTCATATTTGATATCAATTCTATTGAAATGGGCAGGTGCCACGCCCCTGAATGTAAAATATCAAGTTTTAAAAATTTTCCTTTGCCTGCACTTTAAGCCCTACCGCCGCACCTTAAGCGCTACCGCTGTATTAAATTTAATCATTCTAGGACAATCAGAAAGGCTCCAAATAATATATATCAATTCTATAAAAATGGGCTATCACCACGCCACCTGAATGGAAAATCTTAATTTCTTTTCCTTTGTATACACCACAGGACCTACCGTTGTGCGAAATTAGAAGGTTCTACGATGTCGGGAAGTGCTCCATAATTTTGATGATCTGTCAGTCAGTCAGTCAGTTACGGTTTTTACGATTTTTGCAGTCTTATATCTCGGAAACCCCTAATGCTTAAGAATTGAAATTTGGTGAGTTGCCTAAACCTAGTGAGCTTAGCAAATGCTGCGAGTTTAAAGTTTCTGACTTCATTGGTACTGAAGTTAGAGGGGGGTCGAAAATCGCCTGAGTTTGATCCTGTAAAAAGGGTGTAGTGCCAGAACTAGGCTGGGCACTACCGTGCCCTTTGATACCTACAGGCATAATGTGACATTACCTATATTTCGTACTTAAGCTATTTAAAATAGTAAAATGAAAAGCTTACAAAATTCTAAGAATCTTACTAATAAAACTTTTTTTCCAAACTCTTCTCGGTATGGAGGTATTAATTACTTAAGCCACTTATTTCAAAACAGACTATTGGCTAAAAGAAAACAGCAAACATCAGGGGAGTATACTTAAAAAAAAAAAAAAACATGATTTCAAAGAATATAAAAAGGCAAATTAAATGTCATATGCAAAATTTCGAAGAAGCGATTTTGAGTGTAAGAATTTTTCGAGTTAAAACATCTTTGAAAAGTTTTTTCTTGCAACATTTTGATTTTTAGCTTTTGTGGTTTTAAAAATCTAAAAAATACACAATATTGAGACGGTATAGGTATGTATATATTTTTCGTAAAAATTTGAAATCGATATGATTGCTTTTTTTTTTTTTTTAAATATAGGGTTTTCCAATAAGAAGTAAATTTGAGATAAATGATCGGATGTTCATTTCAATTTAAAGAGAGTAGTATGCCATTAATAATGGAAAACAAAATCAGCCAAATGGCCGCCACGGCTACGCTAACACAACAATATCCTTTTCATGACATTTTCCATCACCAAATCGCAAAGTTGCTGTATACTCTCAATAGCTTCACGAATTTCATCTTTGAGATCTTGAATCGACGCTGGGCTGTTGGCGTAGACATTATCTTGTACGTGGCCCCAAAGATAGAATTCGAAAGGTGTTAAATCACAAGATCTCGGTGGCCAATTCTGATCATCTCTTCGACAGATAACACCGTCCCGAAAATGTTCCCGTAAAAGGTCGATGGTTTCGTTGCATGTGTGGCACATTGCGCCGTCTTGTTTAAAGTAAACGTTGTCCAGATCAATACCATCCAATTCCGGCTATAAAAAAATATTAATCATCTCTCGACAGCGCAAAAAAGTAAGATCCAATGACCCCGCAGGAACATAAACCGTTCACGATGGAGAGGAACAATAAATCTTGGGTTTTCCGAGCCCCAGATGAGACAATTTTGCTTGTTGACGTAGCCATCGAGGTGGAAATGGGCCTCATCATCATCAGTCAAGATGAGTTTTCGATGAAGTTCCGGATTATATTCATACATTTTATTTTATACATTTACATTTTTTATAGTGAATTTTCCATGAATGTTCCATTTTTATGTCGAAAAATTACAGCTTCAAAAGTGACAACTACCGAATTAGCGGGCTATTCAAAATAACACTTCTTGTTGGAAATCCCTATATTTGAATTGAAAATTCTTAAGAATTTTTAATAGTTTTTTTTTCAGTTTTTTTGATCTAAAAAAACTGTCTGTTGAATTTTATTTTAAAAAATTACCAGTTGTCCTCATTATTTGTAAAACAAAATAGACTGGGTTCGGTAGCATTTTTTGTTCTTGAAATATTTGAGATGAAAATTATTTTTCAACTGTTTTTCTTAGTTATAAAAAAAAGTGTCTGTCGAATTTTTTTTTTAATATTTACCAATTTGGTATTGTGAAAAATAAAATATTAGTCTTATTCCGTTCTCGAGATATTCCAGATAAATGACATTTTACAGCTCCTTTTTAAATTGCTGGAGTAAAAAAAAACGGTTTATTAAATTTGTTAGAAAACCTTTTCAGCACGTTATGACAATATTATCTCTAAAATAAAATCTATTCGAGTTGGATATCTTTATTTATTCTCGACACATGGTGGACGAAAAAAACACCCCAAACGTACGTACATACACGCACGACGCACGACAAAAACGACGGATTCTGATTCTAGAGACCTCAAAACGTGATGATATGTCAACATTTTCAATTCGACAAATCGCAACAATTACAACAACTTCCAATGGGAAGTTAAAAAAACTAGAAATTAAATTGAATTTGTTTTAGTTCAAAATATAAAGGTAACTGCCATACTGCCAATATACAAAAATTGATTTATTTCAAAAACGGCTTTAACGATTTTGAAAAAAAAAATTACGAGATATTACTATAATAAATATTTGGGTAGAAAAAAAAGTAATTATAACGGTTATTAACGGTAATTGTCATATAACAGATTTGTTGGTTTTCAAATTTCTCGTTAAAGGCTACACCGATTTCAACCTATTTTTTTGTAAAAGAGGTCCTTTACAATTTTAACAATATTGCATATTGACAAATTTTCGAAAAAATTATTTTTGGATTTTTAAAAAAAATATTGAATTTTTTTTTTCTAATTTTCTAATGAATACGGCCCAATATAATGTATATTCATATTTTAAGTGATCTATTTATCAGTTCTGAGAAAATGGGCGGATTTCACGCCCCTGAATGAAAAATCTCAAATATATTTTTCTTTGCACGAACTTCAATTTATGCTAGTTGAGTATTGAGTTAGCTACATATTTATACTTCTTCCGATTTTATTGGTTAGGTATTGCTTAAGCTTATAGTCCAGTTAGGAATCTTTGGCAGCGACATCAACGTTTGATAATCTGCCTACTGCCAAAATGTGGGACCTGGTCTAAATATAGTGCCCAGAAATGAGACCTCTCAAAAAGATTAGGTACTATGAAGTGTACCAACATACGAATATTTTTGTTTGTCCTAAACTAAAATAAGTGACCCAAAAAGTAAGAAAAACACTGCAAATTCAATTAAACATAGACGAATTGTTTTATATTTTGTAATATACTGCCTAAGCCCCATGGTTTACAATTCTGTGTCCATATTCAATAATGATGCTCTTGAACTAAGCTTTTCAACGTTGTATATCTTAATTGTGGGCACTAGACGCACAATTATTCCCATTCACTAAATCGAATGGAAAAAGTAGAATTTGTATACTGTTAAGTGAATTATTCGCAATATTGGCCATTGGATTTATTATTTTTTTTTTTTTGGGTCTTTTAGTTCATTCAAAGTGACCAATACTGTCACACTATTGCAATTAATTTATGCTCTAATTCCAATCTTTGTTGCCATATACTGCCTAAGCCGCATGTCTCACAGCTTTGTGTCCTTAGTCCTTACAAAAAATGATGTGCTTGGGCTAAGCTTTCTAACGATATTTATATATCATTCGTGGGCAATAGGAAGACCGAAATGCCCATTCTCCTTTCATTCTAATATCTCGTTAAATAGCTGACACCAGGAGATACGCTTTTTAAGCGTAATTAAATGTTCGAGACCTTATTTTCACATCCGCAAAATTAATCGTCTTTTCTGGTAATAGTCACCCATAATTATGGATCCATGTCTTTTTAACTCAATATAGTATTTAAAATAATCATATCTTAATGGGCTTGCCCACCTTTCCCTTAACGTTCACTCCAAATTGCACATAATCATTCATGACAAACAAAATAAAGTACCTATGTATTGTCATCTATCTTTTTTAAATAGATATATAACTTATATTATTTGATATCAATGTATCATCCAATTTTATCAAAATACAAGAAAATTTGATTAACTCCTTCTGCAGAAAAAACAAATGGTTCCATGATAAAAACACATAAATTCAACACAACAACAACCAAATTTCGATTTTATCAATCTAAATCCAAGTGTGCCATAAGACTGTGTGTGTAGGTGTAGGTGGTTGGTGGGTGTTTGCTTGTTGATGAAAAAGATGGCTGAACAAACCGGCATATTTGATTCATTTTTAAATTTTATAATAAGAATCCTTGCGTAGGCATTCACCTATCTGTCGCCCTTCATATCTGAGCATGTAGGTATGACTTCATATTCTATCGTACACATTTTATACAATCATATGTATATAAAAAAAATTCAAAAATATGAAGACAAAAAATAAGAAAAACATCAAATATTTATTTGTTATGAGAATTTCAAAATAAAGTTCAATAATTTTATTCCACATCTGTGATATGCGTTTACCCACAAAAATTTCTCGCACCAAAGGATCAATATGTTGCTCATTTTTCTTCTTTTTTTCATTATTATTATTTTTTTTCCTACAACAAATTTCGTATACGATGTATGTATACGTATAGCTATACACGTTTTTCGTATAAATGAAGTTATATATCAAAACCAACATTAAGTAATAAATAAAAGGGTACGAGAAATATATCTCTATTCTTTTGACATGTGACATAATATATATCTCTTGGTTTTTTTTTCCTCATTCTTTTTTTTTGAAATTCTATCATTTGTGGTAACAAGGACGATTTATAAAAAAAATAACACACACAAAATGTGAACACAACAAATATCCCTCCTCCTCTATGCGATAAGTATAACACAATTTGAATGTCAACCCTTTGCGTGTTCTTGAAGAAAAATATTAAATTATGCCTGTGTGCGATGACATTGCCTTGAATTAAGGTTTGGTGTGTGTTGTACGAAAATGAGATCATATTACATTTAACATGGTTTTCTTTTGTTTGTTTTTGTTTTTAAACCTCTTAATTATACAAAAATATCCATCTATAGAAATATGGAATTCACAACTTTTGAGAATCATCATTCAAATCCTTCTAATTATGTACTGCCTGCGTATCTGCAAACACGCTTACAGCTTGGTACTTTTGTCGTGTCTTTCTAGCTACAGGGTATTCAAAAGTATTGCAGGCTTCTATTATTTTTTGAATTAGGTTCATTTAATAATTTAAGCATTTTTGATATTAAAAGAATAAGAAATATTAATTATTTATTGAATCTTTGTCATGTTTTCTATGTATACTTCTGATTTTGTAAAAAAAATTACTATTTGGTCTAATAAATACAAGCTACATTGCATGGTATTGATTGGTAGACAAAACAAAGATTGGATTGATGTGAGGCCCCAACAAAAATTTTAAAATTATTCGGAAACACCCTATTTCGCATCAAATATACACAAAGAGTTTTCAAAACGTTGTGTTGTTTTTTCTTTTTTTTTTTTTCTTTTCATGTGGGTAACCGCCAATTAAATGGTTTTAACCGAATACCAACTCAAAAATAATATAACCAGAATCAAAAAAATAAAAACCCACCTACAGAGAATGTCTGGTGCGGTAAACTCGGCAAAACATATAGGTTTAATTGCCACTGCTATGTTGGGGTTAAAAACCACTCTGTCATTCTACCCACACCGCATACTTGCCGACAAGCAAAATAGAAGAACAAAAAAATATGGTACATAAATACATAATAATAATTATGTAGGTATTATCAAATACTTTTAATCTGCCGTGCTTTTGCTTGAATTTAAATAGCTTTTAAATATCAAATTTGTAATTAATCTGAAAAACCTATTAAAGAGGATTAAGGATATTTAAAAAATAAATACAAATAAAATAAGTGCTGATTTTTGTTAATATAAATTCATGTTAAGTAGAAAAATGCGGGTAAACCAAAATTAAGGTAAAACTGTCAAATTCAGTCAAACATTAATAAAAGCAGAATTTTTTTTAATTATTTTATTGATTTTAGAAAGGCAGTTATTTTGAAAAAATAAAAATCGTCTTATTGAGAAGAGATAAAAAACATTTTGAAGCTTTAAGCATTTGTTTTTAAGATCCTTATATGAGATTTTTCGGTAAAATTAAAAATAAAATACACTACTGGATTGAATGAACCTGCTCTCGTAGCTTGTAATGAAGCATTACACAAAACACTGGAACCCCTGACCGACGCGACTGGTCATACCATACAAAATACAATTGCATTACATTTAATGCAATAGACCAACATGCGGGCTGCAGCATCATAACCTTACATGATGAACCTAATCAAGAGCAAACTAATTATAAACGATACAAGTAACAAGCCACACACCCTGCATAGGTTAGGACAGGAAGAGTGCTGTCGGAATGGCTACTAAGTAGCATTTGGCTGATTTAATGTTGAAAGGACTACTGTGCTACCCATGTCTCAAAAAGGCTCCCCAAGTCACCACATGGAAAATTTAATGAAAAACGTGTTTTTTCAGTTTGAAAATATTTGTATATTCTGATTTCACACATCCTGCTCCTAATAAAAATTTCACATCTCTGTTAAACTTCATAAATGTCATATTTTCATTTGGGATCATATTTACTTTATGAAATATCTAATACTTTTAGCCCTTCCACACTACCCGACTATGTTTTAATACGTCATGTCAAATTGAAAGGGGGAAATAATTCCACGCGACTGCCAACACTTGCTTGTATTATACATTACCTTAACCTTAAAAAAAGTGTGATAGAATGTGGGATAGTATTAGAACCATTCCTAAAATTATTCACGTATTAACACATGTCAAATCGTGTGGGATAGAATGTCGGGTTGTGTAGACTGGGCTGTCATATTTTGTGTCCACACTGTCTTGTTGTGTCCCACTTTTTTTTTTTTTTGATATGTATTAATACACAGTGGGCTAGTGTGAAAGGCCTTTAAGGCTCTCCCAAACCAACGCTAAATCGGCGCGGAACATTCGCCGACGACAGTTTTTATTGTTATTTAGCATTTTTTGTTTCTTGTTTCTCATTTTCGTTATCGTTGTGAATGTTTCGCCCTGCAGAGCGAACGTTCCTCGGTTTGGGGGAGCCTTTAAATGAGGCTTTCCAACTTCCCAAAATGCTCTCCAAATTTTACGAAAAGCGCTACTCTCGGAATTTGTGAAACGACAGCACTGGACAGGAACTCACCTCACCCAACCAAATCAGTGTGGTGAATTACACATAGCTGCTAATACTCTATGGCAATGGCAAGCTGCTGCTGCTATCAATGATATGACGATTACGCACCACACCCCGACCCCACCAAATCGATAATAGTACTGTCAAGTTAGACTTTCACTGGGACCTAAATCCGATGTCAAGTTTGACTTCACTATTCGATAGGGTATTGGTTCACAGGTCTAAGACCACATTTTACACAACTGTACCTAGAGTCATTTGGCCGCCATTTTGTTTTTAATGTTCATTTTGATTTTTGCTTATAACTCGCACATTTTTGATCTTAGAAAAAAAAGCATAACTACAAACTTGTAGAGAATTAATTTTTCTACAAAATATGTTAAATAACTTTTTTTTTATGTAATCGGTTATAATTTTTTTTTGTCATTCAAATCAAAAAAGATACCGCAACAAATGTTATAGAACTTTTAATTATCTATATTATTTAGTTTTACAGTTTCTTAATTGGAATAACGGTTCTCGCTCTGGGGCGAATATACGCTCGAGCAATCCGCAAGGAATTAGTTTTTTCTATATATTTATTTTTTTTTTTATTTTAATACAAATAGTACAGTAGCTATATACATTCACGTATGTGCAAATCTGATTTTTTGCTGAGTTGTTCAGGGTATTGGCCTGATAAATAACCTAAGTTTTCGACCCCGAGCAGCGACCGCTTCATGATAAAAAATAAAAAAAAAACGATTTTTTCGCGTTTTATTTCAGTTGTTGTCGATTTTTGTCCTAAAGAAGTAATTTTAAATAAAAACATTGTTCTACCTTTTTAAAGTAACCTACTTTGCTCTAATTGGAGCCCAAAATTATCTCTGTAGATCGAATGGTTTCCAAAAATACAGCATTTCAAAATTTAGCGATAAAAAAAATATTACAAGTCGAATATCAAACAGTATAATGGAAAATAAAGAATGGTTGACATAAATGAATCAAAGCACTAATTTCCAAAACTCAACAATTTGAAAAAGAATATTCTACTATTTAGGTATTAAGTAGAAACAGGATCCTTGGAGCAAATTTCTTTTTCAATATTTTGAGTTGAAACTATCGATTAAAATAACTTTATTTAAAACCCTGGGTTCAAGATAATCTATAGGAAAATATTTTGGGCGCTACCATTGTTTTTCGATAGTGTTGTTTCTACCTTAAGTCATTTTGTTTAGATAATTGGTCTTCCCATCTTAACGGGGGTATATAGACCCCCCTTCCGGTATGATTGTCCTGTTATTTTGGCTCAACCTACACGCTCCAGTGCTTTGATGCATTTATGTCAACCATTCTTTATTTTCCATAATACTACTTGTTATATATTTTTTTATCGCTAAAATTTGAAATGCCTGATTTTGGAAACCATTCGATCTGCAGAGATGGTTTTGGGCTCAAATTGTAGCAAAGTAGGTTACTTTTAAGACGTTGAACAATGTTTTTATTTAAAATTACTTCCTTAGGATTAATATCGCCAATAACTGAAAAAAGCGCGAACAAATCGAGTTTTTTTTATTTTTGACCATGAAGCGGTCGCTGCACGAGGTCGTAATCTTAGGTTATTTACTAGGCCAATATCCTGAACACCTCAGAAAAAATCACAAATACCAGATTTGAGGCATATGCGTATGTATCTATATGTATAGTTACTGTACTAATATTGTATTAAAATAAAAAATAAATAAATAAAAAAAATATTATTCCGTGCGGAATGCTCGAGTGTATATTCGCTCCAGAGCGAGAACCGTTATTCCAATTAAGAAACTGTAAAAGTAAATAATATAGATAATTTGAAATAAGATAATTTGAAATAAGATTGATTTGAGTGACAAACAAAAAATTATTTTTTAATGTGATGTAACTTTTTAACCAGAGTGATAAGCGAAAAAAGTTGTTTAACATATTTTATACAAAATTTAATTTTCTACAAGTTTGTAGTACAACTTTTTTTTCTAAGATCAAAAATGCGGGAGTTATAAGCAAAAATCAAAATAAACATTAAAAACCAAATGGCGGCCAAATGACTCTAGGTACAGTAGTGCAAAATGTGTGGTTTTAGACTAATGAACCAATACCCTATCGAATAGTGAAGTCAAACTTGACTCGGATTTAGGTCCCAGCGCGCCATATATTGAAATCTAATTTGACCGTACTATAATAAATCAATACCTCTTTTTCGATGTCCTCTCAATATATCGCATCAACACAGCATAAAGAGGGTTACAGCAGATGACCAAAAACAAGTACAATAAGTCACAACTCCTAGTAGTCTAGCGGATACAGTTGCAATAAAGGGTGAGGTAATAAAACTGAATTGAAATTTTACTAGGCTGATAAATGTCTGCGATGTACCGGGTGATAAAACCTGAAATATACAAGACCCATTAAAGGTCTGCGATTCAACAGTTATAAAACTGAGATTTTACCAGGCGAAGTCTGTGATTACAGGACAGTATGAAAGTCTGCATTCTACCGGAGATGTACCAGATTTAAGTCTGTGATCGTTTCATCGCATAATCTAAGTACCGGAGGCAAACATACGCATATCCTGATTCAGCCAGTACCAGAAGACAAGCAATACAACGAACTCTCGGCAGAAGACATCAGTAAAATAACGCCCATTGCAAGAAGAAGATTTTTAAAAGAAAAACTTAAATTGAATTATTATTTATTTCTTGAATAAAATTAACAAAGTTTTCATACTAAGCTAAAGTTTCTCGTACTTTCTTTGGCTCAAACCCTGGCATAACCGCTGAATATTTACCCCAGCTGGAAACCCCGAAGTACCATTACAAGCTAACAACTTGAATGTAGCTAGGCACTTAATATTTGTAAACACTGGAGGAAAAAGCTATGCACTCAGTACATAGACTTAAATGTAAATGTTATGCACTGAAGTTTGTATCGGGATTGCCATGAAGAATATCTTTACTGAGTATAAGTAATGTGTTTAGTGGTCACAATTCAATGTATGTATTAAATGAAACCCACCAACATCAAGTGCTGATTCAATTTTTACGTTTATTGAATAAAATCCGAATAAACTCAATACACATTTATCTGACCAACTTATGTAATGCCTAAACATAACCCGCCGACAAGTTTGTGCCACGTACAATTTACGTGCGCTGAGTCTATGCCTACGTTTACTGAGGACAAGCGGCATAGCCTCATTATGTGGCAGGTACAAGTAACGTTTACTGAGTACAGGTGGCATAGACTCAGTACATTTCTACCCGAAACGCGACTAAATAAAAACAAACTGTACGAAGTTTTCAACATTAACATTTTTCACGAGAATTTTATATAGCGAATTAGCTCGCTCTCGGCTCGGAAGGATACCAGTTAAAATCCAATTTTTCAAATAAAATAAATATATATACTCTACTCATACTTAGTACTTATATGAATTTATGTATTGCGTATCCACATACATACATTTATGTACTGAGTACATATATTTATACACTGAGTACACATATGTATGTACCCAGTACATATATTTATGTACTGAGTACTTATATCTATGTTATGAGTCGGGTTTAAAAAATCGAGGTTTAAAAAACTGCAATTTTTTGTGTAAATAAAAAAAAAACATTTAAGAAACTTCTGCATTGAATCGGTTCATTCACTTACCAATAAGTCAAAAATATAAAAAATATGGTTCCTTGGGAAGTATATTGTTTTCAAAACAATGCAAAGTAAAATTCTATACACAAATTGAAACAAAAAATCAACTGAATCGTTTTTGAGCAAATCAGAGTGCAAGTTCTCAAAATGAGTTTAAATTTTTAGTTTAACTCGTCCGGTTTCCCAGTGAAATCTGATTTGCAGTTCAGATGAACTTCGTTTAACTAGGTTTTATGAAAAAAAAAAGTTGGCAGCATTGTAAGCTTCGCCAAGTGACGTAATATGTAAATAGAACTTAGGATTCCATGGTCTATTTTTTTTCTCTTTGAAGCAAAGAACCACCAAAATACTGACCATAGTCTTTATAGTAACTCGTATTTTATTTGTTGTCAAAATCGTTATAACCAGTTTGCAAAGTAATTAATTTTTGCATATTGGTTGTATGACAGGTAGGTACTGTTATTTCTTGAGCTAAGAAAAAATTCAATTTTTCCTTTAGGGAATTCCCTAAAAGCCTTAAGTCCAAGGTTTTAATCAAATCGGCTAAGGCTGCAGGTCAAGCTACAGATAGGCATACAGAGAGACAGGCAGTAAGTGGGAGGGACCTATCTTCGTGCGTTCTCTATCATCGTAATGTAGGCGAAAATTTATATCTCGAGTTTCATTTTGTTTACGAATACGAATCCAAAATTTCTCATAAAACTAATAGTCCCATCAAATCGTCTCCTGAAGTGACGTTTCAGTCTTATATGTTTTAGGGGTCGCTGAATCCGAATTTCAACTTTGCTACTTGCTGCGGATGTGGATTTTTCGAAAAACGCAAAAAACCTCAAAATGTTCGACCTTTTTTTAGTTTGTTTGCCAAAAAGTCAACAAAGTTTACTCTTTTTGGATAAAATTATCTTCTACAGTTTATAGAACATAAAATTTCCTTTACAAAAAAGATCCAAATTTTTTTGTAGAAGGAACAGTATGCCCACTAGAGTACGATGAAAAGAGACCAAAATTTCGTACTTTGGAAAACACAGTTCTCTGTTTAGATTTTTGCATTTAACTCAAAAACCCATACCTAGAACTGTAAAAACCCTGAGCTTCTGCTTAAACAACATTTAATTCTCTACAAGTTTATCATCAATCACCTTTATCACTTAAATTGGTGAAAAAATGGAGTGGCTAGGTTAGAGCACAGCGTGATGAAATTGTATGCAATATTTTGGGAAGCCACTTATAGGCTATTGATTATTATTATTATATATAGAATGGAACTAATACGTTCAAGGGTTTTTATTGTAAAAATAATTCAATAAGTCATTGAAGACGAGAAAACCGCGCAGCGTTTTAGATGAGTGTGTGCAATTTTGAGGAGGGGGAGTAATTGCAACCCTTTCCGTTTCTTGCATATAACTTGAAAACAAAACTAAATTTTGAGAAAATTCCGAATACCTTGTTTGTAGAGAATAAAATTTAAAATACTTTTTTTCATTTCTAGATTTGATTAAATCTATTGAATATCTTCATTCATGTCTTCAATAATATCATCTTATTGAATGTGCGTTTCTTGCAAATTGTTGCAATTCTTACAAAACATAGAACACGTAAGTCCTAATTTTCTACAACTACAGCTTCCGTATCAGCATGTATTTAGAATTGATACCGAGAGGATAAGGACTTATTTCCAATGACTTATTTCTTAATAAAGAAGTAGAGTGGAAAAAATTTGAATCCTTTCGAGTGGGGGTGAAAAATATATGAATACGGATTGATACCTAAAATTATGAATCAAGCTACTTCACCAGATATTTTGCTGAAAAATAGCATGTGGATGAATAACCGGTTGTCACGGAAGCTGTGGTTGTAGAAAATTAGGACTAACGTGCTCTATGTTTTATAAGAATTACATAAGTTAAAACTGACAATTCGTTTTTGAGTTACAAGCAAAAACTTAACGAGAGAACTGTGTTTTCCAAACAGTATGAAATTTTGGTCTTTTTTCACCATACTCTAGTGGCCAAACCGTTCCTTCTACAAAAAAAAATTGTAGGAAATTTTATGTTCTTTAAAATGTAGAAGGTAATTGCATCCAAAAGGTGCAAATTTTGTTGACTTTTTGGCAAAAAACCGAAAAGAGGTCGAACATTTGTAGGTTTTTTCATTGTGAAGCCATATCCTTAGGAAGTATCAAAGTAAAAATTCGGATTCGGTGACCCATAAAACATACAAGACAATATTGTTATGGCCAAAATACCGTTTGACTGGACTATAAGAAGAATCCGGCTAAATGATTATGACCAGTTAATTATCATCAACCTCGTGATATATTATTTTTAATAATACATTTTTTTCTTTACTTTTTAATATATTGAAAAATAAAAGTTTTAGATCTAGCTACCCGGTTTTCAGTGCTTGACTTAGAATTTACACAAGGGCATTGAATTTTGAAATAGTACCTTATTACATATAAAATTTGAAAATGAATTTTGCAAAAACTGTTTACTGAAATAACTTTACTTAAAACTACAAAAAAAAAAATAATTATCCCTTTTTCTTTTTTTTTTAATAATGTAAATAGAATTATATTGTTAATTTCACTCCAATTTCTTACAATATCTCTTTTCAATATATCTATATCTAACATCTCTTTTTATATACAAATGTAAATAGAATTTGAAGTTAATTCAGCTCAATTCTAAAATAATTAAAAGGCTTTCAATAATTTATAAGACGCATGTCCTACTTTGTAAGCGATTTTGAAATAAATAAATACCAAACACAAATACGAGAGATTTCTGGCGCTACAAAAACGTATGGCATTGTAGGAGTTATCTACCTTTATTTTTAAATAGTTTAACAATTTAAGTAAATTTTTTTTAGAAAATTTCCCCTCCTGGCTTAACGGAGGAGAATAGAAGCTTATGATTTTGTTCTTGTCTCGACCCAACATAAACGCTCTAGCTTTTTGGCATACCAATCGTGAATCACCACCAACCCTTTTTTTTGGCATATATTTAATATAATATATCTTGAAGGTCCCCAAATGCACATAAAAAGTGTACTAGTTATGATTTTTGTAAGTGTTTCAAGGTCATACAGAAATATTTAGCACATCATCTACGACTCAGCAATTTCTGAAACAAGTTGACCGTTTTTAACCAATTTTTGACATTTTAGAGGGGTGCTAGGGGATGTTAAGATACTGAAGCCATACGAGTGCTTTGTCCCTTCTAATTTTGAATTTTGAAGCAAATCGTTTCATCCCTTTCGGCTGCAGCTAGATGTATACCTAAACAGTTGATAACCACTTTGTCTTAGTAATGTAATGTAGATAGTGTTATATTTGATCTAAAACTCGAAGTCTTTTTTGACACGAAACCAATACTACTTGTTTTATACAGCAAGTGAAAAGCTGTTAAACAAGCAATATTTTAAACCACAGAAGAGAACAAGCCAAAAAATATTATATTAAACTAATTTCTTGTAACCTTATTTATAACATTGTATTCTTTTTTACTTGCGATATACGAAGTATAGGGCAAGTTTAGGATTCGTGCAAAAAAAAATTCGGGATAATAATTTTCCCTAACATTACGATGATAGAGAACGCGAAAAAATTGGGTCTCGCAATTCTGTTTGTCTGTCCGTCTGTCTGTACCTCGACCTGCGGCCTTAACAGCTGAAGCGATTTTCTTCAAACTTTGGACTTAAGGTCCTTTGGTGATTCCCTAGAGGGGAAATCAATCAATATACAAAAATTGATTTATTTCAAAAAGGGCTGTAGAGATTTTCAAGAAAAAATTACAAGCTACTATAATTACTACAATTAATATTTTGGTAGAAAATCAAATGTTTGTAACGGTTATTAACGGTACCTGTCATACAACCGATATTTTGGTTTTTAAATTTATCGTTAACGGCAACACCGATTTCAACCAAATTTTTAACGTTAAAGGTCCTTTACAATTTTAACAATTTTGCATATAAAATTTTTCGAAAACATAATTTTTGGATTTTTAAAAAAATTTTAAAATTGTATTTTATTTAATTCTAAAGGTTTGTATGCCAAATTTTATTTTTAAAAATTTTCAACAATTTTTATATATAAAAAATTAATTTTTAAGAAAACCGCTCTAACGGTTTTTGATTTTTTTTTTTCATAAATTCATATTTATCAAACAAATCAGACAGCATACTTTTTTTGAGCTCTATCTGTTTTAGCTATAAAAAAAATGATATGATAAATAAATTAACGATATCATAATGTTATAGAAGGACTATATATGTACATTGTCAATTTAAAACTACGTTCAAGTTGTTAGCTATAAGAGCAAGTTTGTGCGATCCAGTCGAGCTCATTTTTCATTAACACTTTCAGACTAATTTTAATTATTTTAACAGAAGCTTTTATTGAATTAGTTTTTGTTTGTAACAAATTTATGGTAGCAGCTCTTAAACAGTAGATTTTCGAATAAAACGAAATTATTCCATTTTAGCCATGGAGGACATTCTCGAAAGTGCTCTATATATCATACCCATGCCCATAGTGGATTCTATTAATTCCGTTTTTGAAAACTACAGAAAATTGGAACAAAAGTAAGTCACTCTAACTTGCACTGTTGAAATTGTTGGAGAAGTACTTTTGTGGTTTTATCCAGTTCAGGACTTGAGGCAAAATTGCCACCCTTCAACTCTGCCGCTGACGGTGCCGCCACCGCCCGCAAATCCGCCACCATTCTCTCTGTTTGCCGATCCATCACCCACCATATATTATGAACGACCCACAAGTGGTTTATGTTTGGTATTTAGCATAAGACGAATGTTCTGTTCGTCCGAAGTATACCCTGTTCCGTTTTTATGTTTCATTTTTGTGTTGGTACGAGTGTATGTGTGTGCATTTCCTGTTCCATATAATATATGATGGAAATTGGTGTTGGAGTATGCAAAACTATAACAACACATGTCCAACTTTGAGTTGAAATGAGAATGCTGGAAGAATGGAGGTGGTTGGGAGAAAGGGTGGGTTGGGTGGTGTATTTTAAATTGTACTCTATATAGCAAGGGTATATTTTTATAGGTGTTAGTTTAAAACTAAACAGGACCTCATCACAAAAGAAGGGGATTTATACGGAGAGAAACTTACAGGGCAGTAGCTGGCTATTGTGGTGTGAAATAAATTTAATTTTGGAAAACTTTCAACAGACATATTATGTAAGATCGACGAGAGAGGCACACTACTAGTTCGTTGCCAACAAAGTTCGTCTGAAAACTGACCTAACTATACACACATCCTCTACTCCTCTATATAAAGTCCTTCTGCTCTACCTAGATAGGTACTTATGTTTGTGTTCCTAAACTCGTATAAAATGTTTATGTTATTAGGCTTTAGGAGGTTGAATGTTTATTTTATTTGTATTTGTTTTAGTTGCAATATTATTACTTCAAAATAAAATGAAGTACAAAGTTGAGAATACAAAATATTTAGCTAGTTGTGTTGTAGGTACACCATATAAGTTTAAGTTTGTTTTCTCCTAATTGGAAAACAATTTGTTTGTAAAAAAAATAAAGACAAATAGTTTACAAATAACTTGAAGAGAACAAGTGTTTTTATTTTCATTGTAGAAAGGATTCTTTTTCGCAAGGATTTGACTTTGTAAATGTACTTAATCTTTAGGTAAATGTAATTAAATCAGAAATATGACTTTTACTACCCTATAAACTTTTTTTTTAAACTTAATTTCTTGAAACTTTATTCGAAAAGTATAGCTAGCTATAGTGATGATTTTACAAGTAGAATTTTGATATAAAATTGTGTTACAAAACAAAGAAACCATTTTAAAATTAGAGTTCCATCATGTAGGCTTAAGGTCAGTTTTTGAGTTTTATCTTAAATATTCAAGTGACATTTTGGTCGTATTTACGACCTTATGCAAACACCTTTTATTATCTAGAGGGTACTGTTAATTTTATTTAGTAATCAAAAATTTCACGAAGAAAGGAAATAATCTAGAACCCATTATATGCTGGGAAAAACTTATACCTACTTAAACTATAATCGTCGGTGTTTTTTCAGGAGACGATTTTTGAACTTGAATTGTTGTCACATCTTTTGACTCGTCTTCTAGGTACTATGTATTTTATTTTAAGTTATTTCATTATTTTTGTTTTCAAAAATGCAAATCGCTTAGTTATTTTAAATAATTTCACAAATAAAAGACACAAAAATTTTTTGATTACCTGCTACAGTTTTCGAGGTGTCAAAAAGTCTATAGTGGACTTCTGACCCACTTGGATGGGTCAGATATCCCAGAAGTAGCCTTTAGGTTAACTCGCTATACCCAAATTCAACTTTGAAAGCGAGTAATTTTCATATTCTAATTTTTCACAACACATCTTATAACTATAAAAATGGATCGTGGTTTTTATGGATGCTTAAAATTTGAAAACGACTGGACCAAATTGGTTTCGGAAAAAATGTTCTTAAAATTCTCAACAGGTGGCGCTGTATGCGCACATTTCCTTTTTTTCAGCAGGATAACTCGAGAATGAATCGTTAGAATTTCACGATTTGCGGTTTGATGGATTTGTATTGGCCCAGGGAAGGACACTATGGAGGAACATTCCGGAAATTTCCATGCAAATTGGAAATTTAATCGAGAACTCGACCGAGAAATGGATTTAATCGAGTCCTATTGAGTCAAGATGTTCAACGAATTGATTCAAGCATTCGATAACGGAAATGGTGTCATTTACTTCCTTGATGCTTTTAGTGAAATTGGAATTTTTTTTTTTGTTTTCTTGACTACGATTGGTACGAGATCTGAGATTGCCTTGGTATTGGCTACTTAGGGGATTGATTCTACGTTGTAAGAAGGGGGTTGAACCATGGCTGACAAACGTGGATGGAAAGCCTTGCATCGCATGTTGAAAGATATACGAAATTTTGAAAGATGTTGGATAGTGGTGCAATGATTATGCTGTCAGGTTATTTTGTTCATACGCTGCGCCTGTCATTTCAACATAAAATCCGACAGATGAATTGAACACTTGCCCGAGGTCATCGGTCTTATTGGGATATGTGAAGAAATTGCAATTGAAAACAAAAACGAGAGTTGCTTTACGAAATGGCTCGAAAGTTCTCCGGGCAATTGTTGGCGATATGGTGGCGTGATTACAGTCGACTTAGTGACCGAAATGATGGAATTTCCACGAATTTTTGCCATAATTAGCTGAGCGCACGAGCGATTTTGGCTGCGAAAAGTGACGAAGAGTTACATTCATACAAATCCATCGAATCCTTGATGGATGAAATCGAAGCCACAAACTATATCACGAAATTTGCATTTGAGCGTCTTCAGTTTCCTGTGCGTGTCGCTTTCGCTATGAGAATCTTTTAATTAATATCTACTTCTACTTTCTTTGCTTTTTGTGTTGGTAATACCCACCCTGTCTTGTCAAAGTCTGACACACTTGCGTGTTTCAATGATAAGTGGAAACCTAGCTTTATACTTCAGTTATTTCCATTGCATTTAATAGAATTTTTGAATACAGAATTTGAATTGACAGAAATAAGTAAATCAAGCAGCTCAGAATTATTATTTTTATTACATTAACAATTTGGACGGAACGGAGTTCGCTGGGTCAACTAGTTTCATAACAAAAATACTTACAGAATAGAACAGAAGTTTATGTACCTGCTTTTAAAGGTAGAATAACTTTAGAACAGGTTTTTAAAGATGTGATAGGAAAAAGAAGACAAATTTTTGTTTTTGGTGTAGGTGAAGGTACAAGAGACATTCCTGATGGGATACCGAAACATGCCCAACAAGTTTTTACAATTAGGACCTCACTAGAGGTTGAAAATTTTCTCTCGTCTAAATTTTTGGTGCTGAAATTCAGCAAGGGTTTGCCAAGTATCTGACAAGTTTTCATCGATGGAAGATTTTCATTACTGAAAACTTACTAGGGCCTTGCCCAAACTAGACAGAAACTTTGAATTTTTCCAGTCGGGATAATTTTAAAGTAAATGTAACGTTATAGTACACACCTTTGAAAGTTGGTAGTTCGATCTCCTAGCAGGCGTATACAAAAAATGCTTGAAATAAAATATGGGCCTGATTATATGCATAGAAAAAATTCTAACTTTGCCTGGTGGCTTTTTAAGAGTTATGAACAAAATTTGTCTAAAACTGTGACTATATGCTTGTACCTGACCATTTAACGAAAATTCTGATTTTGGATAATTTTACAGATAAAAATCACAGTAAAATCACATGTCACACAGGTGATTGAAAAAAAGTGACTTTGCTCAACTAAGTCAGTATTAAAAGTGCTACCATTTCAATTTTTTACTTACTCTATAAGGCAAAAATTGGTTTTGTGTCAAAAAATGTGTCCGAGGTCTTAATCAAAACTAACAGTTTTCAAAAAAAACAGAACAGAACAGAAGTCAAAAGTAGTGATTTTCGACAAGACGTCCGTTGGTCTGTTTGTCTGTGCTTATGTCGAGTTCATGCGATTCATCAGCACCGTCCAGTTGTGCATTTTAGTTTATTCCTTCTACTTACCGAATACAAATAAAATATTTTTTTTTTGGTTTTCTGTGAGAATTTTACTGAGCTGGCTATACAACAGTCTCACCAAAAAAACACTTCTAGTACTTTTCCTTTATTAATATGGGGCCATTAATTTTTATCTCTCTTCCGACTGAGTGACTTCATCAAAATTGACCTTACAATTCAGCAAAAACGGATCAACCGAATTTAGTTTATACTTAAGTTTCTTTAATATTTTTGACCGACAGCACTTAAACTGACAATTCCATGATACCCAGGTAAGTACAAAGAAGTATGAGCCTACCTTTACTTACAACAAATTTACAAACTTTATTCAGAAAACTTCTTAAATTTTGGAAAGCAAGTAGGTAAGTAGTTCAAATAGCTAAGGTATACCATTTCATGCATCATTGAGTTTCTCTGGCTTAGTCATTTAAGCTTATACACAAAACGCGCGTTCATAAACTATGCACCATCATTCCCTCCATCATATTCATCTCGGTGTTATTTTGGGATTTTAGTTTGCAAAAAGTTCCTTATAGTCAATTTTATGAAAACGAGCTTTCTTTGTTCCCAGAAGGTAAAGGTAATCGATCTTTCAACAACAACACAAACAAAAAAATCTCTCTTATGGTACGTTTAGTGGTGCACACATTTATTGCACCTACAAACAAAACTTTTTTCGTACTTTGAAATAAATAAACTTAAATCAGCAATATGGAGAAGGTGGAAAGCAAGTTTTTCCAAAGTAATTCACTTCGCCCCAAAATAGAAGTATAGTAGGTTAGGCACGTATGAAAAAATAGTGGCAAATTGCGATGGTTGCAAAAACAATGAAGAATATAAATTCCTTTCCAACAAAATAGGAGGTTTAGTTGGGTAGGTAGGAAAGTACTTTATAGGAACAACAAAGTTTTACCATATTTTTTATCTACCTAGCTACTTTTGGTAAAATATGATAAATATCCTGTGTTGCTAAGTTAGTGACTTGGTACATCGATGGGTTAACTTTAACAACACAACATTGCTTTTTCCCAAATTAAATATAAAATACTCCTAAATTTTTTCTTGTTTTTTATCTTCCTCAGACCACCTCTTCTTGTGTTGGCCTCAGAATTTTTGTTTAAGCTTTCGTTAAAACCTCAACCAATTTCGGTCCATCTTAACATAAAGAGAATGCATTAAGGATAAAATTTTACTTCTTCGTAATTTTTTTTTCCTCAACAAGAATATAAAATCCTTCTCTCTATAGAATCAGATATGTTAAAATATTCTTAGGATAGAGGGAAAAGGAAAGATACAGAAAAAAAAATATAATAAAAGCAAAATACACTTTGAAAGACTTGAATAAAAAAAGGATATAAGAGAAAAAAAATTAAAAGGAAGCCCAACAAGAGCCGAACTCAGAGCAGGTTTAAAAATAAAAAAAAAACGGAACGCCAAACCAACCAACCGCACCGGGACAAGAACACCACCCCCACCATCAGAACGACCATCACCATCCTCTTATTCTCCGGACAGGAAGAGCAGCTGTTGGCATTAATTCGTTTTTCCCATGACGAAGAAATCTCAAAGAAACAATCCTCGCGGTGATATGAAATTAAATGAAGACAGGTGATGTCAAAGGAGAGAGAACCGCACCAACATCAGAAGCAGGATTTCATCTCCTTCGTATAATGCCCTCGTTGCGCTGCTGCTGCTGTGACAGGGTATAAAGTAAAGTAGATGATTTAATTTTTCTTATATTTTTTTTTATTCATTTTCATAGGGCAACAAAAAAACATGACATCTAGTTTTTCTCTCTCTCTACTCTCTAGGTAAAGAAGACACAATTATGGCTAAAATTATGTTGGACTTTATCACAAAGCTTAAATAAATGCAAAAGGACATGATTTGTTAGCATTTCCGGTGTGCAATATCAATAGAAGAACGAACGACACAGGTGAAGGTGAATGCGGAGTGGGGACTGAGAATTTTAATCGAGACAATAAGCACCAGAAACAGTAGAGCAAAAGAATCTAATAAATTGGAATCAAAATTTTGAAAGATGAAACCTTGGATTTTTGACTTTCGCAATGCTCACAATTAAGGTCAAACAATAATTCAAACAAAAATAAACAAAAAAAGAATTCTAAAAACTATTTCCTGAGAAGAACAAACAATTCACTGAGATGCGAGAAATATCATATTTATCACCTTCTAACCGAACCTTTCCAAACCTTACCCAACCAATTCCTTATTTGCTGTTGCAATTTTTTCCAACTTTGCATTATATTATTCCCACTGTATGGTATTTTTAAAAATTACTTCTGTTTTTTTTATTATTAAAGACGGGCTATGTTTTTGTTTTTCATTAAAATTAAAACAGCAGTAATAGAATTAGTAGTAGCCCGTAGCGTAATGGTTAGTGCGTTCAACTGTCACGCTGGAGGTCTGGGTTTGCTTCCCAGCCTCGTCCACCTAAAAAGTTTATTTCAGGGCTACTGCCTCTTGCGAGGAATTGACAAATCCTCCAAGAGTATCACTTGTCACGAATAAGTGCTTCTCGTCTAGCCGTTCGGATTCGGCATAAAATTGTAGGTCCCTTCCATTCCTGTCGATAGTCGCACACAGGAATGGTAGCGAGCTGTTAATCACTAGGCCCTGGTTCTTCATGAGCCGTTGTGCCACCCTATTTATTTATTTATAATAGAATTAAGGTGAGCTTTAAAAGAACTAAATCAACCACACTCAATTTTAAGATTTAGTTCAATCGATGGACGAGTCCCCAAGTCAAAAATGAATTCACTTACTTCTGTGCCTGTTAATAAAATAATATTAATTTTCTTAACATGCCACCTCCACTGGCCATGAACGATGTCCATAATCCACTCCACAATCTGATTTATATATGGATATGTGACTGCTTGGGCATGGATCCATATATTTATTGGATTTTTTTTTAAACATGTTCCACAGTTCGGCCATCGTTCATAGCCTGTGGAGGCGGCATATAAATTAGATGTGCCAAAGAGTATCAAAAATAACTGTTAAATAAAGTTTAAATCTAAAATCGTGTTTCTTGTTACATATTTCACCAAATCAAAATTAAAAAATAACAATCTGATAATAATTGGTTGCTGCTAATTAATTCAAACGGTGTAAGCTATTAGGCCCGAAAAAGTGTCAAATTTTTAATTTTTTATAAAACACGATCAACACCAACACTTCAAAAGCTTATATCTTGAGTTGTATGAGTAGGATCACCAATATTAAAGTGCTTGGGCTGAGGTAAAATGACAGAGCATCATAATGTATTTTTGTTTAAATAACTTAAATGTACCATTATTTTTCAAGAAAATGAAAATCATTAAATACCAAGCTTAAAAAAAACAGTTTCGCAGTTTCGTTTAAACCTTGAACTGAGTTCATTTATACTTGTGATCTGGAGTTTAAACTAAAAGTGGAGTTTAAACTTACACTGTGAAACTGGTGGTAAGTATTATTTTTGTATACAGGGTGGGCCAAATACAAGTAGCCACCGAGATGAAAATGTGCCTCGGCAGAAAAGATGATTTTTCGCTGAAAATCGTTGTCCAATTCTTTAAAAATAAGTTTTCAATCTTTCCCAATGTTGTTCAAGCGTAAAGCGAATCAGAAATCTCTTCTTTAATTTTCATTTTAAATTTAAATTTTAATTTTTTAAAAAATTAATTTTCAAACTCAAAATTTAAAAAAAAATTAAAGGAAAATTTCAAACTATTTTTTTTTTTTCAAAATTTTATCGATTCAAGCATAATTTTTGTTTTCAAAACTTAATGTTCTTGTCAATTCTTAGTCAAATACTGAAAACGGCATGGTTTTAGGACTTTGACTTTTAAGGATATTAAAAAATTAAGAAACCAGCATCTTAGTAAAAACGAGGTTGATGATAAATCAACTGGTTGCTAAAATGATCATTTAGCCTTATTCTTCTTAGTTTTATGATTGTCACCTTTTTTCTACGACTTTGTCACAAATATTTACTCCCAATGTCAAGCGGTCGCATCCAAATTTTCTTTTCAAACGTCATGAATTTCCGTCTTAAATGGGTGGACCTAAATTTATTGTTTTGCATCGTGTTTACGGGTGGGAAAAAGTGATTTCGTTCGAGTTAAAAGCGTATACCTCGACTTCTAATGGTCGAATCTTCTGTATTAAAAGAAAGAGGAACAATTAATATAAAAGTAATTGAATGGTGCTTGGTAAATATTTTAAAGGGAAAATGTAAGGAATAAATTCAAACAAATTCAGACTTCCAAAACGCTTCTCCTATTATAAAATGCAGAAACCAACAAATTCCTTTAATATTATGTAACATAATAGCAATCAAAATATAATTTTTTAAAGTTTGTGAAGCAACGCGAGCACGGGTCGGCTAGTTTTTAAACAATTTCAAAGGATTTCAAGCCTTAACCTTCTTGAATCATTTTCATGCGTCAAAAATGTATTTTTTTATTCAAGAACAATACGAAAAAATTAAGTATACCTATCCCATTCAAAGGAATATTATAATTCTCAGAAGTAGGGACAAAACACAGTATCAAATTTCTTTTTAACAAAATACCCATAAAAATGTCCAAATGTTCTTGTATACCCTTTTAAATATGCTTCTCTTGGAATTTCTCAAATTAATCAATCCTAATTGCTCATCATCAATAAAACATCTCTTTGAAGAATCCTTTATTTCCTCGAAAATCGATATTATCACAGTACGTGGCTAGGAATTTTAACAAAATTAAAAATTAAAATTAATTGATATAAAGAAAAAAAGATATCAGATGCTTCCATGTGGGTTATTTTGTAGACCTAATCTCCCTTTCCACTCGGATAAAATTCTTGTCTTGTTTATAAGCATCAACAAACGTTATTAAAAACCATTAAGATTTTTACTCTTGAATGTAGGGGGTGTAGCGTTACCATACCTACCCTAAACATAATATTTTTTTTTATCCATCCCAAATGTTCCACAAAATGACCCTCATTATAGTAAAATTATCTTATTCATCCGTTGGGGCGAAAACCACCAACCCTCAAGATAAATTCCGAATTCTTTATCTATAGCAACACGAAGAAAAATATTATGTAAGTCCCTCATGATAAAAATCAAAACCTATATCAGCAGCAAAAAACCACAAAAATTTCATTTGATAGAAACTCAACATAATTAAACTTATTTCAAGCTAAAGTAAAAAATTCCCAAATAAAAATCCAACGCTGCCTGGAGATATCCATTCCTTTACAAAAAAAAGAAAAATAAATAAATAAAAATAAGAAAATAAAACCAAATGATGTCAAAAAAACGAGTGTTTTGGGGGTGATTTGTGATCTTAACACCCGCCTGAGCAACAAGAACGACAAACTCTGTGCAGCAACTCAATTGGCAATTAAACGATTTCCATAGTTAAAATGTTAATTTCAGAACCCAACCCAACCCAACTAAGCCGTCGTTCTTGTTTTTTTCTTTCTTGTTGTTGTATGTTAAACAAAACTCTCCGAAAACCAACAAAATACCCCACCATCAGTAACACGCAGAAACTCTATGGGGAAATAATTGTGCGATAGAAAAGTTTATTTTATATGCGACCTCTAGCAGCTCATCGCCATCATCATCATTGGCAGCATTGCTCTTCTAGCTTTATACGAGTACTACTCTAGCTCTGCCATGACTGTCCTGTATCCTGTTCCTGTCCTGATCCTGTGACTGCGTTGTCGTTTTCATTTTTCGTCTTTGCAGCAATAATACTAAAAATAAGCTCACAAATTCACCTTAAGGGATGGTTTCTTTAGCTTTATGGCTCCCAGCTCTGTCATTTTGATGTCCCGTTCGTTTTTCTCGGTATATCTAATATTGAGCCTCATCAGCTAGTTATATACGTATGTACAACACAGCTTTATCTCTAAGCCCAATATTGACATTAATACCATTTCGGATTGTGTATTTTTGTATGTATAGCTGTGCCTGGTTCTCTCTGATGTGGGCGCTATACTCAAGGGTGTCAGCTCATTATGCATCCCTTAAAACTCGTTAATATTCCCTTAGTTTGGAATTTTTGTACTGTGTGTAGTATATCTATATATATTTGGAAATGATTGTAGCACAATACACAAGGGGTCATCTATCTTGGATTTATTATCGTTCTTCTAGCCCCAAAAATATTGTATACAAAAAACAGAAGGAGCGAGGTAGGTTTATAGGTTTAGGTAGATGTAGTTGTTATGTGTTATTAATACTAATACCTCTGATTAACCCAAAATTGTGCCTTTTTGTGGACAAAGAATAACTGAAATTTAATTAATTAACCAATTAATTTTCGTCCTTTTATGTGGTATTGTATAGTATTATAAATTTATAAAGCTAAGGAGCAGGCCGCACGAATGGCTCCAAAATGGGAATTTTAGAAACTAAGTAATTTATGTGAAATAAAAGGAAATTTAAAGATTTTTATTGTTTATAGGAAAAACTAAATCTGTCTTGCGGTGGGGTATTTCGATTTTAAATTTGTTGTAAGCTTGACTTAACAACTCTTGGCAACAATTTGCACATTGTTTTGGAGCGGAAAAATCTGCATAAACCTCGGCCAGAAAAAGTGGTGGTGTAAATTGTCTATTACGTATTTTAAATAATATAAATATTGTGAATTGGGGTGTGTCTTTAATAAAAATTAAAAGATTTTAAGAATATGAGCCTTAATTTTTAACGTAGGTATACTTGTCCATCAAAAGAAGGGAATTTTGGGCTTAACAAAAAGGTATACAAAAGTATTTTAAGTGTTTCAGAAATTGCAGTTATAGGTGCAGTTTAAGTTAGAAGTAATTCAATTGATTTAAAAAAAATGATTTTAACGTATTTAGCAGAAAGCGGTACAAACTTAAGCACGGAAGTAGGAGTTGCAGCTGCATTCAAGGGCGGATCCAGACTTTTAGCCAGGGGGGGGGGGGGTCACGACGCTTATGTACATGCAAACACAATAAAGCCTTACACTGACAAAATGTCTCTTATTTTTTTTTTATTTTAGTGAAACCTCTTGTTATAAAAATGTAGGTACATATACATGAGCATTGTAAGAAATACTCGTAGATGATGAAAAATATCGATTTCCCGATCCAATAAAATTGTTATTTACTTTGACGTTGTTTCTTGCCTGTTGGGTGCCGGTATGAAGGTTTCATATGGGAAAATTTGCAAGTTACTTGGAGAAACTTAATTTTAAATTTGAAATACCCAGTTTTTAAAGTATTTTTAAAGGTTTTGTAAATATGAGCAGAGATATATAAATAAAGATGAATAACACAATAAAAGAATACCATTACAAAATGGCATGCTCCCCCATGACCCCCCCTTTTGGATCCGTGCTTGGTTGAATTTGCAGTAATAACTAATTAAAAGTTAATTTATTGTTAAAGAAGCTGAAAAACAGGACAAAAAACTGCATAGATCCAATCTGGTTCTCCATATCGAAGACGGCCTTCGACGAACTTCAAACATTTGTAAAAAAGTTACTCCGGATCTGTACCGGACTACATTTCGACCGCCAGTGAAAGAGACACCACAGCAATGAGTGTCTGTACACAGAGGCGAATATCATCCCCCTGGATCGGTACCTACTCCTACAAGCAAAGAAGCTTGTAGGACACACCAACAATCACCCAAATCAACTAATAAGAAGGATGGCCACCGAGCAACGACAAACCGAGCCGAGATACCTCAGTGCGATGGACATCCTGGATGACAACATCATCACAGACAACGAGCAAGCAGTTTCGTTCTACGCTGAAACTGGGTCAGTATATCACCTCGGGAACACCCCAAGGACAATTAAGTCAACCGACTTTTAGATTTAATTTTTTGACATGTATTTTATGTTTTATAATCCTTTAAATTTAAGATATAGTATAAAATTTGGCCCCCCATGTGCCAATAAATGTATAATATCATCGTATCTAACTATGTAGTTATAAGTCAAATTGTAAATATCGTTGTTCAATAAATATGCTAATGCTAATGCTAAAAAAAAAAACTGCATAGAATGATTTGAAAATTTGTACAATAATTGATTATTACCCCGCAAGTAACCCTGGATTTTATAAAAGTGTTTGAAAGTTACATTTTACAATAATTCATAACAATAGTAGCTAAAATAATAGCATCTAAAGTAGATAGAAATTCACAGGATGACCATTTAGGAAAATTGGGAAGAATTTAAGAGGAGATGCCGGTGAAAAATGTCTTGTATCGCTGAAGAAAACCTAAGCACTAAGCAGCATTTTTGGCAACATCAAATATGTGATCGTTCCACAAGAGGTGGTCTGTGATAGACAAACCGAGGACTGAAAGCTTTTCGGTTTCCTCAATGCAAGAGCCATTCATAGATAGTGGCATGGGGGTGGGTGGTGACGACACTAGACATCATTGAGTTTTTGAAGCATTAAATTCTACGTGATTTGGACAATACTGTCAAGATCAGAATTTAATGAGCTTATCATACGCTGCCGTTCATATTCCACATCCGGAGAACATGGATGTGAATCTGAAAACGAATATGAGAAGCTGAGGGTACTGTCGTCAGCAAAACAGTTTAATGGATTTGAAGTTTGAGACAACATATCATTAATGAATATGACGAAGAAGTTCGGAGACAAAAGAGCCCTGGGGCACACCAGCATTTATTTTGTGGATTTAAGACTCGAAACTTGTATTGAGCGGTCCGAAAGATTATTTCTAATCCAACATAGAAGAGATTTATCGATACCAAATGCACGCAATTTCGATAAGAGATCTTGATGCCAATCTCTATTAAACGCTTTTGAAATATCAAGCGCAATAATCTTACTTTCTCCAAAACAATGTAAAGATTTGTTCCACTGTTCGGTGAGATATATACTATCAGATCACTAGTGTACCTATTGCTATGAAAGCCATACTGCCGGTCATTAACAAGCTTTCGTTCTTCAAGATATTTCTTGAGCTGAAAATTGATCAGCGTTTCCATGACCTTGGAAAGAAGGGACGTAAGTGGAATTGGACGATAGTTTGAGGGTGAAGAAGATACGCCTTTTTTAGGGACAGGCTGGACAAATGCTGTTTTCCATCCACTCGGAAAGAGACCAGTAGAGTAGGACAGATGGAAAAGCTGTGGTAACAGAAAGAGTTAAAAACATTTAAAGAGCGGTGCATATACCTGGATAGCTCAAAGACAGTGAAGAATTTTTAATGATCAAAAAAGTTGCCAATTCCTTAACATTTTATCATTGAACTTATGTCGTACAAAAATGTTGACCTGATGGACAGTAACTGAGTAGACGAATCAGAAAACACAACCAAAAAATATATGAGAATATGACGCATATAAAAAATCAGTCCTAACATTTTTTTTAACAAAATGCAATAACTTTAAGGCGAAAAAAGTTAAAAAAATAATTTGTAGAAAATTTAATTTGCTACAAATAAACGTATGCCATCCATATAACTCCGTAGTAGCCCATAGCGTAATGGTTAGTGCGTTCGACTGTCACGCTGGAGGTCTGGGATCGCTTCCCAGCCTCGTCCACCTAAAAAACTAAAAAGTTTTTTTTTAGGGCTACTGCCTCTTGCAAGGAATTGACAAATCCTCCAAGAGTATCACTTGTCACGAATAAGTGCTTCTCGTCTAGCCGTTCGGATTCGGCATAAAATTGAAGGTCCCTTTCCATTCCTGTCGAAAGGCGCACATAGGAATGGTTGCGAGTTGTTAGTCACTAGGCCCTGGTTCTTCATGAGCCGTTGTGCCTCCGATTAACTCCGATTAAGACAACGTGAGTAACGTGTGAAAAAAAATCAACCGTTAAAATCAAAATGGCCGAACAACGACACTAGGTACAATTATGCAAAATGTAGTTTTTGGCTCGTGTACTGATACCGAAAGTCAAACTTTGTGTCGGAATTTTTTCCCAGAGCAATATATAATGAAATCTAAATGCACCGTACTAATTGCACCATCTGGCTTGCATGAGCTTTTGCTAACCATGAACACGAACACAAATATTTTTTGAGTTTTCACACAATTCCTTTATTTTAATTTTACATATGAATATTTCAAGGGTCACGTATACACAAAACGAAGTAACAAATACTTGAATATTAGTGGATAAACTAAGAATTGGTGTTATACATCGGTTAATTGAATTCTCTACATATTGAGCTTATACGTAGGATCTACAGTAAGAGTTGATTAGGGTTATATTTTATTCGTCAATTGGATACTAGTTGCAGACTCAAAAAGTGGGATTGAGCTTAACGAAGCTAACTCAACAAAGTTAATACTGATTCGAGCGATACAAAAGGAGATATAAGTTGGGGGCCCCCTGGCCGGGGCCCCGGGGCATTGCCCTGGCTGCCCCAATGGACGCTAAGGGCCTGACCGTCATCATACTCCGGCTCGAGAAGACCATTTTCCAACGGCGCGGCGCAACGCCAAAAACGTGCAAACTTTCAAGTATTATCCCAACATTCACGTGGAATCTATCCCCCACGGCCAATAAGTTCTGTCAACTATCGTCGCAATTGAGGTAACCGGCCCTGTATAGCTGCATCCGAAATCAGGGCCGAACAATTCATAGAACAGCAACACACAACACCAGCCCACGTTCAGTTTAAAATTAATTATTTCACTTTCGATTTATTTACTTACGTTTGTTTTTTTTTTAGATCTCCGCGAGGGTTGCCAAATGACCCGAATCATGAGTTAATATAATATCTTGATTTTCGGTTATCATTCAAGCACATCAGTCAAATCAAACAAAAAACTGCTTCTAGTTAAAAATTTTGAAGTCCTCAGTTTGAAAAAAAATTTCATAGAAGTTAGCAGGTCATATAGAGCATCTTGAGAACTAAGCATGCTAGGAATTTGGAGTAAGGCTTAGGGTCCAAATATTGAAGTCCTTTATTTGATAGAAATTTGATATCACTGCCCTGCAAACTTCACAGAGAAGTTAGCAGGTCAGAGGGTAACTCGAGAACCGAGCATGCTATAGACTTGAAGTGAAGCTCTAAATTTGGAGTCTATTTTGCATTTTAAGAAATTATATTTCGAAATTTTTAAGTCCTCAAGTTGGAAAAAAATTCATACTGCCCTGCTTACTTCACTGTGAAGTTAACAGGTCACTTGATTACACCCACTATTTGGTAAACTGCAAAATGTGGAATAGAAATGCAACAAAAACTGCAAATTACTGCGTTGCTCCCGTTACTCTAGGTGAAAGTTGCTTGCTAACTTCACACACGTTTTCTTTCAGTAATTGGGATTGGAATTTTGTTTCCATCAAAACTGAATTCCTCTATCGTTATAGTCTCCCCTGCAATATATTTCCCTCGTAGAAAAATTCTTATGAAATTTAAACCGAATTTTATATTTTTAAATGTTTTATAATATTATAAAAATTTCTACCTTTTTCCGATAGTAACATCAGCAATGAATACAAACAGTATTAGAAAAAAAATAAAATCAAAATAACTCCCTTTTTGCTAATCTACTACATTTTTTTTCTGGGAAATTTTCTTCTCTTTTCGAGTTTAGCGTTATCTATCATCTATGACCTGCATAGTATATGTAACTATAAAACTTAGGGCGAGACGAGAAATGTCTCGGTCTCGCATGACGAGACCGAGACGTAACGAGACGAGACGAGACGAGACGAGACGAGACGAGACGAGACGAGACGAGACGAGACGAGACGAGACGAGACGAGACGAGACGAGACGAGACGAGACGAGACGAGACGAGACGAGACGAGACGAGACGAGACGAGACGAGACGAGACGAGACGAGACGAGACGAGACGAGACGAGACGAGACGAGACGAGACGAGACGAGACGAGACGAGACGAGACGAGACGAGACGAGACGAGACGAGACGAGACGAGACGAGACGAGACGAGACGAGACGAGACGAGACGAGACGAGACGAGACGAGACGAGACGAGACGAGACGAGACGAGACGAGACGAGACGAGACGAGACGAGACGAGACGAGACGAGACGAGACGAGACAAGACGAGACGAGATGAGACGAGACGAGACGAGACGAGACGAGACGAGACGAGACGAGACGAGACGAGACGAGACGAGACGAGACGAGACGAGACGAGACGAGACGAGACGAGACGAGACGAGATGAGACGAGACGAGACGAGACGAGACGAGACGAGACGAGACGAGACGAGACGAGACGAGACGAGACGAGACGAGACGAGACGAGACGAGACGAGACGAGACGAGACGAGACGAGACGAGACGAGACGAGACGAGACGAGACGAGACGAGACGAGACGAGACGAGACGAGACGAGACGAGACGAGACGAGACGAGACGAGACGAGACGAGACGAGACGAGACGAGACGAGACGAGACGAGACGAGACGAGACGAGACGAAACGAGACGAGGCTGCCTTTTAAACAACCGAGACGAGACCAAGACGAGACTGTATATTTGGACCGAAATTTACAGAGAGTCTAATAAATTAAAAAATCCAATTTCATTTAAATATTTATTTTCTTCCGCACATATTCAAACGATAATCGAAAATATTTCGTTCCAATAATCAACAGTTTGTCCGAAAATCGTATTTTTCGGAGACGAGACTTAATTATACGAGACCGACAGGAAGCCGAGACGAGACTTACGAAAGTCTCGCAGAGTCTCGTCTCGTGGCCAACCCTAATAAAACTTAAACAGGCGTAAATTGAGTTGCTTCAAATTCTACAGAAAAAAAGTTTATGTCATTCCTAGAGGAGAAATTTATTTATCTCTCCTAAAACGTATAGCTGCAATACAACATCAGTTTTTTGTACAAAATTTCACAAAAAAAGCTCATAATATTTTGATTAAATTTCGTATTAAATTTCCTATTAAATGGCCGAATCAAAGTAGTTTGCACACAGGCAAATACATAATACTGAATTCTCAAATAAAAAAAAAAATATATATCTTTTTTTATTGATAATAATAAAATGGTGGACAATTAATTTACTTAACTTTGTCTGTTCTATTTGGTATTAATTTTATATTAGACCTCAAATACCGCAAATTTTAACTTTTAGAAATTTCATGGAACCCATGTATAATTATTGAAGCAAAAATAAACAAGACTAAACTTGTGAAATTCACCATGATTAAAGGACTTTTAAAACATAAAGCAACACCCATAACCACCACTGAAGGCTAAAATTGAAATACCCACGCACAACATCTGACCCAGGTCCTTTTTTTTTGTTTCTTGCTGAACGAGCAGACAAAATCTTATTGAAAGGCCATGAACATGCTGTGTAAGTGTAATGTCCTTACACCTACACACAATACATACACACAAATATATACATATCTATTCTGCGTCCAGTATATGGTGTCAGGAAATTAAAAGGCAACGAGCAACCAAATAAAAAACAACAAAATAAAACCACCGTCCGAAACTTAACACCTGTACTTCGGAAAATCGACTCCTATACAAGGAGCGCTAGCTAGCAAGCAGCACTAACTAACTATTCCAATGAAAGAGAAAAACCATCGTTAAAGTCGACAAAAGCTATACCAGAGTTAGTAGTTGTAGTAGGTATAATTGTTGAACTAAAGGAATATGCAGTGCTGATGGAAACTAGCTTATACACACCGAATCCTATGTTCTTACCAATAAGCCTTTTTTTGGTAGGTTGGTATTCAGTAATCTGGCAGCTGGCACTCTTGGACTGAGCTGAACACAAAGGTAACATCTGCCAATTAATGAGTTATTCGATGTAATCGAAATCCTTTTGTTATTTCAGTCCATTTTCGGAACTACCTACTATATGTGCTGCCTCATAAATGGACTAACCCAATATCGATAGATATTTTTTGTACCAACATCACAAAAGAAGGCATCAGAGCTGAAGCAAGGGCAAAGGCAAGGCCAAGCTGCCCTCCCAAAAGGCTGTGCGGAGGAGTGCGGCAAATGATGTGGTAGTAGCAGTGGCACTGGCCGTGGTGTGTGTGCACCGCCCCGAGGACAAATCGGAAATTTAATGATTTAGCAAATCTTTCAAGAGGATACAAGATTATGTGGGTATCTATTTGGGAGTATATCCGGTACCTTAAATAGCCAAAGGACATTCCCAAAGATAGTGTGTGCGAGATACTTTGCCATTTGCCAATCGATTGGGCCGATAAGTCGCATAAGGACTTAGTTGTGTATTTTTTTTGTTGCTGTTGGTATATTCTTCCTTTTTTTTTTGTTGCTGTTAGTGTTTGAGATTAAAGAAGGACAAAATAAAAAAAAATGAAAAACAAAAAAATAACTTTCCTTAAGGGTTTGCTGAATATTGAGAAAAGATATAAAAAATTGTGCACACGTACATTTTGTTGTCTTGCTTATATGGTGAGAAATAAGATTTTATGTCTAAAAAAAAGGAGCTATAGAAATTCTCAAGTCAAGCCGAGATTTTTCCATCAGGCTATAATAATTTATTGAATTGAGAAAAAAAAAGAAGAAGACAAAAATTAATGATAATAAAGGATATCGCTTGGTTATTTGACAAAATAAACATTCTGAATGCCCACCCAGCAAAATTCAAAGGACACATCATTACCATTAAAGCTTTGTGTTTATTTTACCAAAAAAAAAAATGTAGGTATGAATTGAAAATATAATACCCGTAGGAAGGCAGGAGGTAGTATAATAGACTTCAAGAATCATGTAGAAAACAAATACCAAACAATGAATTCAAGTTGTGTTTTGTATAAGTTGAAGTCGATTTAAGGATAGGATGCACAGAGGGAAAAAAATAGCACAGAGTTATGCATGTAAAATCTATATATACTGAAGTTCGATGGAATTGTCATGAAAGCTTAATTTACTGAGTACAAATAATAACATGTACCTGTTAGAATTTCAGAAGGATCCCAGTTAAAATCCAGGTGTTAGAACAAGTAAGTAAAACTTGAAGTTTATTCTAATAAAATAAAGTCATACAATTTCAGGATAAGAAGAAACAAATAGGGACACAACGCGAAGATAAAAAGAGACGACTTACAAAATTGTATACAAAATTATTTTTTTATTTTGTATATATTTCCGACATTCTCATTATTGCATTAACCGATTAAAATGCATTTTTCATACACAAGATTCTTTAAAGTTTAAGAAATTTATATTGCGTAGGTACATTTTAAATTAAAAAAAAATGGGAATATGGATTTTTCAAAAGCGGGTCGATGAATTTTCTTAATATTAATGTTTTATTTGTTTATTTGTAACTTCAAATTTGTTCTTCTTAAAACGTTAAAGATAGGAGGGACAATTGAAAAAAGAGATTATCTAAATTTCTTATCAGGGGTACTATCACTTCCCAACTAACAATTCAGCTTCTGTTAGCTTAAAAATATTGAAATGCCGCAGGTTTCGCTTTATATAAAGCTTCTACAGGGCCTTCGGCGTAAATATTTTCTTATACATACATACGAGCTCGATAAATACTTCTTTATAACCGAATGGAAATAAGAAAAAGAAGAATTACCGAGTTTGTGAGCTGTTTATGTAGCTTCTTTAATTGATATTATAGAAGATGATTGAAGCTTTCACTTTATAAATGCTCCATAAAGTTTGTATATAAGTTGTTGCCTTTAAAAGGTTTCTGTAACCATTTTTAATACTTCGATACGGCTTGTTAAAGTTTTACTAAAGAATAATAAAAGAAAGTCCATCTATAATAAAGAAGCTCTAATTTGTAAAAGTCATTTTAAAGAAGCTTTTTAAAAAACTGCATTGTCATTTTTAATTAAAAATAATAAATTGTTTTTTAAAATTTCTAACTCGTTGAGAGAATGATATATCATGTCACTTGAGTGCAATATGGCTGACTTGTCTTTTTGAGTATTCGTTGGTTTAAGACATTAGCTTCAAACTTCAATGCTAGATAAACAGACACAAGGTGCTCATTAGATAAACACCACATTCACCAGTTTGGTATATGTGGGAATTTCTGTGACGTCACGATTATCTTTTATTTTTTTGTTTTTTATTTAAAGTGAAGACCATAATTGGAAATAAAGTATTTAAACAAATTGTTTTAAGGGATATTCATTTTAAAAATTGAAAAATTTATAAAAACAATCAACAATGATCTAGTTTTATCGCAATTTATCGTTATTAAATTTGACAGGTCAAAGTTTTGGGTTCAGATATAATGTTTTTCTTATAAAGGCTCTCCCAAACCAACGCTCAACATTCGTCGCGGCGCGCGGAGAAACATTCGCCGTTGGTGTGGGCATGGGCACTCTTATATATCACCATGTAAATAAATTTTGAATGGTGAATGTGTGAAAGGTGTGGGTACTTTCATGTATCACCTTGTAAATAAATCTAGACTGGAGAATGTTTCTCCACCGCGCAAATCGCCATATATTAAACCATCAGAGACGACTGCGATGATGAAAGTTTCGTTTGCACTCTGAATATTTCGCGTTGGACTTTCCCAAACCAACGCAATACTTCTTTCTTTCAAAGTGATGGAGATAATTTTTAATAAAAAGAAAAAATGCAGTAGTGGATATGTTTAACACTTTAAAGCTCTCCCAAACCAACGCGAAAAATTCGCTGACGATAGTCTTATATTGTCATTAAAATTATGTATCTGTCATTATTTTATGGTTGCAAATGGTTCACTCCGATTTCGCGATGGTTTGGGAGAGCCTTTTATATGACAAGTCGCATCTCCACGACGACGCGTCAAAAAATTATTATTTGTATAAAATTTTATGAGCTATGTATATCGCACTAAGCATCAGTAACAGCAGCTAACTTCATACAATTTCATTCGAATACGTGTGGAGTATGTAGTTCCAGTAAAGTGCAGTTCCGTCGAGTGTGGTCTAGCCGTTAGCACTGTTTAAATCTGACATTTGTATACTCGTTGCAATTTTAATTAAATTAAATTACCGAATTGCATTAATTTAAGACGATTGAAATGAAAATGAAGCAAGGGGACTGCAAAACAAATCTTTAAGATTTGTTTCCTCACGCGAAAAGTATAAGTTTAAGAAAAAGTATAAGTTTAAGGAAACATTTTCAAGTTTTAGTTCGGCCTCAGCTTGTAACAAGTATACAACCATACGTAAAGAAGTTCGCACTTCCATTGAACTTGTATTTTCAACCATTTCCGAAGCTATCTGTTAAGTTTAAGTGTCATTAATTTAAATTGCGAATAGCACTCGTTAAAACTTCTTATCACCTTCTTTAGGGTTATATACAATCTTACACTTTTAAAAGAATTGCAAATAATGTTTAGGTATAAGAAGATTTTCCGAAATGACGTATACAAAAGCTGTGTTAGCTTCTTTAATAGTCTCATTTTTATGCTTAAATACACTTTAAAAATGTCTTATGGAACTTCGAAAGCCTATTCTATGAGGCCGAACCGAAGCTGAAATGTTAATTGGGCTATCTACCGTCTTATCAACTATCAAATAAACATAAACTGTGCAACGTTACCAATTGAATTATGAAATTTGCACAAACACACAAACATAAGATATCGAATGAGCACCGTCAATTCATTCTTCTCTTCGAACTTTGCTCAACTGCTAAAAATACGCTCTCTTTGAAATAATTAGAAGTAAAATATAAAACACATCTTTCACCGTCTTATAAAATTTGTTTTGTATCCCTTTCTTCCCCGAGCATTTTATTTCTAGATCCTCTTTGTCCAACACACAACAACATAGGAAAAAATAAGACGCTGTTCCTCGTGTTATACTGGTACAGGGCACAGGCACTTGATTTGGTATGAATATGGAATATTTTGTATTCCTTTTTCGCTTTACTCCTAGCTTGAATCCATTTCTCTTGGTATTCGTTCTCTTCGACTTATTTGTTATGAAAGTTGTTGAATACATTTTCTTATTTTGTTTGATTGGTTTTTGGTTAAGCCTAGTATAGTCCAGGAAAGATTTTAGATGTGTAATTTAATATGGGTAAGCGGTGAAAAAAAATTCATGAAATATTATTGTTGGTATAATCGCAAAATCACCGCAATGGCTTTAAGTATAGAGGCATTTAAAGATGGTCAAAGGGAGGTTATATTTGGTATAGTAAAATTTATGAATATAAGACATGATTTTAGGGTACTTTTGAACGCTGGATCTAAGAATATCAAAACTGAAAAAAAAATATTCCTTAAAATATCTGTAATGAAATAGTGTTTATTTAGATAGTTGTGAAGGTGAAGGTTTTGTTCTTTATTATTTATTTGATAGCTAAATACTTTAGAGCTAGATTTTTAGTCTCGGTTTTTAATTTGATTTTTAAAAATGTTTTTAATAAGCATAGATTTTTGCATAACATATTTTATTTTAGAGCAATCAAATGAATTAAGCAACCTATATGTACATACATATGTATCTTTTATTAATAATAAAAGGTTTTAATGAAAAGCCAATCTATGCGTCCTATGAAAATATATTTTCAACGGAAGGGTTGTTTTTTTAACTAATTTTAATATATCTGCTTGTTTTTTTTTATTCAAGATAGAAAGATGTAAGTTTTGTTTCTTTTTGCAGGCCAATCATATTTGTGTACGTTTTCCCATTTTAAATAATTGACGCCACTGGTATCTACCATACAAGAATACAAGAATTTTGGTACAATATGTAGTTCATTTTTAATTTTAAATATATAAATAATTAATTTCCTTAGTCTCGACTTATAATTTTAGCTCTCTTCTATTATTCATGTCCTTAACGTTTACTACACTAATCAGTCTACCTATATATATATATAACTCTGAACATCACAAGTCAAACACTCTTAAATGACTTCAATATGTCTTAATATCAAAGCTCGATCCAAGAAAATTTTTGCTCCATTAAATTGAAAAGAAAAAAAAAAACATCAAAATTACAGAACCACTCTACAGAATTGATTCAAGCAAACAAAAAAACAAACTTCCCTCTAGGCTACTTCAATTAATACACTTAGTCTTTTTCAAAGAACCCTCTTCTTCTTTCAAACATCAATCCAAACTGTTTAAAAATTTAATCCCCAACACCCCCCCCCCTCCCTATTTCATTCCTTTTCTCTGGGTCTTATAAAATAGTATCCAATAGGTTCTTTCAAATCAACCTGCCACCAGACACCATCAGAGCAGCGCGACGCGGCCACCTTAGAGAAAAAAAAGTTGGAGAAGAAGAAAACTTTTCAGTTTTTGATCCCACATCAAATGTCAATTAAATCTAGTCCACCTGAAGCCCATTAAACACCTCAATTCCCTGTCACTTAAAATAAAAAGAAACAAGAACCGGCTTATGCGGGCGCACTATCTATATGAACCCTTTTTTTTAGAACGGGTTCAAAATATAAAACTCACTCTACCGCCGAAGGCGTGTACACAGTATAACTCCAGTAATAGTCGGTGTTCCACCAAACGACGGGTATAACATCAGCGATGTTTCCCTATAATTTATAACCATTCCAAGTGGATGCTTGGTTCTGTTTCATTTAAAATTCTTCTTCAAATCTTATGGATACATAGGTATAGAATAGGGTGTATCCAACAGCAACAACAACAAAAAGAGCCATAAAAAAAAACAAGGATATAAGTTTTTTCAGAAATGAGCACATTCAAGGACTCTCAAAGATGCACCTTCAATATAAACTATGGACCCAATCCTTGCAAGGAGGTTGAATGTGTGTATGACGATACAAACAAAAATGGAGCTTAAAATTTAGGACTTAGAAGGGAAAAGGGATACTTACTATGGAAAATGGGGAGCAACACAAGGACTCTTAAGACTGATATACAATCCATATGCACCGTATCCTTGTTGAGCTCTCTTTAAGCGCATGTGAACCATCAAAGAGCCCCCCACCTCTCCCTCTTTTCTAACCATTTCACCCACATGAACAACTTCCTTGTGATTCAGCGAGTCATGATACCTTGTATGGGTGTAGTTTTCATTGGATATGGTGTGCTGCTATGGTGCCCAAGCACCAGCAGGTTCCAGCACCTTAATATGCTGAAATATTGAATGGCGGATTTGCACCTGTAAATTACTTGTGTGCCAGTGCATTTAAAGAAGCATCCGCTTGGGTGTGAGAAAATAACTCTCCATTTTCAGTATGTGGATATAGTGGATGTGGAGTTAGTGGCCCGTGGTAGGTTGTCCTTGCATCAGGCTCTCCAGGCTATTCGCTAGGGAGTGCTGTCTTCTATGTGACTGCTTCTGCTGCTGCTCCTGCCTGCTGCTGTTGCTGTTGGATGGTTAAGAAGAATTCAACTGAAGTGGGATTTTCTTTCAGCCAATTTACATCCATAAAACAGGATAAGGTATCCCAGTATTTATTTTACACATAAGGATATCAGAACAGCGGCTCTCTGTGCATCATACAAGGATTCATTTTAGTCTCACTTTATATTTCAATTTTATTTTTGCTGGTAGTGGAGGGTACCTAAGTGAAATGTTAGGTGACATGTAGTTACAGGTACACTGTCCCCGGATTTACATTTGAGTATAATTTCCCCTCAGGATATTTGTGTGTGAGAAAACGACCGACCATAGCAGAGTTTCGTCATTGCACATTTCACTCAGTTAGATGGGCAAATATACGAGTCAATATAGGTAATAGAGGGGATGCTAACAACAACAGATTCAACTACACCAGATTTTTAGCTACTCTGTTGTACAAGTTCTAGCATCATATTGAGCAAGAACCATTTAAGGGCACATTTTCATTTTATTTTTATTTTTTTTTTTTGAGATCCCATTTTTAAATGAAGTTAGCGCAATGGCCATTATGATTTTTATTTTTTGTTTGTATATTTTCTTACTGCCTGTGCCTGCCTTAGGCGGGCAAATTTTTTATGATATACTTTTTATGTCCTTCAGAATGACAGAATGATAAATTTATTTTTATGACCTCCTTTTATCGCTTAACAAAATGCAGAACACTGTTTGTATATGCCCTAGTCTGTCCCGGTTCGGCTCATGGCTACACCTGGATTCTTTACTTTTAGGGCAAATAAAAATTAACACAAACAAAAAAAAATTGGACAAGAATTATGGTTCGCCTCTTTATTATAAAAATGTAGGCACTCTTTAGGCAAGTATAGTATAAGGAGTTATAATAATTTATATAATATTTATAAATAAACAAAAATATTAAGGCCTTTAGTCTTGCATGGGTAGGTACAATGAGCAGAAAACTTTACAATCTTTATCTTTTTTAGAACTATATGGTTGCTTTACCTACAAACAAAATTTGATTATTATTTGAGAAAAAGAGAACGCCCTATAAAGCAATTAAAATGACTTCCAAATGCATGAGTCTAAGTACTCTTCCTGCAACATATTGGTGTGAACAAGTTTTTAAAGGTAACCTCAAATAAAAGCGTCCAATATAATTTTAACAAGAGTCTTATTTAATTTAAAAAGTGCACTTTTTCATATAAATATGCAGAAAACTCTGAGTTTTGCAAGATTTAAATAACGTTGATATTCTATAGTTAATTCAAGAGGGCAGTGATTTAATAGAATTCTGGTTGATTTAATAAGTTTTCATGTTATTTCAACATGAAATTTTTGTGATTGGCAAGATGTTGACATGACTACAGTGTTGATTTCTAACAACTTCATATAATTTTGACAAAAATCTCTAGAAAATTAAAATTTTAATACATATCCTGCTGGCAGTGCGGACTTAACATTTTGTATAAATATTTTTACAATTATTTATCAAATTAATTTGTTTACTTAAGGCCAAGATGTGTCTGTTAACTTAGACATAAAATAGCGTAAATGTTGTCTTATTGGCCTTTTGTCAAAAAAAAAAAATAAAAGTTTGAAGCGAATTTAACAAAAATTGTGTATTAACTGTGACGACCTCACAACGCAAGATAACTGATGCCATGATGGTGAGTTCCCAAAGATTGTATGTAGGATAGTACAAATATAACCAAGAAAGTTTTCATAGGTGCGTTAAATTACAGTGTATCTTATTGTTTTATTTTGATACTCAATCGGAACACCTAAAAACTAAAAAGTTTTTTTCAGGGCTACTGCCTCTTGCGAGGAATTGACAAATCCTCCAAGAATATCACTTGTCACGAATAAGTGCTTCTTGTCTAGCCGTTCGGATTCGGCATAAAGTTGTAGGTCCCTTCCATTCCTGTCGATAGGCGCACACAGGAATGGTTGCGAGTTGTCAGTCACTAGGCCCTGGTTCTTCATGAGCCGTTGTGCCACCCGATTTATTTATTTATTTATAATCGAAACACAGCCAAAAATATAACATCGCAAGTGGTCAGGTAAACTACATAGGTCCGTATTGTTTAAATTATAGCTCGTCTTGTTAATTCAATCTTTTTTAGTGCAAATTTAACATAGCTTCATTTTAATTTAAGCTTGAGTCAGATAAATCAAGTTGTTTTAGTTAAACAGGCTTTCAAATAAAATTATTTGGATGGTCATTTATCATGCTAGTTTAACATGATAATTCATTTTCCGTCCCACTTAGATCAGTGTAGTAGATCCATTGTGATACCCAGGGGATTTAATCCCCATAAAAGAAACCTATGATAAGTCGTATGACATAGCCCGCAAAGGTCGTCGATAAAGTTCTAATAAGCTAAAACTTGGGAAAGTCGTTTTAAAATTGATTGAAGGAGTGTCAGTCATTACGTAAACACCGGGATGAGGAGAGGTTGATGCACCATTGTCTTTTAAGGGTGTGTCCCTTTCCTTTGCCCTCATTGGATTTATCATCCGCACACCAGATCCGTAGGAGCAGTGCTCCATTCAACGTTTGGTGGGTGAGCTTGATAGATCAGTGGTTGGTGCATGTGTCTGCCTCGTTCAGTCAGATAAGTCTTCAGGTTACTAAAGAAGTGTCCGTTAGCACAATCACCAAGTTGAGGAGTAGCCAACGCACCATTGTCTTTTTAAGGGCGTGGTTCCTTCCCCTTACCTCCACCGTTTAAATCATCCTTCCACCAGTCCCGTAGGAGCAATGGCTCCATGCAACGTCTGGCGGATGAGTTTGATAGATCAGTGGGTTGGTGCATGTGACTGCTTTGTTAAGTCATATTTAAGAATTGTCAAGCCATTTTGTGAGTTAATACATTTTAACATATTTCTGCTTGTAATATCAGAGAGTTCCCCTAAGTCATTGAAGAAATGTCTCCCGAGGAGCCTATTTCTTAGATGACATGGTACAGGGCAGTGACAAAGGTAGTGAGGAGTATCCTCATGTATCTCTTCATCATCATATCCTCTATATAAGTCATCCATACGGAGTCTCATCTTTTTCTTCTGGTAACCCAGTTGGTTGTGCTCATCAGTGGTAATGCTCACGAGAACAGATAGAGACTTTTTTCCTAGGGCATAATGTTCTAGTTATAACACATGGATCGAGCGAGTTCCATCTCTTGTTGGTTGTAGCTAGAACTTTACTCTCGATTACCCGCTTAAGATTATAGGGCGGGACCTGAACGGTTGAATCAACTTGATTAAGATCAAGTGCTGATCCTATTCTTGCCAGTTCATCAGCACTTTCATTACCTGGGACACCACTGTGGCCAGGAACTCGATAGAGCCTTACGTTGTGCTGTGTACCAAGAACCCTTAGCTCTTCGCGACAGCATGTCACAAGCTTCGATTTTATTTCAATGGCTGAAATGGTTTTTATTGCCACTTGGCTGTCAATGAAAAAGGTGGTATCCGCTTGTGGTATTGCCATCATTGAGACCTGTCTAGCAGGTTTCGTAACTGCCAGGAGCTCAGCTTGGAAGACACTGCTGTTATTAGGAAGTCTGAATGAGCTGGCTAGTCCAAGGGTTTCCGAAAAGAACCCTGCACCAATACCAGTATCCATCTTGGAACCGTCGCCCGTCGGTATATATTGCTATCATCGATTCGCAGGTTGATCGTTCTCGGTTTGCCAATTTTCTCTACTAGGAAAGGCGATCGTGAACGGCTTGTGAAAGTCTAAACGGGGTCTAATATAGTAATTTAGAAGAAGGTATACAGCTTATAAGGTGTCATGTAGATTTTCAATTAATTGATGTTGATTCGTCACTGTTAGTGCTATAGTTAGTGTTGTCTCATTCGAGAGGTATGTATCTCAAGTATTGTTTTCTTTCAGATCAGTTGCCATCAGAAGCGTGCATCTGCAAATAGATGTTTTTGTGTAGTTCTATTGATCCGATTATTTGCATCGGAAACAATATTGCTCTCGATTTATTATTTTGGTACCAATTTAAAGAGAAGAAATAGCTTAATTTGACCCATTCAAACCCCAAAAAAGCAATTTTGTGAACTTTTTTTTACCTTAAGTTACATAATTTATATTGAATTTCAAAACACATAGAATTTTTCAGCGTGAAAATTCTAGCATGCCCGTGTCCACTGTAAATTTAATTTATATTATAAATGAGTGCACCGATTTGCTTCAAACTTTGTGTATAATATTTTTATAAGATTCCATAGAGGTTAAGCTCTTCATATTTTTGTTAGACTTGATCTAGAATAGGGTAGGTTAGCAGATTTAAAATGCATATTAAAGAGCTTAAAATCTACTAAGGCACTGGATAACGAGCTGATTACGAACAGAAATGTGGTCTCAAGCTCAAAGTATTCGCTGTTAGCAAACTCGACATTGGCCCTAAAGGCACATCTATACAGCTAATTTTCGAACAGTGACGAGCTCTGGAAGACTTGCTCTGGAAGCGTCGTTAAATTGATAAAAGATTTGAAAATTTTGTTTTATTTTTTTATTTTTCAAAATTTTGAGTTTGGAAATTCATTTTTCAAAAAAAAAATTAATTTAAAAAGACAAAAAAGGAGGTATTGCTAGCTCTACAAAAAGGTATAACATGGCATTGCAAGTGTAACCGTTGTTTTTAACATTTTTTTTTCTTTTTAAGTCAATTTTTTAGAAAATTGCCCTTCCCGCTTAAACGGAGGGAAATAGACCCCCCTTCCTTCCAGACGATTTTTTCTTGTCTCAGCTCAACTTACACACCTCATCTTTTTGTACCTTAGTTGAATCACCCTGTATATATGGACTCAATTTAAAATTTTCTTTTAAATTTAAGAATTTCCAAATATGGGTCTACCACGAAATCTAGAAAACCAAAACCTCGAAAGACAAAATCTTGAAAGTCATAATCTAGAATATCAAAATCTCGAATGACAAAAATCAAGAAAACCAAAATATAGAATGCATATATGTAATCTAGTATAACAAAAATCTAGAAAGACAAAATCTAGAACGACAAAAATCTCGAAAAATCATTCACTTTTCAGACAATGCTTAAGATTTGCGCACGCAAATCTTAAGCATTTTCTCAAAAGTGAATGGTTTTTCGAGATCTTTCACGATCAGGTAATTTTTAAAATATAATAACGGTACTTTTATTAAATTAGTTTCACAGAAGACAGTTTAGATAAATTAAAACATTACTTTCAACTTTTCTTTCTCCAATCTTCACATACGTACACATGTATGTGGAAGAGCATTTTCTGCATTCTGAAAAGATATCACGCCTAGGTAATATAATTTAAACCTGAAACATACAGTAAATAAACATTATCAATTTTGCATTGCCAGTGAAATTTGTGTAAACGTAGTGAACGCTTTACCTAGAATGTTAAAGTCAGTTAGCAACAGCATTTTGCATTGTTATTTCTATGATTTTGTACAATTACTTGCCATTATACTGTTATTATTACTATAACACTGGGCACAGTCCATTTAAGTACGCTGTTATTTCTGTCAACGTTTGTTTTTTTTTCGTCTGAAGTGTTGTTTATTTTTTTTAATTGATTAAATTATCATTTTTTTTATAATTTAAAAAAAAAAAACTCGTACATACATACATATGTATGAAAATTAAAAATGGAAAAAGTCGTTTATTTTACCTTTCTGTATAATCAACAGTTTATATAAACAACATTCTATCTTTTTCTAGATTTTATTTTGAATTTTCTAGATTTTGTGTTTCGAGATTTTTGTACATTCGAGATTTTTGTCATTCTAGATTTTTGCATTCGAGATTTTTTGTTTTGTTTTTCTATATTTTGTCCATTCGAGAATTTTGTCATTCTAGATAACGTCATGATCCCTCGAAATATACATCTATGAGACACCAAAATTCATTTGGGCCGATATGGTGTGACTTGATAGATGGTCGTAAAGCTTAGTTAGATTCTAATATCGAATTTTGTATCTACACGAAACCAAAATATTGACTTTTGCAGAGTAGGTAATTGAAAAATAACCCTTGAGGTATTTTTTCATATATCTTCCAACACAAAACAGTCCTTTCTTAACAACTTTAGAAATCATGAATGAACGCCTGAAGATGATTATAATGAGTATGTACCTTTTAGAATTAGGACTGCCCACGCCCAGCTATATGCAGTAAATATTTGTATGCAATGCTCTGCAATATATTAAAAAAGGCTGTATACAGGCCTTTTAAATCATATTGACTCAGACAAATTTTTTTTGTTTCTTGCAACTTTAGGCCCTTGGCAGCAGTACTTCCCCCCACTGTCCAGGTGTGAGCTGTAGTTTTTTGTCATCAGGGGGACGTTTTGGTTAGGATTCCCGAGTACGCACCTTAGACAAATTTTGGTTTTTTTTTTTGCAACTTCAAAAACTCACAGTTAATTAACCCACCACTGTTGAGGTGTAAGCAGTCAATTTTCGTCATCACCTATGTAAGGACTACACGAAAAAAAATATTTTATGAATACGCATGACACATCTTAGACATTGAAAAGTGTCGCCAGCTCCCGTTCAATAAAAAATACCTTGCTCATGCTCTTTTTTTAGATTAATCCAACCCACAAAAAGATTACCTTGAACAAAAACGTAACCAAGAATAATTATGAAATCCACCTTAACTGGCAAAAAAAGCTACGTTAGCTTTACATCACAAAAAAAAGTTATATGTATAGGAATAGGTACATCAAATCAGCATCATTCCGCTTTTGCTCATCTCGTTGCATCTATAAGGATATCTCAATTTATTGTGAAATCATTGAATTGGAAAATGTCATGTTGTCATGATGATGATGATTTGTATAGGTATGCACTCTTCTCTGAAATCAGAACGATTTGAAATGCCAAGATCCATACGCCACACCAAACCACACCACACCACTCCACACCACTCCACACAACACCACATAATATAACATTTCTCCGCAGGACTTCATCTTGTATACAGAGTGGATATAGTAAGTCGGATGATGGTACCTACTTACAGTGTGACATTCAGAGTTAGTCATCCGTTCTTATAATCAACACGCCACAAAAGATTCGAAACCAAAGTGGAAACATCCTACTACAGAAACACAGACAGACAGACTACTACACTCTGTCTCTGTTGGCAAGAGCATTGAAGGAAAGTTATGTGTGTATGAAGAGCACATGTAACGTAACATAAACTAGATGGGTTGAGAATATGAATCAAAATTGCAATACAACTTTAGATTTGCTCCGAAGAATACATAGCTGTTATTTTTCTTATTGTTATTTATTTATAAATCCTTTTCATCCTTCTATCTGTGGCACTCTTAATATTTAACTGGCAACTGAACTGTTTTGGTTTGTAGTCAGTTGTGTGTTGAAGCTTCCGTATTCGGTTCTTGTTTTTTTTTTTGTGAATTTGACGTTCGACGCCATAAGTCAAGTTGGGTAAACCTATAAATTTCTCTACCATATAACAAAATATTCTGCTCTGCAACAATTCTATGATTTTGTTTTATTTAAGTTTAATTTTATTTTTGACCTTCTAAAATGAGCTCGTATTTAATAACCTATGGAACATATTCAGGATTTATTTATACTTTATACTTTAAGTTGCACCTTGGGTTGTCGTAGCAAAAAATATACATACTTACTTTAAATGGAAAACGGTATTGACAACATTTCATAAATTATAACTTTATTAATTACTCGTATAGGAGTAACATTTCCAAAGCTCTTGAAAGTGTACGAACATTTTTGACTTTATTGAAAAAATTTTGAAAATAGTAAGAAATTATCAAGGTTTAATTAGCTTTACAAAAACTCCCACATCAAAGCAATTGATAGTGAAATTTTGAAAATTTCTTAAAACGACCATTACCTGATGACATAATTTAGAGTTTCGTACACAATTTTATTGAACAATTATGAATGGTGTTATTACTATTATAGTAGATAGTCATATTTCCAAAAACATCCATCGACACTATATTTATGAAGTCGTGGATTCCATCCAATATTGTAACTATAGTTTCCCAGAGCTGTTAATTCAGACAAAGGTAAGGTGGTATATCAGGCTATACAAAAATAAACGTAGAAACCAAAATATATTTACAGACAAAATCAAACACACATAAAAAGAAAACTGAAATGTCATCTTACACTTTTAATTTAATTAATTTTGTGTTAACAATGAAAATTCTCATTTTTTTAAAAAATATAAAAATGGATGCTTGTATGTTTATAATTATGTTAAAGACTCCGAAACCTCCAAACCAATTGAGCCCAAACTTTCCAGATATCTTTGGTGTAAGTTCAAGTAAGTTCCTTAAGTTCCTATGAAATTTGGTCGAAATCGGTCTGGCAATTTGTCAACCAGGCGAAAAAATGCATTCCGAAAGTGGTAACCTTGGCAAAATCGAATGATATCAGATTAGAAAAACTTGTTTTAGAGCTTATATTCAGGTGCTTAGAGGACATCCTCAGGATCAAATATATTTTTTAACAAGGATTATGAGCTAAAAAACAGTATCTACACATCTAAACAACTGCAACTAGTTATAACTACAAAACTAAGCATTTTTGTTTGTTAGGTATGTTTTAAAAGCACCATCATTTTTTTTTTCTTTTCTTACGCATAATAATGATATCTTCCTTCAATAAAGGCTTTTTCGTGCTCTAAACAAGAAGCATATTCATTTTTTTTTTCGTTGAATGTTTTACTGATTCCAAACAAATTTTGTATACAGGAGAATTATCTTAGTTTGAACAATTTTGCATACCTATAAAAATTTTCAAAACATATGTTTTTGATTTTGAAAAAAAATATTGAAATTTAGTTTTTGCAAATACAATATCTTGAAAACGAGTTGTTGGATTTTTTTTGAAATTTTGTGTCGAATAATTGTATATTTCAATAAATACTTAAAGTTGGCATATACCAGATTTTATTTATAAAAAAAACAAAAAGATTTTATAATGTAAAAAATGAATTTTGCCAGACCACAGGGGTGGTTTTCACCCGTTGTTGATCTTAAATATGTTTTAAGACGGCGCGCGACCGCAATGAAGAAAAAGACCTCTCTGCTGAAGAATTTGTTACCGGAAGCGTTGCAAGGATACGAAGAAAACTATGTATCACTATTGCTTTATAAGTTTGGATTCGGTTTTATATCTCAGCTTGCATAAACTCATAGTTTGATCAACTTGCACTTCCTTCCTCCGCCCGTCCCAGCAGTCCACTTACAGATTTTTCATTCTACAATTTTGCTCAAAATAGAATACCACTTCAATCCACAATATAAGCTATCGACGGCATTCTGGAATTTACTAACACAATTTGCACAAAAGAATCACAATTTGTTCAAAAGTTTATCAAAAAATAATTGTCAAAATTATGCTCAAGAATAATTTGCCGTGCATTTATTTCGCCCGCTAAATTTTGACCGATATTGGATGTACAGTTCGAACCAAAAATTTGGTTCTTAGATGGAGTTGCGTTGTAAAATGCTTAGCTAATTTTTAGCTTCGCTAAGTTTTTGAGAGAATTTTCTTATGTGCTTATTGTAAAAAAAACTGCCATTCTTAAGAATTATTAAAAATTTTAAGTTAAGTGTATTTTTATCTTGTTAAAGAAGATTCCTACTACTAGGTACACGACGAATTTCCGGTCGATATTTTTTTAAATTAAATGAGCGCGACATGGAAATGGATATCTTACCTCAACTCATTCATTTAATTTCAAAAGCAATCAAGAATCAAAAATCAGCGTGTAAGTGTAATAACAGACTACGAATGTAATACTACTTTTTCACAACGCCAAGTAAGGCAATTTCGTTTAAAATTTCCAAATTTGATCCGAGTTTACCATTTAAAATTTCCCAATACAAATACATATTTTGAAATAAGAATACAAATTCGCACGAAAATATGTGAAGATTTTACAAACGCACTCAATTCGAAAAGCTTTGAAAATCTTTAGTATGAACATAGAAAGAGAGAAAGTATTTAACTGCCAAAGCCAATTCAAAATGAAATGAGCTATACAAACAAATTTAGAAATTTGAGACGAAAACACTTTTTTTGTATTTGCGAAATTACCTCATTTTTGGCTCCAAGCAAAAGTAAAATAAACAACTGAGTCGAACGAACCTTTATTAGCTGAACCAGTGAACGCGCTCTTCGTTTCTATTCCTGTATGTTTCATTATTTTTTTTTTGTTTCGGAGGGCCTCACCAACACCAACAGCATACAGCAATATCAAATCTCAGTTTCAGTTGCCTGAACAAAAAATCTTCTGTTTGGCTGTAAAAATACTGAGAAAGACACATTTTTGGATTCGCTTGACAAAGTTGTTAAATTATGTGAACGTTACCCAAGTCGGACCGCAAGGAGTTTCAAAAAATCGCCCTTACCATTAAAGCTATTGGCTTTTGCATTATGGGAATGGGATTCATTGGTTACTTTGTAAAAGAATTCCACTTCTCAATCAACAACAGTATTGTTGCATCCGACATTTTTATTTCGTTTACATTAACATTTTTTGGTTAGGAAAGGTAACTATGATATTTTGTGAGCTTTTAAAAATAATCTACTGTCATAAAAAAATCAAACAAGAAAATGTATGTATTTAAAGATTCTTTTTTCAGAAATATATTTGGAAACAACTCCGGACTTTGATTTTTGTTTGGTTTAACAGAAACGAAGAATTGCCCCCACTGCCCCCCCCCTGGATCCGCGTCTGAGTACATCAGCCATTTGCCGAAACCTGGTTCTGAAACTTCCGGAAGGATCTATTCCATAGCAACCAAAAAGATCTTGGAGAACCTAGGCATCCCTTTCAGCGAGTTGTTAAGGTTCAACCCGAACTCCCAAAAAGTGCTTCAAAGCCAAATGGGCCTTCCTCCACCCACTGATAGACACAGACACGAACTAAGCCGGAAGGCGTCTGATTCTCCACTTCGAAGAAGGCCGTGAATGAACCTCAAATGTTCGTAAGAAAATTACTAAGAATATAGACCGGACTATATTTTGGCCGGCCGTAAATGAGACATCGCCAGCAACGAGCGTTATTGCGAGCATAGTCCTCCTGGATAGATACCTACTGCTTTCAGCAAATAAGCTAGGAGAGGACACACCAGCATTCACCCGAATTAACTGATGAGAAGGATGACCGCCGAGCAATCCGAACCAAGATACCTTAGAACCTTAGTATGATGGGCAATACGAGTCGACAAGATAATCAAATAATCACAGACAACGAGCAAGCAGTTTCGTTCTACGCTGATACAGGAGGTGTCAGTTTATCTTGATAGTGTTTTTAAAGTACAAACTTTTACGCATACCAACATAATGTATGTGTGTTTTGACTGATTTTATTATAAAATTATTTTTTTCAGAAACTCCATGAAAATTTAAATAAATTTGCAAATCTAGAAAAATTACCAAAAACATAATTATTTGGTTTTATAACAAAATAACTTGTAAGTTAATTCAATGTTTATTTTGAAAATATTTAAAGGTTTTTTCTTAAAACATATTTAAAGTAATTATATTATTAAAAATTAAATAAATTGTATTTAACATCAATTTAATCTAACTTCTTCAGTTTTTATCTATTATCAAAATTATTGACATTAATATTTGATTGCATTTTTGAAATCAAAAATACCTGCACGAAAATAATTATTTTATGCTTGGATAATTTTATATGTAAAAAATATTTAATCCAGTCAGCTAAATATTTTTATTTCATTTTCCACAATTTAACTCAAATTAGAGGATTATTATATTTGGATTTTAGTCAAATATTTTCTAAATCCAAATCTAAAGTGCTCAGCTTATAAAATTCAAACATCACACTTTTTAATTTAATTCAAATTTCCATTAAATTTCTCCATAAATTAAATAGTGTGATAAAATAATTAAAGTGTATTTATTTCCATAATATTAATGATTTAATTAATTTAAATAAACTTTAGGATATAGGATGGTATTGGAAAATGCATTTTTTTGTTGTTGGCATTTTAAACTTTAAACGCCAATTATAATTATTTGTCAATATATATTTCATCACAGCGTTGCTTATCCATAACTAAATAGATTACTCAATCATTGCTACACTATAGATAGGTACACATAGCATAGGTAGATGAATTATAAGGGCTGGTAAAAGCTTACGATTAATAATTAATTTAATTGAAAATTAAATAAAATTGCTATTATACTGGCGGGCGGTGTTTGTGTTGGTTGCGGTTCAAGGGAATTATTTTGACAAAGGCAAAGTGATTACCGATGGCTATAATATTTCTACGTCCTTGCCACTACCCATCTCTGCTTATTTCACATGAAAATTAATTGCGAGGACATCGTTAATTAAATTTATTTCACTGAGTAGATTTTTATGTCTTTTTTTTATGGGCACTTTGCCACACAGTTATAACCCAGTCGAAGTTCACTCTCAAATGCTAATATCGTGACACTATTATTTGAATTAGCAAAAAATATAAAAATATATAATAAAAGACGAAAAACATCTGCCATCAGTGACGTAGGCTCCTATCTCTGTTCGTCGCGCCGCCCCTCCCCGGTCCGACACACATCAAAGGCCAAGTTTTTAATGCTTTGAGGTGTCAACTTTTCTTTGTGCCAGATTTAAGTGGCCATAAAAATGAACACGGTTAACAATTTTTTTTGTAGCTACAGCCCCTGAACCACTTGGAGCTCTCTTTCGTTTCAAAACATATAATATCCATATGACACACACTTCCATCGACGACCAAAAAAAGGACACCCACCCCATGTACATATTTATAGGAAGGTACACTTTGTCGTATTTATTTTATTGCCTGTTTCACGGTCCTGAAAATGTTTAAGTGGCCATTTGCGAGAACATTTGAGTTGAAATAAATCGAAAAACACCATAATATTGATCTATGGTGACGGGCGGAGAAAATGATTGAGGAAACGTTTTTAACGCTTTTGGATATGAAAACAAAAAAAAAAATTATATAGGTACCATGTATCTATCTTCCTACATAAAAACATAGATCCTTGCTCCTGGGCACTCATGGTCAGTTTTGACTATAAATTTATTTATTTTTATAAGAGGCAATGACTGCCTTTGTTTGACATATAAATGCTATCAATGTCAAAGCAATCCATTATCGAGGGGCAGGTATAGTAGTTCTACTTACGAGCGAGTAGGTGGTATATTAGATTGCTACCGTTTATTTTACGCACGTGTAACAAGCTATAATGACACTTAATTGACACTTCTAACTATGGCCATAAATTGAGTTATTCATTGTAAATGAACATAAACATCTCCCACACCAAAATAATATAAGTGTGTATATTGGTAGTTGAGTGGGTATAATTTGTTAATTTCATTCATTTCCTTCATTATCGAAAGTATTGTATGTTAAGTGTGTCGTTTTCTATTCAAAATAATTACGTATATTTTGAGACACGTTAAAAGTGAGTGTCAATAATTTATAAAAAAAAAAACTTCAAGGCCAGTATATACATTGGTATAATATAAAGTACTTGCAACTTTCCGGTTTGATGTACTTGAGTATACCTATAGTTAATAAAATGATTTATAAAATGCACGACTGAGTCGCATGAACTTGCTCTAACTAGTTCAAGGCAATTTTTGTTATCCTTGTAGCTTTTTAAAACTATATCATTTTTTAACCGTGCAAATAGCTAAGACAATTATAGAGATCAGAAGCTATAAGTTGTTTAAAACCAAACCAAGGAGCGATTTAGACTTAAAATCAGTTTGAAAGTTTGAATGAACAACAATCACTTAAGTTGTTTTTAGTGTGCAACTAAAGCTATTTCACGGCTGCCACACCGATCATCAGATTACCTTAATGTTGCTTATTTATTGTGTCGATTTTTGTGACCATGGAAGAAAAGGAAGACACAGCGGTATTCAAGTATATTGGCCCGACAAAAGATATACATATATATAGAGAAGCTTAGGAATGTAAGAATAGGTACTGGAAGTTACGGAAGAATCTTTTTAGAAATCCCAAAGTTTTATTAGATTTTTTAATAAAATAGTTAAAGTAGGATAGTTTAGTAAGGAAAAAGTCAGATTAGAACAGAACAGCACAGATTCGTTAGAACAGAAAATATTTAGTTGTTTTAACCGAAAAGTAGTAATTTTAATTTATAATCTAGGATAATATCAGGCCGTGAGTGCAATACACTGAGATTTAATCGAACTTTGAGTTTATTACGAAAATTGTATCTGTGTATTTACTAACTCCATGCCATACATAGCCTTTTGTACTTGGGAAAAAAAAACAATAAAAGCTTAAGTGCAAGAGTGGCCTAACTACCAATTAGGCAAATTTTGCGATCGCATATTTGATTTTATTGTTTGAAACTCTAAGTAAGGCAAATTATTTTACTTTTTGCTCACAGGTGACAACAATGCAATGAATAAACCATAATTTTTTTGTCAGTGGATATTCATATTTAAAATTTGACCAAGATTTATATCCCCGCTGATTGGATTAAAGTCATAAACTCAGCAAGAGAAAAAAAAAACCATTTAATGCCATACAAATTACCAAAGACCATAAAAAGACCAAAAAAAACAATTCAAATAGGACTATCTCTTCAGAAGGACTTAAGTTTAACTGGCTTCTTAATTTGTTTTAAATATTCTCTTGAAGACAATTGTCCATTTCAAAGTGTTTGTAATTCGAAAAGAATAAGTGTAAACTTAGCAACGCTAAACCTTAATCCATAATACCCCGATGGAAGACCTATTAAAAGCATTTAGAATAATAAGGATTTGCTGGACCTTCTGCAGTTTTTACCGCCAACACAACACAATTTTTGCACTGATCTTTGAAATAACAATTCTATTGCAAATACCGCAAAGACCTTTATGGATCCTCACACTTCTGAAAGTAAATCAAAATATTAAATTTCAACTTAATTAAAAAAAAAAAACTTAATAATAAAACAAAATATAAATAAAAAAAATGCGTTTATTTCCAAACTTTGGCCCATCTTTATTAGATTTTTATTTTTTTTTTTAACATTTTTCCTCTGTGCAAAAGTGGCCTATCTGACTTTAAAATCAGTTATAACGATATTTTGAAGGACGATCAATAAAAAATCAAAACCCTGTTAGTTTTTGAGCATATGGCAAAAAGAAAGTCACAGTTTTTTGTTTTTGATGCCACGGTAAGCAACTATAAGCCTTTGATTTGATGTCGGCTCTTAGACTATTATTTATGTTTATGACTTTGAAAATATCGACCCCATATGGTTTGATTTTCCATTTAACATTTTAATCTGAACATAACTAAAACTTTATTGTTTTTTTGTTGACTTTAAAGCTGCGTTTGATAATGTTAACAGAAATAATCTTATATATAAACTATCAACGTTGGGACTATCATCAAAATTTTTAAGAATGTACAAGGAACTTCTATCGGATACCATAGAAGCTATTCATGGAGGGTCACAGGCATCAGAATATTTCAATACTTCGAGTGGAGTTCCTCAAGGCTGCATACTGAGTCCGATAATGTTCGCTTTATTCATCGATGATATATTTCAAAAGCTTCCTGGAGGTGTAAGATTTGCTGATTTAGTGATAAAAGTTTTATTGTACGCAGATGATTTAGTTATACTAGCTGAAAGTCCAGTAACTCTTCAATTGATGATAAATAAACTATCAGAGTATTGCTTTGTTTTGGATATGCAAATTAATATAAGCAAATCAAAAATGTTGGTATTTGCAAAACATTCTCGAAGGCGCACTACAGATGAAAGATGGCGGCTAGATAATGAATTACTTGAGGTGATGAGTGAAAACAAATACCTTGGGATAACTCTAACATCAAACCTCTCGTGGACCAGTCACTTTAAAGTTAAAAGCACAACAGCAAAAATTGCAATTAAAACTATGTGGCGGAAATTCTATGCGAGTAAAGATGTATGTACTGCTGCAAAGCACAGAGTATTCAATGCAACTACCAACGCGTGCTTATGTTTTGGCAACGAAGTCCTTGGATGCAGTAAGGTGGAGGAGTTTTGAAAAGCTACAGAGGTTTTTCTTTAAAAGAATCTTCAGACTCCCGAACAAACCTCAACATATACTATCTTTGTGGAAAATGGTCTTGAAGAAATCTTCCTCAAAAATCTTAGAGACAAATGCTACTACATCATAAAAACGATGAGTAAAGACAATGGTTGTATTCAGAAAACTATAATGAAATATCTTTTCAGGTCCAAAGAGGGTATTTTTGCGGAATGGTACAGTTTGGCAAACAGTCATAACCTCGAATTACACCTGACAGAGGATTTTGCTACCAATGGCGTGATGCTTTTTTTTGATCTGATAGCTCAAATTGATGAATCATCATATCGTGAACAACTGAGAAGAGACGTCTCATCGGAAACAAGACACATCTACAAGAATTTGAATCATCAACTTGGTACAATGAATTATAAGATTAGCTTGATATTTAGTGTGAGGACAGAACTTTTAAAACTTAATTTTATTCCATATAGGCAGGATTTGTCTGATATATGTAATCTTTGTTATCTGAATGAGCGTGAAGATGTGCACCATTTCATAGGTGTATGTCCTATTTTACGAGAACATAGAAGACTTCATTTTGAAAGTAACTATTTAACAAGAAGCGAAACCTTTGAAATTTTAAACGGATCTAGAGGATGGTTGAATTTAGCTAATTACTGCAGAGAAGCTTTAGGATATAGAAATAGTATTCTAAATTTCTTCAACAGACTGCAGCAAAATTAGATCGAAAGGAAGCGAATTCAACGAGCGAGACGGGGCGCTCGGTTTCAACAAAACCTCCAACGCATTGAGTGGCATAAATCCCACTTACGCTCTTAGTGGTCCTTATTTTGAATTTAACATCTATAATTCGATTAATACAAGTAACGCACTGTTTTTTTTTTTTTTTCCTTTTTTTTGTTGTACTTAATTATTAGTTTTTGCATTTATTTGTTTTTATGTTTTATGTTTGCTTTGTAATCAAAAGTAACATCACTCTGGCTGACGGCTCAAATGCCATGCCATATTTATTGATATCTTAATTTTTTTTTTGTATTTATTTTGACTTTCAATAAAAATCTATGTATCTATCTATCATAACTTATTTGATTCCAATAAAAATATTGTTTACTGAACATATTTCTGCAATGTGGCTTTACTTACTTACTTTACTTTTGATGGCACTCACATCCCAGGATGGCCTTCGGCCTCAACTTATGTGGCTTTACACGACTGGCAAAATCATATAATTTTAAATTTTCCAAAAAAACCTGACAAAATATTTGATAAAATCAGTTTCTTAAGGTTCTATAGAGGCATGATTTATAGAAACTAAAATATTGGTGCTCTGTATGCTTGAATAGAATAAAAATAATGTAATTTCAAAATATTTTTCTCGACTTGTTCTTCAAGCCAAGCCAATTGATTTTTTTATGCAGGTCAACAGATTTAAAAATGCCCGAGTATTATTAGATGGCTAACGAATTTCCGCATTTTCAATTGCAGACAAATCAATAAAAGTTGAAATTTTACTACGACTCGACATTCTTTTGTTGGCCATGTGGGTAAACATTCATTTAAATCTCGATGTTGGCGTTGGTTATTTTAGTTTGTTTTCATATTTTTTAAAGATTTTTTAAGGCGAAGAAGTATTTTTCGTCAATTTTTTCATTACATTGTATTTCTTTTTAGGGTTTTATAAGGAATCCTATTAAACATTTTGAATTTAAAGATTTAAAATGCCAACTGTATATCCTTTGCGGTTTTCACAACAATTTTTGACTTTAAAATCATTAAATCTAACTTCTTTTAAATAACGAATTTTTTCATAATCTCTTGTCTTTTAAATATACCTTTATGAACAGTGAATATAAGTTTTATATTTCAAATCAGCCAAGATTGCAGGCTAATTCAAGGTGTAAATTTTGTATTTCCATCAACTGCTTCAATTCTTTTTTAGCTGTGTGTGAAATTGAAATCATACTTCGTAAGAACGGGGTTTCCTTTATTATGGCTCTTGGCTATACAGGTGTTTTTAAGCACAGTATTTTTCTAATTTAATATCACTATTAAACTAATTCTAGAGATCCAATATCGAACAAAAAAAAAAAAGAAATAAAAAAACAAAATGGTACACTGGGGCGTATGCGTACTATTGTATGTTAATTAGTTTTCGATACGTTTTTTTAAATTTCCTATGCAAATTCTGAAAAATTTTTAAATTCAATGCATAATCTATTTTTATTTTGAATTTGTCAACTGTGGACTGGGAAGGTCATGTTTTTATACCTAATGCTGAATTTCTAGGTGAAGCTATTTCCAAGAAAAAAAACATTTTCCAAAAATAAACCTCCTTATTCCTTAAATGAAAATATATATAATGTAGCTAGTCCTACCTTTGCTTACATCAAATGAATGGGTGATGGTTGTTTTAATTATTTGTTCGGGTTTCTATATTTTTATGGGCATAAATCAGCTCCAAATAAAAAAAAATATATTAGTACTATTTTTATGGCAAGTTGTAATAGATTCGTAAAAAAAATCGAACTAGAGATAATATTTTTCCCTAACATTACGATGATAGAGAAGGCGAAAAAAGTGGGTCCCGCCAATTCCGTCTGTCTGTCCTCGCCGGTACAGCCTAAACGGCTAGATGGATTTTCTTCAAACTTGGTATATAGTGTTTTTTGACTTATATGCCCAGACATTTTTTTAAATTTTTTTTTAGGACCAAAAATAACCGTTATTTTATTTGCCATATTTTTATTGCCATACAATTTTTTTTTTTTGCCAAAAAGGAAAATAAAATTTTTCTCAAAAACAGGTCCCAGGGTTTTGTTAACAAAATTCAAATAAACTAAGTAAGGAAATGCTACTTTTTAATATTTTTTTATTTTCATGCATCGAATATTTTGGGTACCTCCAGTAGGTACAACCATTTTTTTGGTTTTTGATTTTCCCGAAAACAGTTTAGTTGAAATTTTTCATTTTTCTTATGGTAAAACTTCTTAAAAATATTTTTTTTTTTTGAAAACTAAATTTCTCAAGACGACTTAGTCAATATTTTCAAAACTAGGTTTAAGCTTTATTTTTAGTCGTGCACGAATTTAAATAAATACCCCTAGAATAATTAAATTCACAGCACCTTGTTGCTGTGATTTTTATAACAGTCGGTAATCATCGACAAAATTTTTTTCTTAGTAATAAGAGAAAAATTTTATATATAAAAAAAATAATTTTTAAGAAAACCGCTCCAACGAATTTTTTTTTTTTCTTTTCATAAATTCATATTTATCAAACAAATCAGTTGGCATACATGATTTTAAGCTCTTACTCTCAAAGCCATTAAAATACTAAATTTATAGTAATAATTTATTTAATTTTTTTTAATGCTATCTTAATATTTTGAAACCAATAGCTATGCACTTGTAAATCATCAATTTCTAGCTATGTTAAAGTTGTTAGCTTCGAGAGCAAGTTTGTGCGATCCAATCTTACCCATTTTTATATTAATAGCAACAAAAAAAATGTGGACAAACAGTCAAATTAAAAAAAAGTGGATTTATTCTTTGATTTAATTTTTTTGATAAGAAACAATTGTCACCTTACAATTGTCCAACCATTTGTTGGTTTGTAAATCGTGTACGGAGAAAAGAGAAAGAACCCGAATAATCAACAACCAACTTGTGTGCGGCTAGTAAAAATACTAGCTGTCTTAATATGCAATTTATAAAGACAAAACCTTACATTGGATGGGCATGCTCAGGTGAGCTCGGTAGCGCAATGCGTAGTGCATAGACCTCAGAGGTAACTGGTCTAGGTTCGATTCCAACGGACAGCACTAATTTATAAATTAAAATTGAACATAAAGACTAAGCACCACTGAAAGGAATCTGATGATTGGTGTGGCAGCCATGAAATTGCAATAATTCCAGCCAAATACAATGCTGGTAGCCTACTCAAGTGGTTGTTGAACATTCAAAAATTCATAAATAATATAAATGACGGAGGGAAAGCTAATGCAGCCTAACTGCGAGTATGTTATCACACAAAAAACCCAATTGAAGAAACAATATTATTCATACAAATTGTAAATGCAGTATTTTTTGAACAAAATCAGAAGTGTCAAATTGATAAATAATGGCAAAATCAACTAAGCCAAAGACGAGATATTCAGAATATTCCAAAACAAGCCAATTACATCAAGAACAGGATACACAGGCAGACCGAATATCTTGTTGAAAAGCAATTTTCTGAGCTTTTCCATTATCATAATGTTAATTTTAATATATATAACGGATATTTGACGATTAAAACAACATTTTGGAACATTTTGGATTGAATTTTCTAAACTTGGTATTGGAACCATTTTTATATTTTAGAACCTACACATTCGGGCACTCATATCTTAAGACATTTCAAACATAAATTTGAAAATATTCCTAGCTTTGAAAAGGCTTTCTTTGGAACTTTTACATTTCGTACCGCGTTCTGGCCTAAATTTTAAAGCCCCCATTTCGAGTACAAAATTACAGGCGGTACCACTGAATTTTGCGTCCCTAAATCATTAATAAGTGTACCAAATTTCATTAATTGTTAATAATTGACGTGGAAAAAGATTTGTCTCTACAGAATTCAACAAACGGACGACTGTGTGGCGTCTTTTATACAGAAATAAAAGTAAAATACTGACTTACTTATTAACCGCTAGACGTGATTATTGAAAATAAAAATTTGAACAAAAATTCATTAATTATTTTATTTATCATTTAGAGCTGATCTCTTAACAGATGACGACGACACTTGGGGAACATTTATTATATTAAAAGTTTATTTTATTAAAATAAAATTTTAATCTTCTTGAAAGCCAAGTATAGGCATTCCTATCATCCTCCTTTCCATTCAAAAATCAAAATACAAATTTTCTTTTTGGTTTTCCAATTGTATTTTTAATTAACTTTAGCTTCCTTTTACTTTCAATTAACTCATAAATATCTACTATAATTTCAAGATTCAACCAATGACTTCATTCACTTAACCTAATTGAATTTCTTTTTACAAAACATACCTACATAAATAAAAAGTAGAATTATTTTTAACGCTTCAAATAAAAATAAATAATTTGTCAAAGCCAAATATAATATACATAGCATACCAACCTTATTCCTAAATAAAATACTCAAATGACGAACAAAAAACGAAAAAAAAAATTGAATGAGCACAAAAAAACTCCATAAATGTCTACAAAATACACTCCAATACACAAATCAACGCCTTAAAGAACTTTCATATAAATAGCTATACAACACAGCCACAGCTGCTATTCTTGGCAGAAAAATATACAAAAAAAAAGTCCAGACAATTGTGGTATACCTATCCAAAAAAATATACTTTTTTTCATAGCTACATACATATAGTCCTACATAAAAAGTAGATATTTACCTATATTTGAACAAGTCTGAACCTAATGATCATCAATCTTTTAGAGACCAACAAACAAGACAAATTTGGCAAGCAACAAAACAAAAATACTGTACCCCGTGGTGTGTAGAAAGCAGCACAGACCGAAACCTTTATCTATACTGCTTCCCTTTCTAAGATTAAATAAAGGTTCGTATCGCACATACATATCAATAATACCAATGCCCACTAACCCACCTACCCAGAAGCATTCAAAGAAAATATAATAATTTATATAAGTCACATAAATTCCTTCCATTCCACAGGACAAAAGGAATTTTCTTTTGGTTTTCTGTACTTTTTTTTTTTTTTCATTTTGTTTTGTTTGTTTCATTATTTATCCAATTCGACATACCAAAAAAGGATTTCATAATTTATAAAGGAAAAATTAGCTTAACACTAACTATACCCACCTTAGATAGATACTCTGCTCTTTCTCCCAGTAGCTGACTTGGACAACTATCATGTTATACACACGCTCTCCTTTATATATCTGTTTTTTTTTTTGCAAGCTTAAATCCTTGAACATCAAATAATGCAGGTTAAGATGCTTGCGTCCCTTTTTTCTTTTCTTCAACTTCCTAACGAATTGTAACTCGACCTTCACACGGTTTTCCTAGAAAGGACACACATGAAATTAGCATAATCTACTGTATACCGAAACTACAGAACCCCTCTGTTCTCATTCAAGCCTTTTTCGTGTAGCTACCCATAAAAAGAAACTTGTATATTAGGTGGGTTAGGTACTTTTATAATAATTCTAGAAGGAATTTTTCTTTATATCGACACACAAGAAAATCAAGCCTTCGTTAGCTAGCGGGGGCCTTGAATTAATTCATGAGATGGAGATCTCTTTATACACCGTTGGGATTGGTGGGTCGTCTTAGCTAATATACTATTTGTAGGTACACGCAAAATTCCAATGCTTATTCACTGATATGTATGTAGTAAGAAGTGCTGTTTGGGCATTACAAAAGGACACATTCCTAATGCGAGTATAGGCACACTATTTCCCTTTATCGCAATCGTCCTGCCAGCCAAAAAACGTCCACGAAACTAACCCGAAGACGAAGACAAAAAATTATTAGGTATGCTGGGAGTAAGTTAAACCACATAAAATGCCAGCTTACTTTCTCACCGCTTGTGTATATCCTTTTCGGCCGGAGAAGAAGAAAAAAAAATAAAGGACACGGAACCAACACTCCCGACTACCGGAGCACAAAAACGAAAAAAATGACTTTTTACGACGAAGCCACTATACCGAAGACTTTACGAGAGTAAATACTTCGTCCACGACAACGACGATGACGACAACGACGACGACAAGGACTAAAGGACGAAAAAACTGTGACACAGATTTTGTTGAATTGTAAGCAGAATATCAGGCCAGGCAGGTTATAAAGTATAAGAGTGGGTTTTTTGGTTGGTGGTTGGTGGGTTGGTTCTGGTAAATTTTTCCCAAAGGTATGCAATTATAGCTGCTTTCTTTTTCGGTCAACAAAAGGACCTCACACTGGATCAACTACAAAAAAAATAAATAAATAAATACCAACTCAATGTGATGGAGAGAAAAAAAAATATATTGAAACAATTCCAAGGACAAACAGGATAAAATAAATATTTCAGCTATTCACAAGGATCAGCACTAAATTTCCTTTTCTTTTTTATTTTTGTTGGTTATTAGTGGCAGCGTGTGGCAAGTTTTTCTTTGCCTTATTTTATGCTTTGCATTTTTTTTTTTGGATTCTTAGAAGAAGAAATACTTTTGAAACTTTTTGATTTTCTAAGCGTTAAACTGGCCGGCCATAAGGATACGCACCTATACCTCTATAGATGTAATCTTTACCGACGACGACGAGGTCAACATAAGTTACTACTTTCAAGTGCAAGAAAAAAAAGTATAACTTTGCACAGGATAATTTTATTTCAGATGCGATTTACCACAGCAGAAGTCTCAAAGAAAGATCTGACTTTTAAGTTGTTATTGTGGACAAAAAAAAACATGCGACACTAAAATAATGCCGTCCGTCCGTTTAACGGTTACGAAATAGACTGACTTTTGAACTCACCTTGCAGAATAGTAGTAGACATTTTTGTTGGTTTTCATTGAAGGGGGTGGTAGGGTTTGCCAGCTTGCTGGGCTGTTTTTTGTCCTAGGTTATATTTTGGTGGTAATGTCAAAGTTTGTATTATTAAGGATGAATATGTGAAGAAGCTTTTAAGGTATTTGAGTGGGAGTTTTGAGTGAGTGGTGAATTTTTGCTGGCGCATGACTGTGCTCTGGAGAGATTTAAGAGCAGAGCGGAGCACAAAAAAAAAACAAATACATCGCATGAGAATAAGATTTGGTGAACCACCCAATACCCAAAGTTTGGCTTATGTAGAAACCTGGTCCTTGTTCGAAAAAGTTTAGTTCCATTTTAGGTACTGTGGAGATAGGTTGTATTTTTGTAAGTCGTACTGCATTCGAGTCGTGTTATTAGAAGCCAGTGTTGCTTTTTTTGTCAAATGACTATGTGTCGTCAATATATTGAACCTGTACTATCAACGCATCTTCAGAAAAAAAAATTGCTCCAATCAGTAAAATTTTGAACGGCAATCCAAAGGCCGTTCCCTATTGAACAACGTCAACCGCAACCTCTTATGAGCCTTATTTGAAAATAGTCTAAGAGCCCACAGCAAATTTTGGGAGTGGTTTGCTAACCAAAATATGAGTATGAGGGTTTGTAGGTGCATATATGGTGGTATCGAAAACAATCGTCTGGCAAGTTTCTTTTTCAGCCTTTGGCGGGGGTGGGGGTTTGAAAACTGTGATTTTCAAGTTTATTTTGTCAGAGGTATTACCACTCCAATAAATTTAAAAAATATATGCCGTGATGCTCAGTCATTTTATTTAAGTCAAAACGTCATAGTCTTGGTAATCCGACCAATAGAACTCAAGATATTATCAAGATATCAAGCGAACCTTAATCGAATTTTTTTGGAGACTTTGTTTTGTTGATTTTTTGTTTTTTATAATCCTCCAAGAAAAAGACGATAAGGTCCTCTTAAAAAGCTTATTTCTTGAGTTCTATTGGTCGGATTGCGAAGATTATGACGTTTTGACTTAAAGAAAATGACAGAGCATCACGGCATATATTTTTTAAATTTATTGAAGTAATAATACCTCTGACAAAATAAATTTGAAAATCGCAGTTTTCAAACCCCCAACCCCGCAAAGGCTGAAAAAGAAACCTGCCAGACGATTGTTTTCGATAACACGATATATGCACCTACAAACCCTCATACTCATATTTTGGTTATCAATCCACTCCCAAAATTTGCTGTGGGCTCTTGGTGTTAAAGTTATGGCCATGTAACGACTTTTAGTTTTTGGGTTGAATCAAAAGAGAATAAATTTGAATCAAAATATCTCTGCAACCAGACCCCATAGAATGTTCTAGTTTTCAGCTAAGGATAGCTCTTGAAAAACTTGTTCAGCGTTTTAGAAACCTTCCAAATTCGTACAAGCCTTCAAAACTCAAAAAAATTACTTTGAATGCTAATATTTCGAAAACTAGACCTTATATAAGGGTTTGCTTTGGATGTGCTGATTACATTTGACATAGCCTTTCTATATATGAATGTTTTATTGGGTTCCAGAGACTTTCGTAAATTTGCTTTTTTTCGAAAATTGATTGAAAAATTAAAGTTCAGTTTTGAATGCCTGTCCTTTCGCTATTCAACAACGTCAAGCGCAACCTCTTTCGAGCCTAATTTGAGAAGTGTGCATGTGTAACGCTTAACGCATGCTTTACGCACACGTTACGCATGCCTGTAACGCATTTACTTTTCAGCTATCCATAGCGGAAAACTAAAACACTCTATGAGGTCTGGTTGCGAAGATATATTAATTCAAAATAAATAAATCGATTTTTTGAGTTTTGAAAGTTTGGATGAATTTTTATGCCCACATTTCCACAAATAAGGCTGGTAAGACCTTGCAGTTTTAAAAACGCTTAATCAGCTTTTTGAGAGCTCTCTATAGTTAAAAACTAGAACATTGTATGAGGTCTGGTAGCAAAGATATTTTAATTCAAAGTTAATCATTTTTGTTTCAACCCAAAAACTAAAAGTCTTTATATGGCGATAACTTTCCAAATAAGGCTCGAAAGAGGTTGCGGTTGACGTTGGTGAATAGAAAATGGTCAGGCTCATTGAAACGTTCAATAATAGAAAGATTTTGTCAAATGAAATCAGCACATCCAAAGCAAACCCTGTAACGAACCTACGATAAAATTGGTTATCCATTCATACATCACAAACAAAAGGCGACAACGTGGTTATCTCTACAATCAGAAACTCTGATATATCGGGCCCCACGTTCGGCGCCATCTGTAACGTACGCAGATAGGGGTTCATCCATCAATACAACACAGATGGGAAACGTCAACGTGGCTTCTTCAACCTCAGTAACAAACTGAGTTTCAGGCCCCACGTTGGGTTCCATCTGTAACCAACCAAAAGAAAACTCCACCGATTCCTTTACAGAGGTGAAAGCAAGACAAAAGACCAACTTCCCATGAAGTCAATACAATTGCCTCTACTCTCACCTTTAATGAATATGCTTCGATGTCTCACATACTTCTTTATTCAAACACCAAAAATAATCTCTGACCAATAGATGAGTCGAGAAAAACTGATAAAACAACCTGACTATTCTTTACCAAAACAAAACAGAGAAAGATATGTAAATCATTAGATTTAAAAATCCCATTCATTTGGCCATTTTATATTTTCCTTTGATTCTCATAACTCTCTCTAATCGGACATCAACCATATCCAATAGGAGAGAACGGACAGAAAAGAGGAAAAAGCTATATTAATTGTTTTGCTCGAGAGGATATTAAACCTCTCCGACTTCACAAAAGAAATCGAATCTGCAATTCCCTTCCCCACGATTCTCCCTAAAGGAATTTTTCTTCCCCTTTTCACTAAGTTTTCCCCTTGCCTAACATAAGACAAAAGAATTACTCACCTACACAGATAGGAAGTTGTTCCCGCTCGATAACCACACTGGGCCTGCTGGATGCACGATTGCTTAGCTCGCCGGATGAGGGGAGGATCTTGCAGTTGGAACATGGAACGGTGTTACACTGTTTACAGACCCTAAATTCCTTGATGTTCTAGGATTGAAAAATGTTTAGTTTGCTTGGGCCCGAATTGGAAAAGTATGACTCGGTCGAATAGTTGTACGTCCTATCCATCTAGCTGTCTTTACCCACCCTATTGAGTGATGAAATAACGTTCACCACTTCCTGTGATGATCCTCTATCAGCTTAGTTTGTGTGTGAGAGAGTCCCCTTTGTCGAGAAGCCAGATGTTATGCTGTCTCTTTAGCTGTCTTTACCCACCCTATTGAGTGATGAAATAACGTTCGCCACGTTCGAAATAACGTACGCCAAGAGAGAAAGCAAACTTAACTTCCCTTCTTGAATCTACTCCTTTACTAAAATTGGTCGGTCATTTCATTGCGTCGCACCCCCCATAAAATAATAACTCTACTCGTGAATCATATTTTTTTGTTTCTATAAATCACACAAAACTTGATTGAAATTCTTAATAAATGATTTTTATATCTTAATACTATATCCTATATATAAATTTAACTCTCTAAATTTCTCTCTTCTTAATATCTTAATTCTCGACATAAATTATGAATATTAACTTTTCTTCCACTCTTCTTTAAATTATTTAAATTCCCGTCTTGTTTAACTATATGCTAATGGATGTAACTTCCTTAACAAAGTATCAAAGTTTACGACGTACAGTAAGATTTAACTTACGGTAACGTCTCGTTTTAGTATCAAAATAAATTAAATTAAAATTTAACAAATGTTTGTCTTTAGTATTTTCGCCAATAAAAAAAATATATAAGTCCACTGTACTTTTGCCTTTCTCAAAATTTTCATCAAACTATTGTATCTTGATGTCTTTCTATAGTATTGAAATAATTCTGGATTTTTGTACTTTTGTTTTGTCTTTTTCGCACGGTAATAAGTTGACTACTGTACTTTCAGGATAACTTCTTCCATACACAACACAATTATCATAAATCAATTTATCGTAATATAATTTAATATTGTGGTGAATATGCCCAGTTCTGTAAACAACGATACATTAGTAAAACTTGCCGCGCCATCTATGAATGAAATAAATAATTAAATCCATCCATCCAAGAGTTGCATACTTGTGCTTGGTTATAATAAAAGTAGTAGAAATAAAAGTATTTGAATTAAAAGCGTTTTATTTTGTGAAGTAATTGTTGTTTCAGTTTGAATAAAGGAAATAAGTTTTATTTGCGAACCCTTAGTAAAATACTACAATATAATAAACAATATATTTACAAAATAAAAGATGACTCACCGTTCTTTGCGTCGCAGTTGTGCACAATCGCTACAGATGAACATTGATGATTTGCTGTTGAAATTATCGTTAGAAAAATTGATTCTTGTTTGGTTATTGATTTGGTCAAATTATTCTTGAGTAGTAGTAGTAGTAGTAAATAATTTTATTTCCATAATATAATTATATAAAAACAGTTGTGCTGGTTTTTAAATTAATTTGACAATAACTTAAATAAGTTGCCTGTCAGGCTAAAAAGGCATTACTAAATTAAGACATTGTGAGCTTACGTTTAAAAAAATTCATTCATTATTTGAAAGCGATATTTAAGTGCGGATTTTAAAAACTGATATAAATTTGAATAGCTTTGACCGTTTAAGTATTCGAGGAACTGGGATCCGGTTAACTGATGGCTTCCGAGAAATTGCTTTCTATATCCGCTGAATATGGGACAAACTCCAACAAAGTGGTATGTATTCTCAGATGCATCGAGGTTACACATCGTACATAATCTAATGGTGTGATTTTGGAAGGCTCTTGCATTCAGATTAAGCAATCCACTGCGTGCTTTGAGTATGAGACTAATCATCTCTTGTGGATTCGAATCTAAGAAGTAGTTAGGGATATCGCAGTAAGATAAGTTGCTGTATTCATCATGGAACTGCGACTGCTGTGCGTTGCTTATGAACATGCTCCAGTGTTTCTCTCTAAGCTTACTTAGTAGGACGTTTTGTGAGTTACGTATCTCCAATATATTAGATGAAAAAGAAAGTGCAATTGACGCTTCTGAAAAAAGCACCCTCCATTCATTAGCTCAGTAGATGTTCTTCCGAATTATAATTTCCGATAGGATTTTGGGAAGTCTATTATTCGGCAGCTCCATGACTCTGGTTATAAATGAAAAATGCAGTTTCAGGGTTGTCAGGAAGGATTTCGGAAGTCCTGTTTCTATATGCAGTACAAAGTTTGGCGTGTTATTAGGAAGAAGGAAACACCTTTTCAGAAAGAAACGTTGCAACTTCTCCACCTGGACATGCTCCTTGTAGCCCCATACTTGAGCAGAGTACAGCATTATTGTTCTTGAAGCCGCATCGTGAATTTTGAATTTAGCTGAGTGTCGAATCGTTTTATTCCTTAAAAACTGCGACCATGTGGAATTTATAGAGTTTTTCGAAATAGTTAGTCTGTTATTGAGGTGATCCGTCCAAGACATGTTGTGGTTTAAAATAACCCCAAGATATTTATATTGGTTAGTAACAGCAATCTGCACACCTCTGAAAAACCATTTTTCTTGAGCTGCTCTTCGGCCTCCATTGCGAAAGATAACTATTTCTGATTTATCAAGATCGACTGTTAAACTCCATTTGGTGCAGTAGGCATTGAAACTGTCTATAAGGACTTGCAGATTAGAAGCACTGTCAGAGAGTATAACAATGTCATCGGCATACAAGAGAACGTTGATTCTTAGGTCTTCCAGAAACAATCCTATTGGGAGGTCGGTATGTAAGTCGTTCAAAAATAGTATAAAAAGAAGTGCACTTAGAACACATCCTTGTTTGACACCTTTGTTTGTTGGAAAAAAAGTCAGATCTAGTTTTTCCATCCCAGAAGGCGGCCGTGGTGTCTTTATAAATCAACTTTAAGATATTAATCATTTTTGAGGAGATACCAAGTTTAGCCAATTTGTAAAAAAGTGCATTTCTATTTACGTTGTCAAATGCAGCTTTTAGATCAACAAAAAAGGCGTACAGTTTCTTCTTTTGGCTCAATTGCAGCTGGATAAGACAAGTTAAATTGTAGATCTGGTCAACTGTAGAGTAGTTGTTACGATACGCAGCTTGATATTCATTCAAAATGTTGTTTTCTTCAACCCAAACTGTAAGCCTATTAAGGAGCACAGACGAAGATATTTTATACAGCGTGTCTAAGAAGGACAATCCGCGATAGTTTGTTACATCATTAGCGTTGCCTTTTTTCATTAACGGATCGATTGTTTGAACGAGGTAGGTATGATTGCTGTTTCAAAAATGTCGCTGAATAACTTGTAAATTTCATCAATCAGTGCAGGGCTGGCATTTTTATAGTATTCGTACGGTATCCCATCTATAACAGGAGAATCTCGTCCTTCTCTATATGTCGATCCAGTTGCGATGCGCTAATTGCAGGTATATTAGTATACGTTGACGTTGACTCTGCTGTATCTGATAGGAGTATTTGAAAATGGGATTTGAAGATTTCCGCAGTTAATAGGATTGTGGCATTTAGTTTGTCTCCACGTATCTCTTTTGCTAGTCTCCACCATTCTTTTGAAGTGCTTACCATATGCAGTTGGGTGATAATGTTCTGATAGTATTCACGTTTTTTCATTTTACACAGGTTTTTGTAATGTTTCTTAGCAGCAGTGTATTTAATCCGAAATACATCAAGATTAAATTTCCTGAACGTCTTTAGATGTTTTAAAGTTGCTTTTCGGGCTACACTACAAGCAAGGTCAAACCAAGGCTTTTTTGGCTCAAACATCAACTTTTGACCACAACCTCTCCCGTTAGCTTCATAGATGCAGTCTTTAATTGCATTGCAGCGATTTTCTATTGATGAAGTTGTAAGTATTCTGCTTCTTAAGGCTCTTTCAAGATTTTTGGCATAGGTGGGACATCTATTCTCAGTCCATTTAAGCCGGGGAAGGTAGTTATTATTTAGTACAATGTCGTTCTCGTTAAAATCTTTCAAAGAAAAGATAATAGGCATGTGATCCGAAAAAGTTTCAGTACCAACAGCAAAGTCTTCGATCAAATGAGCTGTTGCATATGATGGGCAGCAGTAATCAATTACAGAAGAACCTCTGCTACTGACAAAGGTATACTCGCCATTTCGATCATTGAAGCTCCGACCATTTAAAATAAAAGCTCCGACATCTTCAAGAAACTCCAGAAATAAGTTACAGTTGCTGTCACAAGTAGTATCTTTGGAGCACCTTGTTTCTGCAACCGAATTTAGAGCTGTAGGGCTGATGTCTACCGAACCTCTTGTTCCTGTTCTAACGTTCATGTCACCAAAAACGATAAACTTTTCTAGAGCAGTTTCAGCAAAAAACGTCTTTAACTTGTCGAAATCATTTCTCCAGTGATTGCAGTTGAGGTATACAGGAACAAAGTTGACTCTAGAACCACCAAAAGTTGCTTGTAGTATTAATGTGTCTTTGAAGTTCATGAATTTAAGTTGATGTGTTATTTCGATGCTCTTCTTGTAACCATATAAGCACGCCCCACTGGCTCGCCCAAAGTTTAAACCCAATAAAATATTTTTCATAGTTTTTTATATTTTCAGACATTACAAAAGTTTCAAAAAGATTATTCTTGATGTACTCTTCCAAATTTTATAAGTTTTGATGTTAGTTTTGCGAACTCTCAATTAAAAACTTTATCGAGTGGAAAAATTTACAAAGATGTATCTCTGACGATCAAAGATTTTATACACCCTACTTTATCCAAAGATAGATTTATCTTACTACTTGAAATGAGTACCAGCATTTTATATGAAAACTATAGTAATATCATCAGAAGCGCCGACTACTGAGTCACGTAGTGTCGAAATCCACCAACTTCTCTCAACACTTTTTGTTCAGGAAACAAATTTGAAAGTCGAGATCTAACTCCCTTACTCCCTTACAATATAACAAGACTTACACTTTCTAAAAATTAATGTCTACGCTGTCAAAATCATAGAACATGTTGCAAACACATGCGCCACCAGCCGTACAAATCCAGCGAAAATAAAAACGACTCCATGGGAATACTATAGTTTTCATATACAATGGTATCAGTTTTCTTCATATATACTCTGACACTGACTTGTTTTCGAGTCGAATCGAATACCACACAGATATTGGATTCTCGCTGTACCTAAATAATACTGACTATACGATATGGCAAAGAACAAGAAAAGGAATACCTCCTTTCTCAAACTTCGCTTTCTGTGTCTAAATCTTATTCTTAATGTTAGTAAATATGAATGCTACACCTCACTTTAGCTTGTTATTGTTAATTTTACTCTGACTTGTTCTGGTTATAAAAATTTTACACTTGTACTACAATACAATACTTAAAGTTTGACTTGTTTCTTGACTGTTGACTTTTTCCTTTAATTGATGACTTTTTCTTTGGAATCGGTTAAAACTTGACTGTTGTTCTATGTTTTCTGCTGCTGATGATCGATGAAATTTTGATTTACTAAGCTGATTATATTCAGTGCGGGTGGTATCTTTCAAGATTAATTATTGATGAGTAACGATTTAAATTTTTTGAGATTTGAATTTTATAGCAAGACCTAAAAGTATGCTCCCTTTCGTGATCTCGTTTGGTGGTTGCGGCATTGGATAATTTCGTAAATAGATAATCGAAGACACTTCTACGAGATAATCATAGATTTTCACCTTTATAGTCTTTTACCATAATTATATCTTTCTTTTCAGATTTCAAAAAAAAAAAAATAAAATTTAACACTTCAAATGCACAATAAAAACCTTAATTTCGATTTCTTGACTATGTATCGATTGATCATAGCATAGAAATTATTGATTCTTTGACTGGGTAGCTTTTAAATTTTGGATTAATTTTTGGATTAAATTAATGAACTCATTTAAGATTAAATATGGGTTGCTGATTTTAAAGATTAGAATTAAATTTAAGATTTAATCAAATTGATTTAAATTATAATTAAAATTTCCGGTGTCTGGCCACGTGGATACGGAAGTCCAACGGAGTTTCCAAACTCTGAAGGAATCTTCCTCGCTTTTCTTGAAGCTTCGTTTTGGCTGCTTGATTTAATATAGATTAAATGTACTTTTTTCTTGAATGATCTTGAATACCCCGCGCAACCTGAATAATAAAAAAAAAGAGTTAATCAGACATGACGCGCTACAGATTTTTAAGGATCTCTTATTTATTATGTCTTTTGTGGGTATTTCTCGTGGGAAATATGCTTTTGAAAAATTGAATTTTTAAGGACAAAATTCTTACCTTCTTTTCAAGGATTTCTATATTAACTCGTTGAAGCAGGCACATTAGTTCTTCTCCTTTTGGAGGGAAATTCACCGCCTTAGCATGGTTAAAGAACACATGTCGTTGGTGACTCGTTGCAAATTAATTTTGCTCTTTCTCCACCTTCATTATTTTACGTTGAGACAAGAATCAGAAAATAAAGAGTTTTATGAGTTCTTGCGTTCAGATTATTACTTTATAGGAATATAAGAATTAAGATAAAAGGATCCTTGATTAACTCACCTATGTTGGATTTGTATCCCAATTGGGATTTTGGGTAGATGCTTCTACTTGGGTGGCCAGACACTAAAAGGAAGTGTGTCGGCCAGTTCGTTTTCAGGAAAGACTAAAGTGAAGTTAGGTAGTACCCCGTAGCGTAATGGTTAGTGCGTTCGACTGTCACGCTGGAGGTCTGGGATCGCTTCCCAGCCTCGTCCACCTAAAAAACTAAAAAGTTTTTTTTACAGGGCTTGCCTCTTGCGAGGAATTGACAAATCCTCCAAGAGTATTTCTTGTCACGAATAAGTGCTTCTCGTCTAGCCGTTCGTACTCGGCATACAATTGTAGGTCCCTTCCATTCCCGTCGATAGGCGCACACAGGAATGGTTGCGAGTTGTTAGTCACTAGGCCCTGGTTCTTCATAAGCCGTTGTGCCTAACGATTTATTTATTTTATTTTTAAAGTGAAGTTAGCCGCAGCTACATGGAATGCATTGGGAATGAGTCTTATGGATCTGTTTCGATTTTCGAACATCAAATAAACACAACTAGACTTGTTCATTTGCTTGCTCTCGATCGGAAAATTATAACAGTTGACTGAATTGATTTTATAACAGTTGCTCATGAGTTGAGAACACTTAATGAAGTTGTAAGGAACTTAAAAATAGTTAGAGACAGTCAATTATTGTTCGATTTTGTTTTCGTCTCTGACTTGAGTTTTGAAAGATGTGTCTCGTCTTTGACTTAGTGTTTGTTCGCTCGGCTATTCCCTAGAACCCTTCAATAAGGTCTAGTTTTCGAAATATTAGCATTCAAAGTAATTTTTTTGAGTTTTGAAGGCTTGTATGAATTTGGATGCCTACAGTTCCACAAATAAGACTCGGAGGCCTTGAGGTTTATAAAACGCTGAATAAGTTTTTCAAGAGCTGTTCGTAGGGGTTGGGGTCAAAATACTGCTATTTTTGTTTTTCAACATGAAAATGCATAACTTTTGTTTTGGAAATCTGTTCAGATTGCCTTTTTAGTAACAACATGGGCATGATAGTCTAGTCATTTCGTAAGAATCTCGGAATTCGAGATACCCAGCTGTAAGGTCATCAACTATATATGGCACGTTTTCGACCGGAGGCACCAGTTGACCTGAAGTGATACTGTGACCGCGCGCTCTCCGCCCTCTATCTCGAAAACGGTTCACCGTATGAAAAATTTTTTAAACAAAATTTGTAGAGAATTTTGTATTCTACAATATTGATAATATATACAAATAGCAAAAAACCCATAGGAAATGAGATATTTACAAAAAAAGCACAAGAAAACGATTTTTGTGACCTTTGACCTTGAAATTTAATATTTGCGTACAGCCTACCATATGTAGGTTTTGAGACAGCTTTTAGGGTGTCAATATATAAGTATTTACCGACTTATACCTGGGTATCTCGAATTCCGAGGTGAACTTACTACAATGACCGGACTATGAATGAGATTGACAATAGTTTATTGTTAAAATATCTATATATATATATATATATAAATAAAGTGAAGTTCGGAAGAGAATAAAGATCAATTCTGGTTCTGTGAAAAAATGAAAGCAAAATTAAAAACTTACAAATGGACAATATTTGCTTTCACACCGTCATATTAAGTGAATCTTCGAAATGAAAAAGTGAATTCGAATAAAAAATGAATATCAGAATCGCGTTTTTGTACTCAGCGAATCACCATTCGTTCACCATTGTAAAAATCCAAACCAAAACCAAAATGACATTATTTTTTCATCCTACATATATTGCATAGCTAACCTACTTAAAAAAAATGTACAGGTTAGTAATTCTTCTTTTTGAAAAACGAAAACTAAAGCGCGATAAATTAAATCTACTTTGACTCTTTTTTTTTTTGAGGGTCATGGGGCACCCAGGCGGTACTGGGCCCCATTTGGGCTGGGCATTTGTTTTGAGGTTAATACGATTCTATACAGTTTTAATAGCTGCCAGTAGTTTTTTGTAGCCGGTGAGTGCAAATAGGGTATTTCTACCCTATCAAAACATTTGGGAACTCTGCCATATATTTCATACTTTTGAACATTTTCTCTTCATCGTCTTACTTAATAGTATTTTAAATTTTAGCACAGGAAAGATAGATTTTTGCTGTGGAACGAAATGCTGATGGCTGAACTTTTCTACCTGAAAGAAGACTATTAGAAAAGCATAAGTCCTGTTTTTCTGGACGCCATACCCCTGGGGAAGTCCTCCATTTTGGAAAACGTAAATGGATCTCTATCTCCGAAATTATTGATTTTAGAGAAAAAATTGTAAGGCTAAGCTTGTAGGCAATAATCCTTAAGCTTGTGATATCGCAGTCAAAAGCAACAGCACTTTTGGTTGCGCTAAAATGAAAACTCTTGAGTTAATAAAATAATAAATTATTATTAAAAGTAATACAAATACCAAAATGACCGTAACTTTTTATAGCGGTATCTTCACAAATATATCGAAATGTTGGAAATTAGAAATTAGGTGTTCTAAAATTCTTATTTAGAAAGTTATTCATGTAAGTTTCGTCGGGAACGACAAAAATGTATTAATGTCAAAAAAAAAAAAAAAATAAAGCAATATAACCTTGAAAACATTGCCCGCACCGAAATAAAAGTATGTTTAAGCGAAAGATGGTTTAATTCCCTACAACCTTGGACTTGCAGTTTTTTCTCTAAGATCAATAATTTCGGATATAAACATAGGTCAATTTGCATTTTTCAAAATGGTGCATTTCGCCAGAATCATGGCGTCCTAAAAACCCGGATATAAGATTTTCTAATAGGCTCCTTTCATGTATAAAGATATCAGATTATCAATATTTCGTTCCACGAAAAAGTCCATCTTCACTGTACTATATTGGCTCAATTGATTTATCAGTAAAATTTTCAAAAGCTCTTACTTTGGACTGGCATATCGCATCATCTTCAAAAGTAAATCAAAATTTGTTAAAGTTTCTGCTCTACATTTGTATCATAAGTTAAATTAACGTAAGTTTATAAAAGCTTTCCACCTCAAACTGATAGTCTCGGAGATATTGATTAATTGGCGATTTCTAAAATGGCGAATTTGCCAGGGGTAGGGGTCCCGAAAAACAATAATATACTTAAGCTTATCTAACATTCAGACGTCCTATATTTCGTTCCATAAAACGATTGCTTTTTGACTAATCTAACTGTTCCATATAAATTAAAACACAAAGAAGAAAGTCGTTATGACTTTATAGAATATCTTTCGTATAATTATATTTAAGTAATAAGTCATTCAAGCATGATCTACGCCACCATAAAATTAATGGGAATAAGATTTGTACTGCTAATTTGTTCATCTAGTTGTATTTATTTCTAAGAATATCATGAATTTGCTAGCTTCTTCTAGCTCCAATAAATTTTGAACTCTGTTTGATATCTATCTGATGAAGTTTTCAAATCTGGAAAATTGTCTGCCCTAGGCAAAAATTGTTATTTTTCCCAGACCTTTCTATAATACTAATACTAATGAAATGTTTTGTACTTATAAACTGCTCCACTCACATTTAAGAGGGGTCATTATAATATCTTGAATCTATACAAGACATTCATGAAACGTAAAAAAATTTAACTGGACGTACTTTGACATTTTTTTTTATAGATTTTTAGAAATATTAGGCAGTAAAAGTGAAAAAAATTAGCTTTGTGCATCAGTACGATTTTGTTTTTTTTTGAATAAAGGATTTCGAAGAAAAAGGTTTTTTGAAAAATTGTTTTTGTTCATGTAGAATTTCCCTCATATAAAATTTGTTAAACTAGAATTTTGAATTACAATATTTTAAAATACAACATTTCAAAAACACAAATAATTAATAACATTTAAAGTTTAAATAAAATCTAGTCACGATAGAATAATAGACCTTTAACCTCCCCCTTAAGAAAATGTTTTTACATGTTTCATCGTAGATATTATTATGAGGTAGGTATTATTTTGCGTTCATGAATAAACGAATTTTTGTTTTTTATTATTTTACCTGTAAGTTCTATTATGAAATTCATGAGGGTTGGGGTCAAAATACTGTATGTGTTATAATACTGGGCTCTCATCCCGTAACTTTTCTCACGAATATCGTCCAGACGATAGACGCGTGCATAACGCATGCGTAACGCGTGCGTAACGCGTGCATAACGCGTGCGTAACGCATGCGTAACGCGTGCGTAATACATGCGTAACGCATGCGTAACGTGTGCGTAAGGCATGCATAACGCGTGCGTAACGCGTGCGTATCGCGTGCGTAAGGCGTGCATAACGCATGCGTAACGCGTGCATAACGCATGCGTAACGCGTGCATAACGCATGCGTAACGCCTGCGTAACGCGTGCGTAATACATGCGTAACGCATGCGTAACGTGTGCGTAAGGCATGCATAACGCGTGCGTAACGCGTGCGTATCGCGTGCGTAATGCATGCGTAATGCGTGCGTACGCGTAATGCGTAACGCATGCATAACGCGTGCGTAACGCATGCGTTACGCATGCGTTACGCACAAGTTACGCATGCGTTACGCACAAGTTACGCATGCGTTACGCACGCATTACGCATGCATTACGCACGCGATACGCACGCGTTACGCACGCGTTACGCACGCGTTATGCATGCCTTACGCACAAGTTACGCATGCGTTACGCATGTATTACGCACGCGTTACGCATGCGTTACGCAGGCGTTACGCAGGCGTTACGCACGCGTTACGCACGCGTTATGCATGCGTTACGCACGCGTTACGCATGCGTTATGCACGCGTTACGCATGCGTTACGCACGCATTACGCATGCATTACGCACGTGATACGCACGCGTTACGCACGCGTTACGCACGCGTTATGCATGCCTTACGCACACGTTACGCATGCGTTACGCATGTATTACGCACGCGTTACGCACGCGTTACGCATGCGTTATGCACGCGTTACGCATGCGTTATGCACGCCTTACGCACGCGATACGCACGCGTTACGCATGCGTTACGCACGCGTTACGCACGCGTTATGCATGCCTTACGCACACGTTACGCATGCGTTACGTATGCGTTACGCATGTATTACGCACGCGTTACGCAGGCGTTACGCACGCGTTACGCATGCGTTATGCACGCGTTACGCACACGTTACGCATGCGTTACGCATGCGTTACGCACGCGTTACGCACGTGTTATGCACTCGTTACGCATGCGTTAAGCACGCGTTACGCACGCTTTACGCATGCATTACGCACACGTTACGCATGCGTTACGCACGCGTTACGCACACGTTACGCATGCGTTACGCACGCGTTACGCACGCGTTACGCACGCGTTATGCACGCGTTACGCACGCGTTACGCACGCGTTACGCACGCGTTACGCACGCGTTACGCACTTGTTACGCACGTGTTACGCACGCGTTACGCATGCGTTACGCACGCTTACGAACGCGTGGAAAGTTTTGGAGTAGTTTTGAAAACTTTTAATTTTTATAGATTTTGGGGTTCTCTTCCGAATTTTCATTTTGTCACCTCGCACCTTTGCCGCTAACGCCACCATTCGAAGTTAAAAGTCAAAAATATCAGGTTTTCGCATATAACTCCGAAACGGTAAATAATATCGAAAAGTATTTTATGCAAAACTTGTAGATTTTGTGATCCCGAAGAAAAAATGTTTTGACAATTTTTTTCCTACGAGTCACTGTTAAGAAGATATCGACATTTCAAAAAACGTGAAATGTCGAAAATGTCACTTTTTCACGTAGAACTCCTAAACGGTTCATATTTTTGAAAACATCTGAATGCAAGGTTTGTACATTATGCAACCCCTATAGGAAAAAACTATTATTTCTTTCTTAAAGACAACAGTTTTAAAGATATAATTATTGTAAAAAGCTTGACAAAAATTCTAAATTTCCAGTTTTTCGCATTTTACTCTTAAATGACGAAGTTGTCGAAAAAAAACTTAGACTCAATTTGTAGACCATAATATTCTCTAGAAATAGTATTGACACTTTTTTGCATGCATGTCATAAGTCGCAAGATATTGGTACTTAAATATATATCTCTTAAACTTCAATTAATTGAATTTTATTCATTCACTCCACTTAAAACAGTAGTAATTTCAATATTTTAATATTCAAATTTCTTAATCGTCTTATTATATCTCTTAAACGGCACGTTTTATCGAAAAATTATCTACGCAAAATTAATACATAATGTAACCCTTTATAAACTTGCATTAACATTTTTTTTTTTCCAGCAGCCATAATTTTTATTATCTCATTATTTCAAGAAATCACAAACACTCAAAAATACCGGTTTTTGCAATTTACACTAAATGACGAACTTGACAGAAAATATTTTGAGCCTATTTGTTAGATTTTAATATTCTCTAGAAAAAATACTATGACACTTTTTAACATATAACACATCGGTTGCAAGATATTGCGACTTTAAAAATGTTAAAATTTAGAAAACATAGGTTTTTTGAATACAAAAAATTGTTTCGCCTGGTAAGCTTTGAAGCAGTTTGAAAACTTTTCATTTTAATAGATTTTGGGAAGCTCTTTCCAAATTTTCATTTTTCCACCCCGCACCTTTGCCGCTTTCCCAAGGTGACCTTTCTTTTTGTCCTTTGTGGCACAGCATATTGTTAATTTGTAATTTGTGATAATTTTCATTTTCATTTTTTTTATCTATGGAAAATTTAACCTTTTTCTTAAAAAAGGGTTTTACACCTAGAATTAGAAAGGTTTCCCTAATAAAATCAGTTTTCGCTATAGAACATTTTTCATCAATTGTACCACTGTATTTGGTTTTCCAATTAATTAATTAAATAATTTTCATTTTTGATATCTTTTCGATTAATCGAGTGGCTCACTTAACCTGCTTTCAGTTGTAATATAGCGAACGAGTCCAATCCGAAATGTGATTGCATTTTCATTTTCAATTGTCGCGGCGCACATCGTCTTGTGCATTTTCTGTTTAATTTCGTTTGTTTTTTAATTGTTGGATTCGGAAAATCCACTTGCGTTTTGCGAATTTTAATTCGCCATCCTAATTTATAAATTCATCGTAAAGTTCGCGGAACATTATAGAAGGGTTTGCTTTTGATGTGCTGATTACATTTGACAAAACCTTTCTATATATATACGTTTCAACGAGTTCCAGAGACTTTCGTTAAAAAAAAGTTTTTTTTTAGTCATAAGGGGGTAGTCCATGCTTTTTTTCGAAAATCGATTGACAAAAAAAAGTTGCGTTTTAAACGGAAATGCAAAGCCCTGTCCGTTCTCTATTCAACAACGTCAACCGCAACCTCTTACGAGGCTTTATTACTTGGAAAGTTATCGCCATAAAAAGAGTTTTAGATTTTCGGTTGAAACAAAAAAGATTAACTTTGAATCAAAAGATCTTTGTAATCAGACCCCATACAATGTTCTAGTTTTCAGCTATGGGTTGCTGTCAAAAAAAATAGCTATTAAGTGTTTGGTAATAGTTTACCATGTACTGGCGTTTTTAAATAGAATCGGATAATTCAAATAAATTTATAATGTGGTATGGACGGACACAGAAATAACTAAGTACAAAATTTATTTATGTGCTTAAAATCTAACCCACTTAATACGAACAAACTACTACAGGTACTATGATGATAAGGGGTATTTAATGGTTCTTGTTGATTAAATTAATTATTTTGTCATTACAATCACTTTGTCAGGTGAGTCCACCACCTTAAACAAAAGTTCAATGAAGTTTAACATAAAGAAACTATATGCCTATGCGGCCCATGTCAATAGAGTTTGTTAATTAATTCAACCATTAATTAATTGTTAGAAATTTGTACTAATTGTCATTAATATAATAATATACCACCACATAGCTTTTGATCGTTAAAGCAAACTACTTTACTCCCTTTCATCAACTCATTATAATGCTTTCCAAGTTTGCTCAGCCACAAAATATAGTTCCATACAAAAAATCATATCAATCCTTAGTTTATAATTAACGAACATATAAATATAAACCAAATTTTAGTGTGTTTTTGGAGGAATAAAAACCAAAGACCAGCAAAAAATAATAAAAAAAACACTAAACAAATCAATACAACATTATGTATAGGCATTAGCTGGGTAAGCCAATGGAAATGAAATACTAGGATTTTTCCACATCTTGATAAATTCAGTTTGTGGAAAATACACTCAGAGAAAAAATATTAACATTTTAAAAAGTAACAGGTCCTTTTGTTAATTTCTTACATTTGCCGCCCGAAGTGGTTTAGTATAAGAGTGTATACAGTGTGTACAGGAAAATAATAAAAAAAAAATATTTAAATTCAGCTTTGTTTGAGTGTATAGTGGTACTTAAAGACTAGTTTCACAGAGAACACTTACCGCAATAAGTTGCACTTACTTTTTGGTAATTTTTGCAGTCTGAGTTAGTGACACTTAAGTTCCCAACGCGGGCATTATAACTAGTTAGGATACGATGATATTATACTCGTACATTTATTGGCACACAGGGGGCCTAATTTTATACTTTGTCCTAATTTTAAAGGATTATAAAAATAAAATACATGTTGCCCAACGCGGGATACTTAGGTAGGTGTGCACTGCAAATTTGTATCCTATATTTCGCACTTATGTGCTACTACTGTAACTGTGAATCTATGTAGACTCCCATGTTTGCCACTTGAGTGACACTTACTCTTACTCCTCTGAAAATAAGCCTACTTTTCAAATTTGGGTGAAATACGTTCCATCTTTTTTTCGGTAGCTTAGTGCAAACAAGGGATGTTCATGGAAAGAATACATCGATGTTTTATTCGATGTTATGTATCGAAACGTCAAATCGATGTTTAAAGATGCATCGCATAAAAACATGGATGTTTTCGATGCATCGAATAAAAACATCGACATTAGTATTCTGAGATTGGTAAGTATGCGTGAAAATCATTGGTTATATATTGCTGTTGTATTTCACCACATTAATTCGAATGTGTGTAGCTATTAAGTGGTCTCATATTTATTGTTTTTGCCACAGATTTTCAATCAAATTCATAATCTCTGGGTTTTGCCAAACAAGTTTTTATACGCTTTGTTTATTTGGAGTAATAAATAGATCGAGTTGAAAATTGAAATTTGAAGAAAGGGATAGCAGGATTACGACTCAACTTAACTGTGCGAGCGCAATCGAGTCGAAAAATCATTGCAACTTTTCAACTGATAGCAGCGCAAAGCAGTTGAAGGTTGAATCGTAGTTCAGGTTCAGGTCAGAGTTTTTTCGATGTATCGAATAAAATACATCGATGTATTGTTAAACATTAAAGTTATCCGATACATCGGTTAATTCGATACATCTTATAAGAAAACATAGAAGTTTTCGATGTTAAATGTGCATCAGTTTTATTTAAGTGTGGTGAAACCACAATGAGTAGTAGCCCGTAGAGTAATGGTTAGTGCGTTCGACTGCCACGCTGGAGGTCTGGGATCGCTTCCCAGCCTCGTCCACCTAAAAACTAAAAAGTTTTTTTTCAGGGCTACTGCCTCTTGCGAGGAATTGACAAATCCTCCAAGAGTATCACTTGTCACGAATAAGTGCTTGTCGTCTAGCCGTTCGGATTCGGCATAAAATTGTAGGTCCCTTCCATTCCTGTCGAAAGGTACACACAGGAATGGTTGCGAGTTGTTAGTCACTAGGCCCTGGTTCTTCATGAGCCGTTGTGCCACCCGATTTTTTTTTTTTTATGAACCCACAATGAGCAATTAAGTGCGAGAAATAAAAATCATTTTTTTTTGTCTCTAGTTGAATCTGGGAGTCGGGGAAAGACTTCCATCTTGAACCCATATCTTTAAGTTAAGAGGCAACCACTTACATTTTGCACCACTGCCGCTTTGCATTAAAGTTTAACTTTATCTAATAAGAGGTCTTCGTATTCCAACAATAACAAAATAAAATAAATGATTCAGAACAATTTTCTTTTCAGTGTAATAATTCAGATATATGACATAGTAGGCATATTTTGTACGAACGACCAACGCTGTCATGCATTTGACAAGGGTAAAACGAGTATAGTCGTGGGTAAAGTAGGTATCGAAGTTTCTGCTTTGGAAGGTTATAATTTCGAGAACTGTTCATAATTACAAATGTCCGTGTGATACAGAATCGATTAACCAAAAGTCAAACACTATACTTTGGGAAAATATTATAGTTGTCCCCCATTTTACCGGTGAAATGTTGTAAGTCTGTCACTATTATTATACCTACCACCTACCACAAAAACTTTGAAGCTAATTGTTTAGTTTTTGCTTTGTTTTCTTTTTTTTGAAATGTAAGAGCAAGTCTTATTTTTATATACAACTGCGCTATGTCGCCCTTCGGGAAGTGGGAGGACTCTATTATTTGATACTCTTCAAACAAACCACCAATTTTAAAAACAATGACGCCATTTCAATTTGTATATTGTATACAGGTATGGAAGGTGGTATAGGCATTGAGTCAATGGTGTTGCAAAGTGTGTCCATGTCCATTTATAAAAGCAGAACCTAAAATTTGATTGAAGTATAATGTAAATTAATTAAGACTCTAAGGTGACACGCGACATCAAATAAATACTAAGGAGTTTGATAATTTGCTTTGTTTTGGATTTTAAAAGGTCGATAGAGATAATATACTTTGTTCAATATGCATAAGGCTGCATTTAATGGGATTTATCCAAAACTAATTTAAAAATATAACTAGATCATTGGTGTTCGTCCAAAAAATCATTAGGATGTTTAAAAGACATCTATTTTCGAAATTTTATAGTATTTTATATAGTATAGTTCGAGCGGAACAGTGGCAGCGTGGTCTTCGTACTGTAGTCGTTGCTTCTCCAAACCTTAGACAGCATGCCGAAAGCAGCTTTAGCTTTGCCGATTCGGCAGTGAACATCTTCATCCGTACCACCGCGCGCCGTCTTTTAAGACAACACTACTGAGGTACAGGAAGTTGTCCACCGCTTCAACCTGCTGTCCGCAACGACAACTTGAGAAGAAGATTCAGAAATGTTGAGGATTTTTGTTTTCCCGGCATTGATCCTCAAACCGACTTTGTTTGCCTCGCATTCCAGATTACTCCATAATGTTATGCGAGAGCAAACAAATATCGTCGTCGTCAAATATCGTAATCAAGATGTTGCAGGAACGAAAATATCTTCAATCGAATTCCACGCGCTTGTTTCGGCTAGAGCTGCATGAATGACATCCTCTTTAGCCACCAGAAAAAGTAGTGAAGATAGCAAACATCCTTGACGAACTCCGCTATGGATATCGAAGTCCTCTGATACCTCTCCGTGGTGTAAGACCTGACACGATGCACCCTCATAGGTAGCCTTTATAATGTCGATACTCTTCTCGGGTACTCCTCTCCTGCGTAAAGCTGACCAAATGAAATCTCGATTCAATAATCGAAAGCCTTTTCGAAGTCGATGAAGAGCAAATGAAGAGGGGAGCGGAACTTCACACATTGTTCTTTTATGATCCTCAAGGTGTTGATGTGATCAATACAGGATGAGGCGGCACGAAATCCCGCTTGCTCTTTGTCGAGAGTAGAATTGAGATGTTCTTTGATTCGTTCCAGGATTATCTTTGCCACCACGGGGAGGACACAGATCCCTTTGCAGTTTCCGCAATCCGTTAGATTTCCCTTTTTTGGTAGTTTGACGATCATCCCTTTTTTCCCTTCAATGGGGAAATTTTCGTTCTCCCATGCCTGTGTTATTAAGGGATGTAGCAACTTCGCTGATGTTTGTGGATCTGCTTGGTAGAGCTCAAAGGGAATGCCGTCCAAACCTACCGCTTTGTTCTTCTTGAAGGATTTGATCGCTGATGTTATCTCGGCTAAACTGGGAGGGTAGGTGCGAATACGGGAACTAGTTGCTCCGAATAGCTCATTTGGGTTAGGGGCTGGAACACCTCCGCTATCGTCTATGTGGTTGAGGACGTTAGCAAAATGTTCCTTCCATCTCCTGATCTGATCCTCATCCGTAACAAGCAGGGTGCCGTCTACATCCTTAACGAGGTGTTGTTTTCGGGAGTTGTTGTTTCCAACCAATTCCTTGGTTATCTTGTGGACGGTACCACTGTCGCACCTAGACGCTGCCTCCTCTGTTCTGCGAGGACATTTATGCGCCTCCTTTTGTCACGTCTGACACTACGCTGCACTTCTTTCCTTTTCCTATGGTACTGAGACTCGATGTTAAATCTCTCACCTACTGGGGCAGCCGCAAGTTGGGATCTAATCGCGTTCCTTTCTTCAATCTTACTTCATGTATCTGCAGAGGGCCATGTGCTTTGACTTCTCTGCCTTATATCCACAAGCTCAGTCGCGGCAGTTGCAAAGGCCACAGGCATTTTCTAGCGTGGCAATGCTAATTACTTCTGCTTCTGCGGCGAGCCGGTCCTTATATCTTTGGCGCACTGTAGGATCCCGTAATCTGTCGGTATTGTACCTGGGTGTACGCAGGAAGCTTTGCCGATTTCCATGTCCTGAAACAATTCGAAGTCGAACGTAGGCAAGCATATGATAGTGATCGCGAGCTAACCCTACATCAGCACCGCGTCTGTTTCAGACTTCGAAAAGACAATTCTTAAAGCGCTTGCTAATAGCCAAGTGAACAATAATTAAGTTCGCTGTACATTGGCGATATGTGGATAACCAACTAATCTTGTGCGAGATCCTATGCTCGAACAGAGTAAAAAAACCGCTCTCCATTGTCGTTCCGGTCCCCGATGCCGTGGTCACCCAGAACGTGATTCAGCGCTGTATTTTCCTGAACAACCTTAGCATGAAGATCTCCCATTACGATAGTGATGTCTCCATTTGGCGAGCTTCTGAAAACCGCGCTAAGTGGGCTGTAAAATTCGTCCTTCTCGGCGTCCGTCGCCCTCAGTTGGGGCGTAGCACTTGATGATGGTGATTTTTCTTAATTTATACTATGGAACCTGGCTGTCAATATCCTGTCGTTGATGGGTTTCAAGGTTATAAGACTTTGCCGCGCCTTTGGAGTCAACATTAAACCTACGCCAGAAAATCGGGAGCTTCCAACTGGTTTTCCCGAGTAAATAAAGAAAGTGCTTTTCGAAGGTGAATCCACCTGCCCTGCGCTCAACCATCTTACTTCACTCAGACCCAAGATATCTAGGTTGTACCGTAGGCATTTTTTCTCAAGTTGGAGGAATCTGGCGTTTCTAGAGCCTTCTTCACGGTTGTCGAGAAGAGTTTTAACATTCCAGAATCCAATCTATGCCCTTGTTCGATAGCCAAAAGTCGTCATCGTTAGATCATTCCTTATCCGAGGCTGTAGTTGCCGATTCGAAGCGGTTGATTTTTTTAAATGTGGTAGGTTCCAACCCGCCACACGACCCTCAGACCCGGAATACCGGATCCTTGTGTAGCTTTAGGACAGCAGGCCAGATAATCCGATACCAGTAGCCCACTACGGGGAGATGAGTGCTGCCGTTGACCCTTAAAGGGTTCATCCGCCAACATCTCTTTTTCAGCACCCTGGCTAGTACTGGAAATCATTAGTGACCTTAGCTCTAAATATTCTAGTGTAGCTCACGTAAGGCCTCTGTCATCAATACAGTTGGTGACACCGTTGATTCTGATGAATTCATCCGCCGCACACCCTCTTTTGCTGGGCTCGTCTAAGACAACAGACGACTTATTCAGCCAGTCATTTCCGACAGAGTATTTATAGTGTTGCTATTTTTGTCTATTGTTCAACACTCTTGCTTATTTGTTTGGCAAGTCAAGTCCGGATGGACGAGACCAGTACCCGATGGTTACCACTTGGAGGTAAAATAAGCACAATAATTGATGTGTAGTAGGTTTTCGTTACATCACTGGACATCGCCGTGTTGACGCCACTCAATGACTACACGCGCCCTACAACATCCAACTATCTTCAGTAAGTCAGATCACAAGAAGAAAGAAAAAATAAACATTTCGAACTCGTACAGATTTTTCTGAAGAATTCTAATCGTATAATTTCCCAATTAGAGGTTTTGCAGTGCAATATGTATGTAAATATAAGTAAGTTGTTTGCAATGGCGGATGCAGGGGAGAAAGATAAAAGCATTATAGTCTTAGAAATAAAAGCAATTTCTGTCAAGGTAGACTAAAAAAACTGTGGAAGAACATTTTGTTATTTAAAAAATATGTACTTAAATATTTTCTGTTTAACAAAATCCAAAGTATTCATTCAGCACAGACCAATTATGTTTTTAACTTAAAAAAGAATGTCCCGACCACCAACAGTGGCCATTGCCATTGCTGTGGAAGAACATTTTGTTATTTAAAAAATATGTACTTAAATATTTTCTGTTTAACAAAATCCAAAGGATTCATTCAGCACAGACCAATTATGTTTTTAACTTAAAAAAGAATGTCCCGACCACCAACAGTGGCCATTGCCATTGCCATTGCCATTGCCATTGCCATTGCCATTGCCATTGCCATTGCCATTGCCATTGCCATTGCCATTGCCATTGCCATTGCCATTGCCATTGCCATTGCCATTGCCATTGCCATTGCCATTGCCATTGCCATTGCCATTGCCATTGCCATTGCCATTGCCATTGCCATTGCCATTGCCATTGCCATTGCCATTGCCATTGCCATTGCCATTGCCATTGCCATTGCCATTGCCATTGCCATTGCCATTGCCATTGCCATTGCCATTGCCATTGCCATTGCCATTGCCATTGCCATTGCCATTGCCATTGCCATTGCCATTGCCATTGCCATTGCCATTGCCATTGCCATTGCCATTGCCATTGCCATTGCCATTGCCATTGCCATTGCCATTGCCATTGCCATTGCCATTGCCATTGCCATTGCCATTGCCATTGCCATTGCCATTGCCATTGCCATTGCCATTGCCATTGCCATTGCCATTGCCATTGCCATTGCCATTGCCATTGCCATTGCCATTGCCATTGCCATTGCCATTGCCATTGCCATTGCCATTGCCATTGCCATTGCCATTGCCATTGCCATTGCCATTGCCATTGCCATTGCCATTGCCATTGCCATTGCCATTGCCATTGCCATTGCCATTGCCATTGCCATTGCCATTGCCATTGCCATTGCCATTGCCATTGCCATTGCCATTGCCATTGCCATTGCCATTGCCATTGCCATTGCCATTGCCATTGCCATTGCCATTGCCATTGCCATTGCCATTGCCATTGCCATTGCCATTGCCATTGCCATTGCCATTGCCATTGCCATTGCCATTGCCATTGCCATTGCCATTGCCATTGCCATTGCCATTGCCATTGCCATTGCCATTGCCATTGCCATTGCCATTGCCATTGCCATTGCCATTGCCATTGCCATTGCCATTGCCATTGCCATTGCCATTGCCATTGCCATTGCCATTGCCATTGCCATTGCCATTGCCATTGCCATTGCCATTGCCATTGCCATTGCCATTGCCATTGCCATTGCCATTGCCATTGCCATTGCCATTGCCATTGCCATTGCCATTGCCATTGCCATTGCCATTGCCATTGCCATTGCCATTGCCATTGCCATTGCCATTGCCATTGCCATTGCCATTGCCATTGCCATTGCCATTGCCATTGCCATTGCCATTGCCATTGCCATTGCCATTGCCATTGCCATTGCCATTGCCATTGCCATTGCCATTGCCATTGCCATTGCCATTGCCATTGCCATTGCCATTGCCATTGCCATTGCCATTGCCATTGCCATTGCCATTGCCATTGCCATTGCCATTGCCATTGCCATTGCCATTGCCATTGCCATTGCCATTGCCATTGCCATTGCCATTGCCATTGCCATTGCCATTGCCATTGCCATTGCCATTGCCATTGCCATTGCCATTGCCATTGCCATTGCCATTGCCATTGCCATTGCCATTGCCATTGCCATTGCCATTGCCATTGCCATTGCCATTGCCATTGCCATTGCCATTGCCATTGCCATTGCCATTGCCATTGCCATTGCCATTGCCATTGCCATTGCCATTGCCATTGCCATTGCCATTGCCATTGCCATTGCCATTGCCATTGCCATTGCCATTGCCATTGCCATTGCCATTGCCATTGCCATTGCCATTGCCATTGCCATTGCCATTGCCATTGCCATTGCCATTGCCATTGCCATTGCCATTGCCATTGCCATTGCCATTGCCATTGCCATTGCCATTGCCATTGCCATTGCCATTGCCATTGCCATTGCCATTGCCATTGCCATTGCCATTGCCATTGCCATTGCCATTGCCATTGCCATTGCCATTGCCATTGCCATTGCCATTGCCATTGCCATTGCCATTGCCATTGCCATTGCCATTGCCATTGCCATTGCCATTGCCATTGCCATTGCCATTGCCATTGCCATTGCCATTGCCATTGCCATTGCCATTGCCATTGCCATTGCCATTGCCATTGCCATTGCCATTGCCATTGCCATTGCCATTGCCATTGCCATTGCCATTGCCATTGCCATTGCCATTGCCATTGCCATTGCCATTGCCATTGCCATTGCCATTGCCATTGCCATTGCCATTGCCATTGCCATTGCCATTGCCATTGCCATTGCCATTGCCATTGCCATTGCCATTGCCATTGCCATTGCCATTGCCATTGCCATTGCCATTGCCATTGCCATTGCCATTGCCATTGCCATTGCCATTGCCATTGCCATTGCCATTGCCATTGCCATTGCCATTGCCATTGCCATTGCCATTGCCATTGCCATTGCCATTGCCATTGCCATTGCCATTGCCATTGCCATTGCCATTGCCATTGCCATTGCCATTGCCATTGCCATTGCCATTGCCATTGCCATTGCCATTGCCATTGCCATTGCCATTGCCATTGCCATTGCCATTGCCATTGCCATTGCCATTGCCATTGCCATTGCCATTGCCATTGCCATTGCCATTGCCATTGCCATTGCCATTGCCATTGCCATTGCCATTGCCATTGCCATTGCCATTGCCATTGCCATTGCCATTGCCATTGCCATTGCCATTGCCATTGCCATTGCCATTGCCATTGCCATTGCCATTGCCATTGCCATTGCCATTGCCATTGCCATTGCCATTGCCATTGCCATTGCCATTGCCATTGCCATTGCCATTGCCATTGCCATTGCCATTGCCATTGCCATTGCCATTGCCATTGCCATTGCCATTGCCATTGCCATTGCCATTGCCATTGCCATTGCCATTGCCATTGCCATTGCCATTGCCATTGCCATTGCCATTGCCATTGCCATTGCCATTGCCATTGCCATTGCCATTGCCATTGCCATTGCCATTGCCATTGCCATTGCCATTGCCATTGCCATTGCCATTGCCATTGCCATTGCCATTGCCATTGCCATTGCCATTGCCATTGCCATTGCCATTGCCATTGCCATTGCCATTGCCATTGCCATTGCCATTGCCATTGCCATTGCCATTGCCATTGCCATTGCCATTGCCATTGCCATTGTCATTGTCATTGCCATTGCCATTGCCATTGCCATTGCCATTGCCATTGCCATTGCCATTGCCATTGCCATTGCCATTGCCATTGCCATTGCCATTGCCATTGCCATTGCCATTGCCATTGCCATTGCCATTGCCATTGCCATTGCCATTGCCATTGCCATTGCCATTGCCATTGCCATTGCCATTGCCATTGCCATTGCCATTGCCATTGCCATTGCCATTGCCATTGCCATTGCCATTGCCATTGCCATTGCCATTGCCATTGCCATTGCCATTGCCATTGCCATTGCCATTGCCATTGCCATTGCCATTGCCATTGCCATTGCCATTGCCATTGCCATTGCCATTGCCATTGCCATTGCCATTGCCATTGCCATTGCCATTGCCATTGCCATTGCCATTGCCATTGCCATTGCCATTGCCATTGCCATTGCCATTGCCATTGCCATTGCCATTGCCATTGCCATTGCCATTGCCATTGCCATTGCCATTGCCATTGCCATTGCCATTGCCATTGCCATTGCCATTGCCATTGCCATTGACATTGACATTGACATGGACATGGAATCGTATTAAACCAAAGCTATACTTACGCTTTTGACAAAATTTTTATCGTGTGCTCTAGTTTTATGTAGTTTTGACAAGGCCACTGGGCAAAAAAAAAATCCGGCGCGCAAAAAAAAAAAATTGCGCGGGGCAAAAATAATTCCGGGTGGCGAAAAAATGCGGCGGGTTAAAAAAAATCCTGCTGGGCAGACAAAATTCCGCGGGACAAATAAAATGCCGCGGGGCAAAAAAAATGGCCCTTCCTAGTAAAAACTTGTTCAACATGTTTCTGTTCCACATCAGGAATGTCTGTTGTACACCAAAAAACAAAAAATTTTATAAACATCATGCAATTTCAGTATCATACGATACTTTTTTCCCTTTTCTTTGTGTTCTTTTTCATACCACACTTTTTATTGTGGGTGTGAGATCATCTGTATATTATAGGATTGTTCAGTGAGGAAAAAGTCAGATCAGACATCAGAACAGAACTGCACGGTGACGTCAGACATGTTAAAACAGAAAACCTGTTCTAAGTTTTTTTACTAAAAACTAAGTAGGTACATAAAATCCTGTTCTATTTTGCATGTATTTGTTATAAAATATGGTATGAAACATTACAGTATAACACTTATTCATTTTCCACGTTGAATTTTTGTATAGCGAGTAATCCCAGCGCCAGCGGGTAGCGCATTGGAATGACAAGCAGAAGATTGCGGGCAAACGGGTTCATAATCGTCAAGGCCGTTGTTCTAGCCGTTGCTAACCCTTGCTAGCCTCTTGTCAGAATCTATGTAAAACTGTTTTTTTACGCGAACTTCACTAGAATTATTTATCTCGTAATTGCTATTAAAGTATACAAAATGAAGGTGAATGGTTACAAACCACTTATAGACAAATGTTTGATAATGAAGTTATAAACATGGTGGAAAACAAAGCTGAATGTATGTTTTTTTTACTTAAACTGGTGATTAATTCCGTAGGTTTAGCTATCGCATTCCATGTGCACGCGAGTTAATACCCTAAAAGTACAGTTTGTACAAAACATCACACCATAAACAGCAACCCAAATATCATCGCTATCTCACAAGATACCATACGTCGACCAGATGTAATCAATGCAGTAATTATCGCTGGAAATTGCTTCATCATTAGGGTTGAACACAGCGGATATAAATATAGGCTGAGGACAAAACAACATCGTCCTTAGTACGGTATAAGTGAGATCGAGTGAAACATCATCAGAACCAGAATCACATCAAATATAAGAAGTGCTAAGATAAACCCTGTCTAATTGTTAAGAAAATGTGTTAATATAGAATTTTGTATACAAAAATAAAATAAAAAATATATTTTTTTCTTTATCACAATTACGACAGCTTAACTCGCGAGTTGTATCAGCCCCACTGTGCTCCTAGAATTTTTGTATTGACTTCAATAGCATTTATGGGTACAACTTAAAATAAAACAATAACTCATTTATTTCTTATTTAATTTTAATTTTATTATTTTTCCAATTCAAATACAATTTTGTTGAAATAATTTATTTCGAAGAGAAAAAAAAAAGAAAAATTATTGAAATTTTTCTTTTAACGTATAGGTAGCGCATATTATCTCTATAAAATAAATTTCGAAAAAGATTTACCAATATTAATTATTTGAGTTTTTTTTTTGTTTCTCTCTCGAAATTTGCATTTGGACTAAAAACTATAACAATTCGTTTGTGATGGTTTCCATCGGAAAATATGCAATACTTTAAGTATATGTATCATTTTATTTTTCAAATAATTGTTTGTAATTATTTGGTTGTCCCCTCAATTTTATACACATGTACACTAAACATACATATATCTATTTTTTTTTTTAAGATGTGTTGTACACTGATCACTCGAAAAATATAATCTACGTAGTTATCGATTTTTAGGTTTGTTTGCTGGCATTCTTAACTTTTTAAAAGTTTCTAAGTCTACACTCGAAAAAAATTTATCCGAGGTCATAATGTATCGCCATTTTGACGAAAAATCAATAATTTTGTTTTACAGTTTGTTTTTGTGTACAGCTAGGTTGGTTTGTTTTGTTTAAGTTTTACTGCGCTAAGCCTCCATTTTTTTTTTAATTTTTAAATTTCATGTAAGAGCATTTCCACTTTATTATAAATGTGAACAATGAGTAAAAGTTATGTAAATATTATTTGATTTGAGTTACATTTATGTGTGGTACAAAATTAATTATTTTGTTTTTTCTAGATACAATTTTTTTTTTTAATTATTTTTCTATAGCTAATTAATTTTGTTTAGAAATGTTTAATTTTTTTTTTTTGTAATTAAAATACATAATGCCAATGGGACTGATTATATCAATTGATTAGCAAACCTAAAAAAAAACTAAAAAAATGCTAAAAATGAAGAACAAATAAAATAAAACATCACTACGATATAGTAAATTTTTATATAGATTTTATTTATTTTTTTTGCAAAAAATAATCACAAAACAATTTAACTTATTTATGTTGATAAGTTTTAATTTAATTTTTTTTTTAAGTTATCCCGTAATTTGTTTATGTTAATTTATTTTCATTTTAATGTGTTGCTCCCGCCCATATAAATAATTTTTATAAACTTTTATTTTTTTAACACATTATCTATACATGATGTTTACACAATGCAATCTTCATTTTATTTTTTTATTTTTCTTTACAATCGAAAATATAATATTTTATATAAGTTTTATTTAATTTTAAAACTAACAATTATAATACTTTATAGACATTACATTCTAGTTGTGGGTTTAAGTATATTTTTTTTTTATATAATCTATAAAAATGTTTGGCTTAGGCCGGTATTGTTGCTTCTTCATAGAAGTCTGGTTCGTCTTCTTCTGCATTTGCTTCACTTCCATCCAACTGAAAAATTTTAAATAAATAAAAATTTTAAATAAATAAATTTCACTAAGAAAACTATATTTAAATATTTACAGCTTTCATCTGCTCTGGAGTATATAGTGCTGCCAATTTCTGCCGCAAAGGAACCATCATTATCAAGAAAAATGGAAAAGCTAGAGAGATTTTGGAAGATTTGACCGCCCAAAGAACTGCCAATAGGAGTACTTGAACGGAAGTGAACATATGCATCTTCCATGTTGGAACTCGTTTGACATAGGGTGTAGGTGGGTAATGTTTCACAGGCATGAAATATAGTCTCACCCTGAAAATTGGATAAGAATAATATTAATAAATTTTTATAGAATAAGAAGTTTTCAATAAGAGATATTTACCGTTCAAAGAATTGGACACCACTCATCGAGGCAATACCCATATACAAGAAAACACCAAAAAGTACGGCCATGGGAATTAGCCTGAGGAGTGGGGCCATTGTTACTGATAAGCCAACCATTAAAGCAACAAAAAAACCGGAAATTCTTTGTTCTTTGACATCAATGATTCGAGGTGATTCACCAGGTGCGTGAGTTCTAAAATAAAAAAAATTTTAAAAGTAAGCATTTAAAATTGAATTAATAATTTAATATTTAGAAAGAAATAAATATAAATTTGACAGAAATTCCGATTTTACACATTCCAATTTTTAGAAAAGGGGTTTTGACTACCCATAATTTGAAGAAGCACAGGGCAAGCATTAGGAAAATAAGGATGGATTTATAATGAGACACTGATGAAACCCCCCCCCTCCCCGAAATGTATGAATTTAACTTCCTCGCCATACAATTTCACTCTTAATTTTGAGTTTTCAGTTTAAACCCCCCCCCCCCCGAATTTTTTTCCTGCGTTCGCGCCTGACCTACCCGTTTATCAGAATTATACTTAAGCTTATGGCAAAAAGGCTACATAGATTCAAGCCAGATCAGATGGGGTGAACATTTATTGCCTCGACGAAGAAAACCTTAACACTTAGCAGCATTCTTGGCGATGTCCAATATGTAAAAGCTTTTCGGTTTCTTCGATGCAAGTTTCGCTCATAGATATCAGCATGGGTGGAGGGTTAAGCTTTAACGACACGAGACAGCTTTGAGACTTAAACTGTTTTTGGTTCCGCATTGGGGATCAAAATTTAATGAGCTTATCATACGCTGCCGCTGAAGTTTCACATACGAAAGGCATTGATGTTAATCTAGAAACGAATATGAAAAGCTGAGGGTACTGACATCAGCAAAACAGTTTAATTGATTAGAAACTACAGACAGAAGATCATTTATGAATATACGGAAGACTATCGGAGACAAAACAGAATCTGGTGAGGCACACCAGAATCTATTTTGTGAATTTCAAACTTGAAACTATCCCATACAGCATTTTTGGAACGGCCAGAAATAAATTTCTTATCCAACTAAGAAGATGTTCATCGATATTAAATGCACGAATTTTTGATAAGACTGCTCTATCAAAAGCTTTTAAAATATCAGGCGCAATAATCTCACTTTCTCCAAGGTGATGTACAAATTTGTTTCACTGCTTGGTGAGCTAAGCTATCAGATCAGCAGTCGACATATTGTTACGAAATCCGTACTACCGGTCATAAAGAAGCTTTCGTTCATCGAGATATTTCTTGAGCTGATGATTAATGACTGTTTCCATGACCTTGGAAAGAAGGGTCGAAAGTGCAATTGGAATAATAGTAAGAGGGGGAAGAAGATTCGGCTTTTTTCGGGACATGCAGAACAAATGCTGTCTTCCATCAACTCGGAATGAGACCAGTAGAGAAGCACAGATGGAAAATCTAAACATCAAACTGGTTTTTCAGCGTTGAAAAACACTTCTTCATAACAATAGGAGGGATACTATCCGGGCCAGCGGATTTGTGAATGTCGAGATCTATCAGAACTCTTACAACTGTACGATTGCGAGAGAAGATTAAAACTCTAAAGTGCGGAAGGAGTCAAAACACATTCTGGCACCGTCGAATTGACAGAAAACTGCATGCTTCAAGCAAGTTGGCTTTAGCTAACAAGCTGATATAAGTGGTGTTGTTTTTTAAACATGTCAAAAGTTACTACATGTGTGCCAAAATTTAATTTCCTTCAAACATCTTGGGGGCTGGGTTAACGGTAATATGGTGAGCAATTTTTTTTATTAGTAAGATCAAACAAGCGGGGTGCGTCATTCAAAATAAGACTATGATTTTTATAAGGACCGCCCTAATATACCTACCTACTTAATTTTAACCCTCAATCCACTGTGCCAAAGAAAACTATTATGTTTCTAACTAACATGCGCTTGAATTCTTGTTGTATTTTAAAAGACAAAAGGTCTTACAGGCAGGTACATACATAACATCATATCAAATATAAAAAATAAATAGCTAAGACATAACTAATGTAAAAACAACTCACCTAGACATCACTGTCAAAGAAGAAACATGAGCAACCGAACGCACTGTAGCCGCACAATGCCACGGCATTCCAAAGAATCCGCATATCACATTCATAAAGCATAATAGCACAATATCAAAATGCAATCCAGAACCCTTCTTCAGGCCACGTTCCGGCTTGTCAACAATCAACTCGGATATATGTGATTCCATGAAAATCAATATATAAACAAGAATAGCCGGAATGCCTGTTATAAAGGGTATCCAAACAGGTACAGGTCCCAATGGCACAAGCCATCCACCGCGAGTAGGATCACTAGGTGATATACCCTCAGGTACACTTAATTTCTCAGTATAAACTTCTGGGATGAAATTATCTATGGCAACAAATATGGCAATAGCTATGGGCACACCAAAATCTCCCAAAGCTCGTCGGGCATTTCTCCCCAAAAAGTGTGAATTACGGAAGAGCTTCAAGTAGTAGGCTAGCGTGAAAGTACCCAGTGTGAGAATCGTACAGAAAAGCGCCGTATTTGGCATGTTCATTGGCTTGGCAGGTGGTGGCAAAGGTGTTGTCATCGCAATGAGATTTTGGAGCTCATCAAACATTGTACTGTTCACTGCTGAACTATCATTTCCCATTACGGCATGCTCCTCACTCGTTTGTGGTACTAGAGTGTAGTCTTCCAACAACGGATGCCTCTTATAGACTGAAAAAAGCTTTGTAATCGTTTCGACAATGTAAATCAGTGTGATCAGTGCTGAGAAGATCTCCTGAGTGAATCTTGTAAACAGCCTCACATAGACGCTCCCCTCGAAAGCCGATACCGTCAAGGCAATTATCGCTAGCCAGATACCAATGTACGCTCGAACTGTGAGGAAACTAAAATGATTCTCCCGGCAGAATTGGTAGAGAGCTTCGTCGAATAGCAGAAGTGGTCCCGTAGTTCCAATAATAACGAGTGGCTGGCCGGCCAGTGCATGAAAGACGACTCCGACCACAGAGGCCGCTAGAAGAGTTTCCGAGATCCCGATCAAATTGTGCGTTTTATCAGAGGCCAATCCACCAAATGTGATCGCTGTCGATAGACAAGCAAAGTACATGAAAACTGTGGCCGCTAGCGTTTCGGTGTTCAAGCCATCTAAAATATCACTTTTGTACATTGGCCAGCGTCGCCTAAGATCATTTCGCAGACCACCCCAAAGCTTATGGGTCTTCTCCAAAGGATTCATTTTTTTCTTATCATCCTCTTCGTCCTTCTTCTTCTCAATTGCTTTCACACCTCCTTTCAACTGGGATTCGACTTTGGCCTCTTTGGCTTGCTTACTCTGGAATAAGTAAATATTTTTAATGGTATGTGGAAGGTCCCGAGAAAGTCCAATGGACCGGCATCACTTACCTGTAGAGCTTTGTTTTTACGTGATCGAATCCAATCTTTCTTGGCTTTGAGCTCGGAGAATGGCAATAGATCATGACGATCCCAATTACCAGGTGGAAGGACAATCGAATCATCAAGGAACTCATTGATAGCCGATAGAAGATCCTTACGATCGTCTGCCTTATAAGCAATCGAATGAAAAGTCTCATTGGCCATTAGGGTGGCAATGGAACGACCGACTTCATGATAGTCCAGATCGACGGTCTTTGGTCCCAAAAGAATAAACATAAATCGAACGGGAATCGGAACTTCTGTGATGTTTTGCATGAATACACCTTCGGCTAAACGCACAAAGGCAATTGTCGGCGTTTCGAGGAATTCAACAGCACCAACCTAGAGCAGACAAACAAATATTTACATTAGTTTGAATTATTTTGGATAAATCAAGAGTGAAAAAACTTACCAAAACGGTTGTAGCTTCAGCGCCAAGAGGAATCCTTTTGAGAATGGTGTCGTTTTGTAGCTTCTTTAGATCTTCTTGGGATGAAGTGTACGTCATGTCGTCTTTCATATCGATTTTAAGGTCATTGCTCTTCTTGCTGCCAGCTATTTCATTGGCTGGCATGATCTTTGGCTTTTTGTCCTCAGAAAGGTTCTAAAGGACCAACATATTTTTTTTTGTTTAAAAAAAAAATTGTAATGTTATTATTATTTTTTTCAGATCGGCGACAGATAAAACATCAAACAAAAGGACATTCCAAAAACAACCCTGATCCATATTGAGTAAATCTGTTTATAGGGAACGAAGGACATACATACATGCAACATTTTCGAAGTAATATACATATTGGAGGAAAATAGCAAAAAACTCATTATCAGTCTTAGAGAATTAAGCGAGCGTTGTAAAAAAAAGGAGGCAGGATCTCCTGCTTTAAAAGAAAATTAAGGAAATTTCTCTTTTTTTTTAATCTTAGCAATTATTGTTAAAGGTTGAAAACACTGAACAGAAATCTGCACTAAAATTAACAGAAAAATAAAAACAATATTTTAACAAAGTAAAACAACAATAAAGCCTTATTTTAATGAAAAACTAAACTATAGATTTTCTTCTATATAGGCAATATCTATTAAACGAAATCTAAGAGGCAAGCAAAAAATTTACGCTTATGTAGGACATTGTTGAATGTCGTCTGTAGGCGCGGTCAAGGAATTGTTGTGGAGCTAAAGTTGGGGGTGAGTAAACATTTCGTCGAATCGGCAAATCAGTAGTGCGTTGATCATTTCCCATCCAAAGTAACTTTTTTTGTTGTTTACAAAATATTGTTATTATTTTTTTTTTTTTTTCAAAAAAAAATATGGAGAAAAGGAAAAAGAAAACATATCCCATGATTTTTTTATTGAATCGCAATTTTTGAAGTTTAACTAAAATATTTTATTGATTTTAGTGGAGTGATTTAGATCTAAGTTTCGGAACCCATAATAAATTTTAATAAAAGCAGTTGGTTTACCTGAACAATTTTAGCATTTTTAGTGTTACATCTATTTTTAAAACTTTAAACTATTAAAAATACGTAATATAATATTTAAATGGAAGAAGAATTGGTAAGGGCACTAATTTAAGTACTACTGTACAATAATCATTTAATAAGTTAATTATTAAAAAATTTAAATTCTTTAAAAATCCAAAAATACAGATTTTTTTTTTAAACAATTGATATACGACTTTTTAAATTTCGAAATTTTGTATATTATTATTTTTTTTTTTTTTTTTCAATATAGTGGTTTTAATGACAATTGGAGGAGAAATGGATTAAGTTTTTTTTAGAAAATAATTTTTTAATTTGTTCTATTTGCTTCTCTCACTTTCTGCTGAAGCGATATCCCTGCATTTTCTAAAGAATTTAAAAAAAATTATGTTTTTGATTTTAAAAAACTTTATTTATTTTTTTTTATTCAATAATATAAGAAATAAGATTTTTAAAATGTTTAATAATTAAAAATAATTTAATAAAAATCAACAAAAAGGCCCTAAATAATAAAGTAGTTATTTTAAGGCTATAGAATGCATACAAAAAAGAACACTATTTGAGAAGTTTTATCAAAATTTATCTGGGTTCCTAAGTTCTTATTTTTGGAAGCTTTTGTGTTTCAAATGCTAAGGCCACTCCACTTTTTAATGATTCCAATCAATTTTTTTGAAGAAAATTTAAAAAAGTTATCAATGGTGATATGAGGCATTTAAACAAAATATGTATGAAGTTATGAACCTAGTTTTTGGTGTTTCGATTTGTTGGAATTATGAAATGTTTGCAATCAAAAAAATAAAAATTGTTGTAGGTATAATAAATCGAATTAATTTTTTTTTTTTTAAGAATTCTTGTTTTGTAGCCTAATCACGACTCAGCTGATAAAAAAATCCAACCGGTAAACAAGTCCGTGCAATGAGTATGATGATCATTCAAAAAGAAAAATAATTTTTAATATGAAAGTTATGAAATTTTTGTTTTGAAAGCTTTTTTTAGCGTGTTCCGTTTTTTTTTTTGTTTTTTTAGTAACCGGTGATATATTTAACGAAATTAACAAATGGTCAAGTTTCTCGAAAATGAGATAAGAAAATAGGCTCTGGGATTTTAGCAGCTCCTAATATGGGGGATAAATTGGTCAAAAAAGCGAAAATAATTTCAGTAGTTTTATTTTATAGATTTATTTTAATCAAAAATTGGACACAAAAATCGATCTTCTTTTTTTAGTTGATCAGTTTAAATTAATAAGATCTCCCTTTTATCATAAATATAAAAGCTATTCCTATCTGAAATTACTTTCTTTGCCTATTAAAAAGTATGAATGAAATTGCTTGCACTCTTTGATCGACTATTTTCTGTCACACGTCTAAAATTCCAACTATCTCTGCAGTTTTGTATATTTAGGCCTACAAAATAGCCATTTCAAAAATTTGTCTGGATGAAAATATTGATTTATTTTTTATTTTAAAATCAATTAACAGATTTCCACTTCCTGTACCAATCCAGCACTAATAGAGTTAAATGGCCAATTTGACAGTAACAGTTGTAGTAGCACTTAAGTGCGAAATATAGGATACAAATTTAGTAGGATTTTTTATGAACTATCGTGGGTGGCAATGGCACAGTGGATATAGTGTTTGACTAGTAACCTGGACGTGTGGGTTCGAGCCCCAGTCTAGGTAGCATTCTTTTCTGTATTCCCGCAGTTTTAACTGGATGCCATCATCCGTGGAATTTCATGAGATAATTAACATCTAATTCTCAATCCACTGTGCCAACAATAATCTTTCCTTCTAACTAGTGCCGTGCATTACATTAAAAAGACCTGAGAGCTGAGGTCTTACAGGCATATAGTTAAATTAAAAACAAAAAGAATTAAAGTTCATGCAATGCACTCACGCTGTGTGCTCTAATGAAAAATGCTAGTCGTCCAAATGCATTTAATAAGCAACAAATCCTGCACTGAGATGGAGCTTAGCATGTGGCTTCGGTAGCGCGATGGGCAGTCTGTCGGCTTCCGAATTCCAGTCACAGTTGATATTTTAAGTTCAATCCCTAATGATTGGGTTGGCACTCGTGAATAAGCTTTAACTTCAGCTAAACAAATAATTTTAGTGGTAGACTACTTGAGTTGTTGTTGTTTCATTCAAAAATGTTCATAGGATACAAAATAACAATTTTCGTAATGCAAACTTTCCTGAATAAGTTGCACTTAAGTATCCCGTGTTCGGCACTTAAGCGTCACTAACTCAGACTGCGAAAATTATCAAAAAGTACCAACCAATATACAAAATTTAAGTGCAACTTATTCCAGTAAGTGTTCACTGTGAAACTGGCTGGAAGATGTCAATTTGTAAATGTGGTTTCTGGTTTGTTTAATTTATTTGCCTTGTGATGATTCATTTCAAAATATTTTGGAAATAATCATTAGTTAGCAAAACAGGGTTTCATTTATCCTGCAAAAATTAACGTCATCTGCTGCATGTGTCAGAAACGACGAAATTTTATTTTGACTATAGGCTACGAACAAACCCCTTCTCTAGTGTTTAATTGTCATTTGTGCCCTACCTTTTTGTCTTTCTTTTGTGACTTTTTGACCGTTCAATTAGACCGAGAGCCAACGGCATAAAAAGTCAAGTCATTTGCGTAATGTTGAAACCCATACCAATACATAGCTTTGGAAGGGTAAGACCAGGATTACCTTTACCATGTCTGCCTGCCCATACCCTTGACGAAGGGGTGGGGTTGGGGGGTTAAAAATGGAGATTTTCTTAATTTTGTATCCGTGGTATTTGCACTTCAATTAATTTTATGAAAATATTTCATGATGCTCTGTCATTATCCTTACTTCCTGACATCTTGATTGTGATGATCCGTCTAGTAGAACTCAAGTTATAAGCTTTTTAAACGAACCATAATCTACGTTTTTTAAGACTTTGTTTTGTTGCTTTTTAAAAATCTCCAAGAAAACAAATATAAGGTTCGCTTAAAATGCTTATATCTTGAATTCTACTGGTCGGATCTTAAAAATTAAGGTGTTAAGAAGTAAGGAAAATGACAGCGCATCATGATATATTTTCAAAAAAATAATTGAAGTGAAAATACCCAGGATAAAAAATTAATAAAATCTCCATTTTCAACCCCCCACCCCTTCGTCAAAGGTATGGGCAGGCAGACATGGTAATCCTGGTTTCAGTTTCACCCTTCCAGAGCTATGTATTGGTATGGGTTTCAACATTACGCAAATTACTTGACTTTTTATGTCGTTGGCTTTTAGAATAAATAGTACTTAATGTGAAATAGAAAACTATTCTGCGATCGATGCGTTTTTTGGGGAGTTTCTAACTGTATACTATTTGTATAGATTCACAATAAAACACGCCCATTGTCAACGTCTAGCTAAGAGAGCAAGTTTGTGCGATCCAGTCGTGCTGCTTACTTTTTATGAACTTTCATTTGTTGTTGTTTTAGTCTTACCTATACTGCCTTCAAAAAAAAAATTACTAATTCATTAAAACTATGACCGACCAATTACTGAAAGTAGCCTTTAATGACGATTTTGTGGTCAAAATGACTTTTTTCCATTATTGAATTTCTAAGATCTCGAAGCCAAAAAATACTGCAAATAATAAAAGACAGTTGCAAAAATAGAGGCGACTTTAAAAAATGTTCGTTGTAACCAATTTTTTTTTTTTTTTAACAAAATTTTTTTTTTAAACAGTTTTTGAAAAGTAGAATTCAAAAAGCAGAATTAAAAAAAAAAAATAAGCCTAACCCCTATCTGTCATTGCAATAATTGGTGAAACTCACCATTAATATTTTCCTCTGTTTTAGAAATTATTCCTTCTTGTTGAAAACAACAGAAACACAAATTCAAATGTTTCTGCTAAAATTTTTTCCAAATAATAATGTAACGACAAATATACTATTGAACGCAAAATGAATCATATAGTAGGATAGTTAGGGCGTTAGAGGAGCCAACCTTGCACTTCATTCTGACGGGATGAGCTTTGGTACAATAATAGTCCACATACTAAGTTTACTTTTTAGAAGTGTTGCCACGATGGCAACAATGGCAGGCCGGAGATATAAGGGTTGCCTTCTGACCATGTTTAAATATGAAATTTCACATAAATTAGCCTATAATTTGGGAACCAGACATCGTTGATGTCGCGGAATATCTTGTTGGATTGAGAATACTTGAAGCCATAGGAATATGTTAATTTTTTGGCCCCTCCCCCACCCTTGTACACTGGGGGAGCAAACTACCCTTGGCGGATAAGGGTTTTTATTTGTCGGAAAATAATGATTATAAAATGAATATTCATGAAATTTTAAGATGAGTGTCGACGTAGAATTTCATACTATACTCTACATTATATCCGAAGTACATTTTTATCCATGTATTATTTTTTCATATAATCACTTTCAAAATTCTGAAAGCGTTTATACAAAAAACTAATACATGGATTAAAATGGACTTTGGATATGCTATAGAGTATGAAATTCTACGTCGACACTTATCTTAAAATTTGTTGATTATTAATTTTATAACCATTATTTTCTGCAAATAAAAACCCTTATCCGCCGAGGGTATTTTGCTCCCCCAGCGTACAAGGGTGGAGGAGGGGCCAAAAAATTAACATATTCCTATGGCTTTATGTATTCTTAATCAACGAGACATTCCATTATTATCGATGTCTGGTTCCCGATTTATAGGCTAATTCATGTGATATTTCGTGTTAAAACATGGTCAGAAGGCAACCCTTATATCTCCGGTCTGCCAGTGTCGCCACCGTGGAAACACATCTTTAAATTAAACTTAGGATGTGGACTATTAGTGTACTAAAGCTCATCCCGTCAGAATGAAGTGCAAGGTTTGACTTAAAATATGGCCTTAACGGCCTAAGTAGGAGTATCTTACAGCTACAGAGTTGAATTTATTTTATATTCTGAAAACTTCTAGCTTACTTGATTGATAAAGGATCACTTCGAAGCCTGTTACAATACTATTTACTTCCATTGGTAATATATGTACAGATTACTCACCTCCTGTCAAATAAAACATGCATCGGTGTGTTCCAAATCATATATGAATAAAATCAAAGGGAAGACATTATTTGATTGGTAGCTAACTTGGTCAATTAAGACGCATAGGTATGAACAAATAAATTACAATTATTGTTATATATTTTATTTATTAGCATCTAAATGTGAACAAAGCTAGGGTTTATAAAAGATGTCGTGGACGCTATAGAACCAGGGATCTAAATTTCCATCTTTATAATTTTATCCTAATTTAACTTCGGTAAGTTCGTCATGTTAGCATGAAGTTTATTTATTTGAACAACCGGGCAAGGTATGAGTTAAAAACGAGGCTAAGGGCAGAAAACCAGAAAATTTGAAATTTATACAGCTTGCTTGGTTTCATGAAAGGACTGTCATGCTAACTTCAGAATAAAATAAGAAGTAGATATATCTACTCGTATCCAAATTTAAGATTACATCCACTATTTTATGAACTTCAGAATCCGTTATAGAACCGCACACACAGTTCTGTGCTATCTACTAAGTACGTGGATATTTTTTTTGGTTTTTAATGATCATGACCTTTGTGTGTCCTTTAAAAATACCACAAATATAGCAGAAAGAAACTTATTTTCTTGCATAGATTGAGCTTGAACTCGAACTTCTTTGAAAAAGAGTTACGAGAATTATGTTTGTCTTTTTATCGAATAAGGATTCAAAATTCAAAATGTCAGTAAACTTAGTTCTACCACAGAGGAAAGAATGTTTGGGGTCTCAGAAAAATTGTAAAATATATTCATCTATTTGTATGATTCAAATTGTCTATGCTGAACTCCGACATTCTTTGTCATTTTCTTATTTCATTCAAACATTAGAAGACGCACTACACATCATAAAGAATTTGAATCGTATCAAATTTTAAGTTACAAAATCTTGTCACGCTAAATATTATTTTTGAACTCCTTTGAGCTATCATACGTCTATTTTGCTGTAAAAATCAAAGCCTGTTTTGAATTAACCGACAGATTTGAGATAAATAATCGACTGCTTGAATGAATGCAAATCAGAAAAAAAATAATTATTGTGTGTAACGTAATTATTATGTACAGTGAGAAAATTATAAATAAATTTTGCCAATAAACATTAAAAGAAAAAAATTAAATTATAAAAACAGAAATACATTTAGGACAAAAATAAAAACAAAATAGGACATGAAGACATGAGTACATTATTACGATTGATTTTTTTTTATCACGCATATAAATTAATCAAGGATTACAAAAAAAAAAATTACCTGTAAACTCGTATAGCTGTTGTACTTTTTTTTAGTGAATGGAAAATGTGTCATAGAATTTTCATTCACATGTCGATGCCGCAGCAACAATGATCGCATAACAGTGGGCTTGTCATTAGTTGTAATCAAATCTTCGACTACCATCTACAACAAAAAAAAACGAATCGGGATTGTATGTAAAGAAAAATCAAGTCTGCTAATAGATGTCTCCTTCTCATCAACCATACCTGTTCTACAACTCTGTAAGCAACAGCTGGTAAATCTTTCTCGTCCAAATCTAATAGCACCACACCAGTTTCCAAACATCGTCGCAAATTCAGCAACGAATGGAAGGACAAAGACGCCACATGGGGCTTACCCCATCTGTCTGATCCTTCTTCGAGATCTTCTTCATATTTGATCCAACGAGCAGTTTCTCTCCATTCACGATCCTCACCAGCGCCAACCAATTCATCCAATTGGACGAAGATCTATAGGCAATTAACTCATTTAGCAACTCATAATTTTACAGTAATCATTTTGTGAGAGGGAGATCTTACCTCATGGGGACTATGGTCGAAAGCCTTCTTTGCTTGTAAGGCTGCCAAGCTAATTTGTGGCAAATCACGCAGTTTAACGGATGAATGACGAACTTTGTAACGTCGCATTCCTCTTGGATCGTCCGTTCGATGTGATGTCAGCTCATTGAGATCAGCTTCCTTTAAAATTGATGCGGGGGAGGAGGGAATCAAAGAAATCACGTATTAGAATCAAAAACAAGTTTATTAAAAAAAATATATTGGTTAAGTTTTAACAACCTTCTTTGGCTTTTTCTTTTGGCATAAACACACACACAAGGATTGTTAAGCAAGGGGATATAGAGATACATTTTTAAGATTAGCAAAAATTAATTGGTCTTAGAGGACTATTTTTTTTTACAAAGTCTTAAACTTCTAGCTTTAAATAGAAATTAATAATATATTTTTAATATTTACCTCCAATTCAGTATCTTCGGGTTGAACTGATACTTTTCGAGCATTGATATCTCTTGGTTCAGCTGCATTTTCTTGCGGACTTTTGGCTGAATCGGATGTGTCTTGGTGAGAGTGCTTACGTTGTCGATAATACTGATGGCGACTGAAATAACAAATAAAGAATTATATTTTTCTCCAATAAAAAAAAAAAAAAAAAACAGAAAATTATAAACTATTTTTTTTTCAGGTTGAATTCGATGAAGAAAACTTATAAATCAAAATGTTTTGGAGGAGCCCCAAGGTCCCCGTAAATTCTATAATCCTAATCTTACTTTAAATATTTACAAAGGGAATTAATAAAAAATCTGTTTTCCCAGAATTTTCGTTTTGAATTAATGTTTTAAATTAAAAGAGCCCTATGACAGAGAGTCATCGTGAAAAAGGGACAAATGAATTTGCTGCCATCTACATAGAAGCTTTTTTTATTGTACAAAATTAAGTTTCTATTGTTGTGGGGTTTTTTTTTATCAATGCCATGCATTATCAAATGATTTTTAATTCTCAAAAATATTAAATAAAATTCTATTAAAAATTAAACTCACCTCTTCCGTCGCTTTCTTTCGTGTGAATTATCATTTGGCTTTTCTTCTAAGCTCGGCGGAGATACAACAACTCTTTTCTTTGCAAACTGTACGTGTTTTTCATCACCTGAATCCTTTAGAAAAAAATATACATAAGGTAAAACAAAATTATTATTATATAATTACTTGACATGCATAAGTACCTAATTGAAAATTAATATATATATATAAAGCAGCGTCCACATTATGTTGATTTGTATATATCAACAATGCTGATCAACAATTTTGAGTTGATGTGGAAGTGTAGGTCAACAGAATCGATCAACTTTTGTTGACCCGAACGTAACCCGACTCAAATGGATAGTAATCAACAATGTTGATTAACACTACTATCATATTTGCTTCACATGTAGCGTACGCAGGATTTTGTTTGGGGGGGGGGGGGGGCTCAGCCTCAATTTTGGTGAATTTTTTTAAGGTATCACAAAATAGCAAACAAAATTAAAGCCTTTCGTATTATCAACCATCAGAACTTTAATTTCAATAGAAAAAACAAAAGGAAAAAAAAAACACAAAATAATCCCTAGTTATGAAATGGATTTTACCTTTCTTTGTAAACAAATATTTTTTGTAAAAACCCACTTTGACAAAAATCCACTTTATGGACTCGATTTAAACAACGTAATAGGGGTAGGTGAAAAGTGTATTCCCATTTTAATAAATATAATTTCCGTATTTTCTTTAAATAAGCCCATAGCTATTGTTATACAGGGTGATTTGCATAAGGTATCGCAAATGGCTAGGGCGTGTAGGTTGGACTTAGGCAAGAAAAAAATCGTATGGGAAGAGGGTCTATTTCCCCCCTTTTAGGCGGGAGGGGCAATTTTCAAAAAAATCACTAAAAAGAGAAAAAAAATATTAAAAAATAACGGTAATACTTACAAAGTCATGCTAGAGCATTTTGAAAAGCCAAAAATCTATTCTATGTTAAGTTATATTTTTTTTTGAAAGTTGCCCCTCCCGCTTAAACGAAGGGAAATAGAACCCCCCCCCCCCCTTCCCATACGATTTTTTTCTTGCCTAAGTCCAACCTACATGCCCTAGCCTTTTGTGACACCTTATGTAAATCACCCCGTATATCCGTGTTTTTTGATAGAGTGAATAGCAACTCAGCAAAATGTTTACACGCAAAACAATAAAAAAAACAAATGATTATAGAGAATTTTGTTTGTGTTTTCCGTGTAAAACTTTTACTGAGTTGCTAGTCACTCTCTCAAAAACACGGCTAGTAACATTTACTAGGTCTGTTATTTTACTTTGAGTTTCTGCGATTTTCTGTGTATTTTAGTCCATCAATGTCTATAGTTCATATAAAAGAAATGAAATTGACAGAACTTGGGAACAAAATGCACAGAAAATCACAGAAATGCAGAGTAAAGGAACAGTAGCTATACAATGAAAAAATTGGTAACATTTTTCAAGGGAATTCTCATAATACAAATTATTATTGGGGCGTTTTCCTATTGGTTTAGCTAAACTCATGTTTTACTTAAGTACAGTTTAGATAAGATAAATTATAACAATTTATTCCAATTCGATTTCTGTACTAATCAAAATAGAAGTTTATTAAATTATTGAACGTCAAAAATAGTGCATTGACAAAGCTTTTTTGAGAAGATTGTCTACCTCTGATACAAGTTAAAGGCAGCTTTTCGAAATGTCATCTTAATGCCTTATCCTTAATGCCTTATGTCGTAGCAATAGAAATAACATTCGACTAAAAAGCAATAAAAAAGAGAAGATACTAAGAGAATGTATTATGTTAATAAATGCACTGCATTCGTTATTTCATTCGGTTTTTTTTTTAATGGGAAAAGAAGAAAAAAATTAAATGTGTGAAATCATTTTGCGAATTTTGACTGATTTCAAAGGAATTTCGTTTGGGTTTCTATAAATAATACTGAGATACGTTTCAAATGTCTAACAAAATCTAGATTTCAATACGACATCAATGTCTATAGTTTTTTTTTAAATTGACAATTACGGCTAAAGTTTAAAATTAACAAAAATAAAATTTGAACTAAAAAATAATAAAAAACTTTCTTCGATGATATATGAAATCTTAGCACAGTATACCATATTGCTTGGGGGGGGCTCAAGCCCCCCCTGCGTACGCCACTGCATGTAATGTCTGCGGCCAATGTAGGTATTTTGTAACAAGATACTATTTTTTGGCTTATGGTCCTATTTGTATTGTTATTTAAAATTAAAGGGATGTGGAAAATTGAGTACGTTATTCAGTGTTACCATGACAGTAAAAACTTCAACACGTACACTCCAGCATGTTGATCCATAATATAAATCAACAATGTTGATCAGCATATTATGGAAGCTGCCCAATGTAAAATTTGTCCTAGATAATTAAAATAAATTAAATTTCTTACCGAATTATGACCATGTTCAGCACGTTGCGATACTAAAGGGCAATCTTCTGGAATATCATCATAGTTTTGTATTGTAATAGTGCAACTTGGCTCCGTACTATCATTCTCCGAATCTTCTCCAACTATAAATTCTGGGCCACTCTTTTTCCGCTGTTCTACAAAATTGTGTGTGTTTGATAGAATAAGAAAAATATTTATACATTTAAATTAAAATTTTATCTTAATTCTGTTTTTGATAAAAAAAAATGATATTATAAATAAATTTTTGTTTAAAAATACACTCTTGGCCCCACAATTTATACACTGTGAAAACTATAACTTCTATGTAAGGATTTCTCGGAAGTCAAAAGAAATAATTAAAAATATTTTACAATTCATTTAAAGAGGAATGGGGGAAAAAATTAAAAATGTGTACACATTTATTGTCAATTTGATTTCTTCGCCAACCCTTCTTTACAAATTTTCATTTAAAAAAAAATTATTAATCCTGAAAGCCGATATTTAAGTACAACATTAAAATATTTAATGTTCTTCTTCTTTTGAGCGTTTAATTTCATTTTAGTTATTTTTAACTTTAATTTTAGGTAAAGTCTTATCTAAGAAAACATGTGCCTTTTATTATGATATTTAAGAATTTTTGCTTACGTTTCTGTTTGAAGGGTCCAACTGCGGACTTTGGTTCATTTGTATCTAGAAACGATGAAACATCAAATTTGTCTTTAAGATTATTTGAACTGGCGAAGACCTTTTCCATTTCCGTATCCAGGAGGACCAAATCTGGGTCTTCATTTCCTCCTGCCTAAAAATAAAAAAAAAAATATAAAAATATTAAATTTCAATTATGTTATTTTTTTAAAAAAAACAATCTAGTCTAGAATAATGATTCCTAGTGAAGATGTCCTTAGATAATTAAGAAAATAAAATAAAATAAGTATTAACTTGTTGTGAACTTAGAGACAAAACCACAGACAAATCTATTTCTATAGTGAACTCTAACTTTAACACTGAAAACAAGGCCTTCAGAATATGTACGTAAGTTAATTTGTTATTTATTTTGACATGATGTTAAACATCTTAGCGTATCTCCGCTTGATGTTATCATGATTTAAGACATCGGAATAAAAATATTTAGAGACATAGAGAGCAAAATTTAGAGGTCTTAAAAACGCACTATGCAGGAATGCAGTTATAGTAAGAACGTAATAGAAAACAAAATTGTCGTCTAGGTACGGTACCTACATACGTCTATTTTATTGAGAACAATAAAAGTTGTTTTGATCCAAAATGACATTGGTTGGAAGTTAATAGTAATTATTTTCAGAACCTTCAAACTCTGATCAAATGTAAACAAAACACGCACATTAATAAATTGATGTTGATCGTTTTAAATTGATGATCAAAATATTGTGTATGTAGCTACCAAGCTATTTTTTTTGTGACGTTTCTTATGTATTTATTTATGGAATTTTTTTCAATTTTCCAGCTTGTTTCGTTGATTACTACATAATGATATTTTGTAATGAAAAACTGTTGCAGGGTCTTCAAAAAGATTGTTAAATCAAAAACATCGTCCAATCAAGTGCTGAATTTGATACATTTTCGGATAACTTTTTTTTATTCGTTCCGCATATTTAAAAAAAAAAACGTGACTCATACCAGATTTCTGTAGTTCCACGATTTTATATTTTCATGTTTATATTTTTATTTTATTTGCGCAGAAAAACAATCTAGTTTTCGACAAGGCACTAGAGAGTTTTGCATAGATTCTGGCACGGGGCTAGCAAGGGTAAGCAAAGGCTAGACAAAGGCCTTGGCGAATATGAATTGGTTTTCCTCGTCAGGCAAAAAAAAAAAAAAAAACAAAAAGTTGGCCGATGTGAGACGGCTCCGCGAAATTAGGCCCCAGAAAATAAGGCCCCAACTGTTACTCCCTGATGGCTTGCAGCACGATATTTACATTGAAAAGCAATAATAATAATTAGAATAGCTGACAAAAATTGCACGATAAAATACTAGTATTTGTTTAACAGTTTGCGGTACTTTACCAGCTCTGTGTCCCCGATTGGCGGAATTTCTCAAATTTTTTTGTGTGAAAGACAATGTTATTTAGCAATTTCATGTAAATTTTGAAAAATGAAATAAGGCCCTAAATTTTTTCTTAAATAAAATTAAATTAAGCCCAAAGACAAGTGTTGGGGTCTTATTTCATTGGTGCCTTATTTCATTATGAAATTATGCCGAAAAAAAAATGAAATAAGACCCCACAAAATAAGATAACACCCCAACATTTGAGAAATGTCGTTGTTGTTGTTTTCTGTGCTTTTTTTTTGGGGCCTTATTTCCTGGGGCCCAATTTCGCAGAGCCATTTGGGACTTGATCCCCCGATTTCTGCTTGTCCTACTGACAGGTGCTGTTCTGTTCTGACTTTTCTTCACTGAACAATCCTATAATAAACAGATGTCTCACCTATAATAAAAAGTTTGATAAGAAAAAGAAGACAAAGGAAAGAGAGAGAGAAAGTGTCGTATGATACTGAAATTGCATGGTGTTTATAAAATTTTTGTTTTTGTGTACTGAAACATGTTGAACAAGTTTTTACTAGGGAGGGCCTCGCGAGTATTTGAAAAGTATGCCTTGTCTAAATTTTTGGTACTGATATCCAGCAAGGGCTTGCAAAGTATCTAGAAATTTTTCTTCGTCTAGCTCTAGATTTTACCTACTGAAAACTTACTAGAACCTTGCCCAAACTAGACAGAAACTCTGCATTTTTCCAGCCGAGTTATATTAATTAAGGAAGGTATAGAGTTTTTGTCATTAATAAGTAGCTTAGTCAAATTTCAATGAGTATTAAATTAATTAATATAAACAACATAATATAACAACAACATTTTTTTTCAATAATAACTTCCTCTTTAATAAGATTCCACTTTTAAGTTCTTTTAAAAATAAAGCCAAGTTCTTTTATATTAAAAGAAACTCAAAAGATCTATTTCAGACACAACATTTAATTGCAAGTTACTTTTTCTTTTGCAAAGTCAACGCTTAAAGTGTTGATTGCAATGTGTCAAAGCAAATAGTCCGTAATCAGCATTAACCACTTAATATCAGTTTTGTGCCAAACAAAACAGTTTAGAATCACACATAGAATATAAACATACATAGGTATTATGTAAACATGGTGACCACATTTCTCAGTACCTTAATAAAAGAGAAAGCTTAAGATGACTAACTCCAATACGAAGAAAAAATACATTTATTAAAGGATCATCAGAAACCAGTCAGAAAGATTTGATCATTTCTGTTTTTAGTGGACGAACGTCGAACATTACTGAGTATTGTTAGAAACAAAATACTGCCATTATATGACCTAAGACAACAAACGTTCAAAATAGCAAGCCAAATATTTTGACTGCTCACACATTTTGTCTTGCCGACTAAAACGAATTTTCATAGGACCAATAATTACGAAAATAAGGGGGTTGAAATGGAGTTGAGGAAGCGCTGGGAGAGATAAAATTCACCAATACAGTTTTAGAAACATTGTAATGCTAAATCCGAGCTATTCCAAATTGTCTAAAAATGCCGACTAAAACGAATTTTCATAGGACCAATAATTACGAAAATAAGGGGGTTGAAATGGGTTTGAGGAAGCGCTGGGAGAGATAAAATTCACCAATACAGTTTTAGAAACATTGTAATGCTAAATCCGAACTATTCCAAATTGTTATGGTATGTCAAAAAAGGAGTTTGACTGGAGGTCGGTCGGTACTATTAATTTTTTTAGCACGAGCGACGACTAAACTAAACACCCTATAGAATTGCACTTTTAAATAAAAGACCGATGGTCACCGTTTTTATATCGAGCCATATAAAATAAGGAAATATGGGACGATTGTTATTTAATTTCGCATTCAGGTGAATTAAACTCTAAACAACGGTTGATAATTTCTAATACCTTTAATGTAGTTCAATTTAGTTTTCCTACACTATAAACAACTAATCTACCCGTTCATACGAAATACGTGTACTGGTATAGCTTGTTTTTTATCTTCAAAACAGTATAGATATACATATAAAAGTTTATCGATTGTTTTCATTCCTTTCAACAGAACTGTCAACGTTTGTGTCAGCAGTCGTGGGTGGATAGCTCTTTTGTCTGCCATTCTATAAATAGAGCAGGTATAGACAAACATCAAATGCATGCAACGCTAACGCCTAAATGAATTTGTATTTTTGTTATTTTTTTCCTGCTTACCGTTTAAAAACACTCTTGCAAGCGTTAATATACAATTAATGGAATGAGTTGGATAAGTTAAAAGCTTCAAATTTAATTTACATACCTTAACATAAATTCTTCACATGCAGGTAATATTTTTAATGCGACAAAATTTTTTTTAAACGGATAAGCCTTATTTTTTTTTGTTATGAATTAACTTTTGGATACAAATAATTATAAAAATTATACCCATACCAATTGGAATGAATCTTAATATTTTTATAAAGAAGATGTCGACATTATGAAATATCGACTTGACAAAATATCGACTGGATTGAAAAAAGTCGAGCAAAGTATCGCCTTGTCGACATTTTGAAAATCGCATTTTAAAACCTTGGTCTAGTTTTTTTTCGATATTGTTCAGTCGGTCTTTTAAACAGTCGACACTTTTTCTGTCGAGATTTTAAAAGTCGATCTTATGGACTCAATGTTTTGAAAGTCAATCCGGTAAATTCGTTTGTATTCAAAAAAAAAAAAAAAAAAAAAATGGGCACGACAACCTGAACGTAGCTTAAAATTGACAATGTGCATATTAAGTGGTTCTATAACATTGTGATATCATTAAAAAAACTTTTTAAAAACAATTTAAAATAGAAATAATTACTATAAATTACAATAAATTTGTTTTTTTTTTTTTAATAGCTTAAACCGATAAAGTTCAAAAAAAAGAATGCCATGTGATTTGTTTTATAACTATGAATTTATGATAAAAAAAATTCAAAAATCGTTAGAGCGGTTTTTATTAAATAATTTTGTATATGCAGTTAGGTAGGCATATACAAATTTTTGAAAATTAAAAAAAAAAAAAATGGTATGCCAACTTTTGGTATTAAATAAAACACAATTTTACACAAACTTAACAAAAAAAAGCACTAAACCGTTTTCATGATATTGAATTTTCAAAAAAAAAAATTTCAATATTTTTTTAAAAATCGAAAAATATTTTTTTTGAAAAATTGTAAATGAAAAATTGTTAGAATTGCAAAGGAACTTTTACATAAAAAATTTAGTTTAAAACGGTGCAGCCGTTAACGAGAAATTTGAAAACCAAAAAATCGGTTCTATGACTGTTACCGTTATTAACCTTATAATTTTTTTTTCTACCAAAACGAGAAATTTGAAAACCAAAAAATCGGTTCTATGACAGTTACCGTTATTAACCTTATAATTTTTATTTTTGTAATTATAGTAGCTTATAATTTTTGTATCAAAATCGGTTTTGAAATAAATCAATTTTTGTCTATTGGTTGTATGGCAGTTACCGTTATTTTTTGAGATAAACAAATTCAATTTCCCTTCTAGGCAATCCCCTAAGAACCTTAACTCCAAAATTTGAAGAAAATCGTTTCAGCCGTTAAGGCTGCAGGTCGAGGTACAGACAGACAGACGGACAGACAGAATTGCGAGACCCACTTACATACCTATTGAATGAATTTTATTACTAAAAATAGGAAAACACCAGTTGCAAATTATCTAACTTTATAACTGCTTCTATAGAGAGGTTGATTTTTCTTTTTTCATTTACAAGGAAAAAGACTTCGTGTTTTGAACACAAAAGAAGTAGCTTCAGATTAGTTAGTTTAATATAGGTATACATTTTTAGTTTTAAGCCATGCAAAAAAAAAAAAAAAATTATACAAAGGAAATGCACTTCATAAAAAATATTTTCTTGGTCAGATGATTCTATAGTCCTTGCTTTTGTTTTTTTTTTTTTTATTTTTTTGTGACACAGTCTAAGCACATCCCTGACCTCCTTCCTTGTACACAATGAAGACGTTAATTCATCTCATTGCATAATAAAGTTCATTATTAATGGTTGAGCTGCGTTCAAAATAGTTAATTTGACACAATGAACTTAATATTTATATGCGCATAAATATGATTGTGTTTATGTTTTTGAAATTCAATCGAATTTAAGAATTACTGAAAATTTACTGAACAGATATTTTATTTTTGTTTCTGTTTATGTTTCTGTTTCTAAAACAGACTTACGTGTGTACATAGGTAAAATTTTGTTTTATTTTTAAATTAATTTAAGTCTTAAACAGATGATATACCTACGACAACAATGAATCGATGAGAAAACCGTTTTAAAATATTATTTTGCCGAAAATAAATATAATACATCCTGCCAGCTAAAAAAAAAAATATGGTTTTCCGTCATAAGACCATGTATATAGGGCGGGCATGCATGAGACAATTACAAACAAAAATGTTCTAAAAGATGATATTTGGATGTTTTGAATAATATTTAAATAGATACATAAAACATTTTTCTCCGAAAACACAAGATTAAATGAAGGAGAACGATGTGACTTTGCGTCAGTTTTTTATTTATTTCGTAGCAAGTGAGGGGCTTGTCGTTTCTTTGTGCGTAACTCATACATGACGTACAAAAAAAAAATACAGAGTAAATAATAAAAAAAATCCATTTGATTTCTTGAATAATTGTTATGAATTTATGCAAATTAAGAGCACGGTTAAACAAAAAATCGACACGACTGGATCGCACAAACTTGCTTTCGTAGCTATTGGTTCCAAAATATTATGATAGCATTACAAAAAAAATAAATAAATAAATTAAAAACTATAAAATACAACAAATTAATTATTTTAATGGCTTTGGGAGTAAGAGCTCCAAATCAAGTATGCCATCTCATTTGTTTGATAAAAATGAATTTATGAAAAAAATAAAAAAATCGTTGGAGTGGTTTTCTTAAAAATTAATTTTGTATACATATGTATGTAGGTACATATTTAAAATTTGTCGCTCATTTTCAAAAATAAAATCTAGTATGCCAACGTTTAGTATTTAATGAAATACAATTTTACACAAAATAAAACAAAAATTTCACTAGCCCGTTTTCAAGATACTGAATTTTCAAAATTTTTTTAAAAATCCAAAAGTTATTTTTTTGAAAATTTGAATAGGTACGCAAAATCACTTGAATAGTATATCGCCCACTGGCCGAAATTCGACCAAAAACTCACTCACTCAAAAACTCATCTTAACACTTGAAAGAAACTTTTCTCTAGAGTCAAACAATTAGTTTGAAAATTAAATCACACAAAATTTGTTTTTAGTTTTTAAATTTATTTTTTTTTAAATATGCACAGTGATCGGCAGTGCAAAATAAAGAATGACCCACAGTGTGTAAATGCGTGTCCCAGATATATTCTGCACATCTCCTTACCCATGGCTTTCCAACCAAATAAAATTTATCGAAATCGGTTGGATACCTTAAGTAGTAAACGCACATCTTTTTATCAAAATTCTTGGAGCAATTTTCGAGAAAAAGAATTCTTTTCTAACGGTTTTCAACATTTGTATGGAAGGTAGGTACCGTTAGTTTTTAATTAAGAAAGAGGGTTTTTTCAGATATTCTACGAAATAATAAAAAACTATCTTACACCTAGTTTTGAAAATATTGACCAAGCCGTTTTCAAAATATTTAGTTTTGAATTTTCAAAATTTTTTTTTTTTAATTTTGGTTCAGAGTATTGTTTATATTTCTTAGAAGATTTACCACAAAAAAATGAAAATTTTCAACTTTACCAAAAAAATGGTTCTAGGTACCCAACATATTCAGTTAATGAAAATAAAAAAATTATTAAAAAGTAGCGATTCCTTACTTAATTTATTTGAATTTTTTTTAACAAAATCCTCGGACCCGTTTTTTTGAGAAAAATATTATTTTCCTTTTTGGCAAGAAAAAGTTTTATGGCATGTACCGTTATTTTTGGTCCTAAACAAAATTTAAAAAAATGTCTGGGCATATTAGTCAAAAAACACTATATACCAAGTTTGAAGAAAATCCCTCCAGCAGCTTAGGCTGTACGGGCGAGGGTTGACAGACAGACAGAATTGCCGGACCCACTTTTTTCGCGTTCTCTATCATCGTAATGTTAGGGAAAATTATTATCTCGAGTTCGATTTTTTTTACGAATCCATAAATTACCATATAGTTTACCTATATCGCAAGTAAAATTTGTATATTAAATCTTAAAAACATTTTTAGAGAACAAAAACCAAGAACACGCATTTAAAGTATTTATTATAAACTACTACCTACCGCCACTGGCCGAAATTCGATCACCAAAAACTCAAATTTACAGACTCTAGAGTCAAACAATTTGTTTAAAAATTAAATCACACAATTTTTGTTTTAGTTGTTAAATTTATTTTTTTTTAAAAGCACAGTGATTGGCAGTGAAAAACAAGGTGTAAGTGAGTATCTCGTGTATATTCTGCAAACATCAGCAATTATTGCTTTTCAATCATATAAAATTTAAGCTGTGCGAAGTGGGAACCCCAAAGTCAACATTTTTGGTCGGGGTTTATCAGAATCGTTTGCCCATCGTTTGTCCACGTTTGTCCAACCAAAAAAACGTTTATCCACCCTCAGGAAAAAAGTGATTAAGCTTTTCTATTTTATAGCAACTCCCCAAAATCAAAAAAAAACTCATCTGCTGCCCCCAATAGATGATTTATGAAGATGAGACTAAGTGCGTTCGTTTGTCCACCGGCTCTTCAAGGTTATTCACCAAAAATAATCGTTTTTGCACCCTTAGTTCAAAAGTTATTCAACATTTATTTTTAATAGCAACAAAAAAATCAATTTTCAAATATTATTATGGCATATATTTACAACATACACTGGTGATTTACCAAAGGTGTGACAAAAAGATTGAGCATGTATCTACGTTAATCGGGATATAAGACAAAAAAAATCCTAAGAGAGGCGCAATTTTCGAAGAACTTGACTTAAAACAAATTATTAAAAAAAAACTGTATCACTTATACTTTCTTTATATTTGAATTTCCTGAAAAGTAAAACGGGTTTCAGCATTTGACTAAAAATTGATAACTGCATTCATAGTCTAGGAAAGAAAGGAAGTTTAATATGGGTAACCGGGGACAAATTAATTAATGAAATTTTATTTCTGATATCGACGCAGAATTGTATCCTCAACAACATATCCAAAGTCCTCCAAAATCCCTGAATTGACTTTTTGTGTAGACGCATTTAAAGAGGTGGAAAGGGGAGGGAGGCGGGAGTTTGTCAAGCTGAAAAATAAATTGTAATACAGTCTTATCATATGACACATGTTTTTAGGGTGCTTTTCAACGCTGATTCTAAAGGGAAACTGAAAAGATATATGTATCCTGTGGAAAGTTAATGTCATTTTTATGGAATCATCACTTTTTTTAAAGTACAACAAGTCATATATTACCCAAAACCATTTTAAAATAATGGGATATTAAAGAAATTTAGTACATATGTTTCATTTGGCATGCTTATCAAGAATTAAAAGAGTCCCCAAAAATATCTTTGGTTAAAGGGTGCTTTTTGACGGAGAGATGCAAGTTAGTGAGTATTACCATAACATCCATGAACAAATTCTGACACTTATGAACTTTGCTAAAAATATTAAATTTATATTGGCACCCAAGAATGAAAAGAATGAAACGTACAAATATCTAAGGCCCAAGTGTGTTTTTTTGGGGGGTGTAATGTTTGACCAGCTTAATGGAAAAAACAGTCATTTCTGTTTCAAAATTGATCTAACTTTTTTTAGGGTGCTTGTATCATATTGGTTTTTCTTTTATTAGATTCGGCGTTAAAAAATACCTTTAAATCATATATTATATGTCATATGTACTATCTCGATTACACGAAAATAGAATTTTTCGTAAGAGCTAACATTTTGCTCCGTATAGGGCAGGTCAAACATAAACTCTCTAAAAAACACTATTTGGATCAAGTTATTTTAATGGACTCTTTTGATACTTGGAAACCATGAAATATTTAATATTTTTAGCAAGTTTCATCAGTATCAAAACTTATTCATAGATGCTATGGTAATAATGACGCACTAACATCTCGCCCTCAAAAAGACACCCTTTCACCACAGATATTTTGGGGGACTCTTTTGATTCTTAGTGGACTTAGCGAAATGAAACATTTATACCGAATTTAATTAAAATCCCATTATTTTAAAATGGTTTTTAGTAATATATTACCTGTTGTACTTAAAAAAAAGAAAGTGATCATTCCATAAAAATGACATTAAATTTCCACATGATACATGTATCTTTTCAGTTTTGTTCTCTTTAGAATCACCGTTGAAAAGAACCTTAAAAACATGTGTCATATGATTAGATTGTATTACAACAAATCTTTCAGCTCAACAAACTCCCGCCTCCCTCCCCTCTCCAGCTCTTAAAATGCGCCTATACAAAAAGACAATGCGGGGATTTTGGGGGGCTTAGGATATGTTGTTGAGGATAAAATTCTGCGTCGGTACCAGAAATAAAATTTCATGAATTAATTTGTCCCTGGTCCGATCCTATGTATCTTTCTTAGACTATCAATTTTGGATACAAAAAATAATACTTAAAAACTATAGGTATATTTAGCAAGAACTTAGTTCCAATTTTGAAAATAAATTTTTCGAAAACAAAACTTTATTTCAATGAAAATTAATAAAAATTTTGTTTTCGCTCCAAAAAAGGTATAACGAGTCATTGTTAATGTTACCGTTGTGTTTTTGATAATTTATTTTCTGTTTCAAGTAGTTTTTTTTTTTTATAAAATTGCGAGGGGTGGAATAGATCCCCCTCCTATTTGTTCTTGTCTTGATCCAACCTACACGCTCAAATTGTTTGTCACACCTTAGATGAAGCCTGTTGTATAATATATATATTTTATATTTTTTTTAAGACTCAATAATGTATTTCGAGAACGAATTAGTCAATTTTTATGAAACTTAATTCGTATATATGTATAATATATAATATGTGCAGATTTAAAATTTTTATAGTAACCATACACATTTTAAATCTGCAGAGAAACGAAATCACCACATATGATATTTTCTTACAACTCGACTGAAAAGGTAAAGTATCTTAAGTCGACTTTAGATATTTCACGTTTTTTTGTTGAACCTCAGTGCCATTCTAAAGGACTACAGTTCTGTCTTATCGGTATCCTTCTATCTCACTCCTTTGCTTATAGACAAAAAAAATTCCATCTTATGTTCAAAAGACACATCCCTACACGAGGTAAAATATCTTAAGTCCACATAAGATTGTGTGTTCTACTTAATTTTAAAACCTAAAATTGACTTAAGATTATATTGACTTTAGATATTTTCGCGCGTTTAAACAGAAACAAAAGTCATCCTTAAGTCGACATAAGATAAAATACTTAAAAAAATTCCGAAAAAGTGTGAAAAGGCAAATCATCTTATGTCACCTTAACATGATTTTTTGAATTAAAAACTGAAAATTTTCTCTCCCTAAGTAGTTATAGGATATTTTACCGTTTGCAAACCTAAAAAAATTCCCGAAATAACAAGAACATAAGATATTTTTTAGAGTAGTTCTGTTCTGGATTTCCTTTAGTGCAAACATTTTTCTTTTTTAGTGAATGAGTTAATAATGCAGTTCTTTTTTCATTTAGAGTTTCAGATAGTGTTTGAAATAGTGTTGTTTTATACGGGTTGGCTACGAAATCTAGCAATTTAAAATCTCGTAATCGAAATCTCGCAATACGAAATCTCGCAATTACAGAAACTTGCTTTTCATAATCTTTCAATTACAAAAACCCGCTTTTTACAATCTCGCATTTACATAAACCCGCAAACTAAAATCTCGAAAACTAAAATCTCGCATTAAAAAACATATAGGACTTATATAAGTTACGTTATATAAGGTTTTTCGTTTGTGTATGATGTCAGATGGTGTGCTTTCAGTTTATGTATAATAATAATAAACAATACATTGTGTCGTCCGCTTCGCGGGTTCAAGGATTTTAACTCCCTTTTTGGGTCCTCTGTCTCGCTCACGCGACTCCGTTGCTCCGCTTAGTCGCCAGGCAGGCGCCTATGTTGTTAGTTGGTGTGCTTTCAGTTTATTTGTAATAAACAGGACCTTGGGTGGCCCGCATATCTGGTTTATGGATTTTATCTTCCTTTTGGGCATCTGATTTTTCATTTTCAATTTGCAGGTTTTTATTTTTTAGTGCAAAATTTTCCAACGTGATGTGTTAATGCGAGATTTTAGATTGCGAGATTTTAGTTGAAATTTGCGAGATTTTTGGTTGTGAAATGTAAATGCGATATTGTTAAAAGCGAGATTTTGTTATTGCGAGTTTATGAAAAGCGGGTTTACTAGTTTGCGAGATTTCGTATATCGGGATTTATAAAAAAATGCGAGATTTCGTTATTAGAGAATTTAGGTTGCGAGATATCCTAGTGCTCCCGTTTTATACGCGATTGAACAATTATTACAAAAAAAGGTATGTACCTACTTATTAGATACTTATAACCATTTTGCGAATGGTAAGTTCAAAAAAATGAAACTAGGCAACCAGTTTAATTCACCAGAGACAGAGACTCCTTCAACAAGCGGTGTAAAACAATGAAACAATAAAAAATGAAATCGATTTAAGTTTTTTTCAATGAATTTGTGTCATAGCGGCGTGGTTTTGGCCACTTGGCTTTTTTCCTTAGCATTTGAGTTTGATTTCTCTACCCTCAGATATCTTAAAATAAAATGTATCACAATTTTCATACAGTCCATTATTTATCTACCATCTGAACCATTCGACAGAATTCATAATTTGGTTTATTTCCTTTTCATTAATTTTAAGTTTGTTTTGACTTTAAAAACAAAGTTAAATAAACTAAACTGTTTCTCTTTTTTTAATTAATTTTTTTTCTGTAAACCAAATGTGATTTTACATTTTTTTAAAGAAATTCAAGTCCTTGTTTTTTTTAAGTTTTTTTTTTCATTATTAAAGTTTATCTCTATAGAACAAATGTGATTTTTTATTATAAGGACTTAAAGTTTTAAAAATAAATACCTGAAAATATCATATTAAATATCTTTTTTTCCACTTTTGCACACGCAAATCATCTTAAATGGACATAAGAATTGAAAACGTCCTTCGAAAAAACGAGACAAAATATCTTATCTCTACTAAAGATTTTGGAAATTAATATAAAATACAATTTTAAGAAAAGCCGAACTATCTTAAGTCATATTTTTCCTTATAACGGGCGAAATATTAAAAATATCTTTTTGAAATAAATTAAAAAAAAAAGATCACAAAATTTGACATCTAAATGCCCTGTTCAATAAAGTGAACACTTGAAAGATTTTTTGGGAAGCAGCTTTGAAGTGTTTTTTTGCTCTCCTGAAAAATCATCAAAATTGACTTAAGATACTTTACCTTTAAAGTTGTATGTTTTTCTTAAATAGTGTATTTTGCTTTTAAATACAACAACAACAAAAATAACTACATATTTTTTTTAACAGTATATGCACATAAGAAGAATTACTTCTATTATTTTCAAGTTTCTCGATATTACATAGATGTACCGTTTAATTATATCTTTCATACAGAAGCTTTTTAAAAAGTATAAATACAATTGCATATCAAAGTTTGGAAACAAACATTTTTTTTTTTGATTTTTAAAAACAAGTCTTATAAAGTTATTGAACAATTTTCTTAAACATACCTACTTTAATTTGGCTTCTAATTTATTTTCCTAAAACTGTTTTTAAAATGTTGTATATGAAGTACATATATACAAAATAATTTGTTTAAAAAAACAGCTCTAACGGCAAAAAAATGTTTTTTTTTTGTTTAGCTCAAATAACTAAGTGTAGGGTATAGCTAAGGAATTTAGGCAATTAAAAAATTTATTTCATGTTTTTGAGCATAGCTATATGTTTTTCAAAACCATATTTCAAGACAACATTTTTTTATTTATAAGAACACGGTCTTCGGACATAGTGTGGGTACCTATATATATTTTATTTGGGAACATATATATATTTTATTTGGATAACTATACTGCAATTATATATGTTTTTTTGGATAAATTTTGAGTAACGATTTAATTTAAAACATTTTCCTCAACTACAATAAAATAAACCTAAATTCTAGGTAGGTACCCTTGAGCATAATCAGCAAGTATCAACGTAGGTAGGTACATCTTTTGTTTTAAATCTTTTCCTGGATATGTACCTATACCTCTCTTCTTCAAATTTTGACAAAAACTGACATTCTTTTGCTTTACATCAAATATACATGAAAATAAAGTGGTTTATATTCTGATTATATGATTTACATGCTTAACTACTAAGTTAGTTGATATATGAAGGTATGAAAGCCAGTCACATATTCATCAACATTTTCACTTTGAAAGTAAATCTATAGCTTTATTTTGTTAACCACCCTGTAATATGTACCCCAAATTGGCTAAAAGAATCACCTTAATCAGGTGTGTACTTATGCCGCGTTGTCCAACCATATCACACCATATCAATTTCCCCAAGGACATCAATGATGATGTGATGCCGCATCATTACAACCATCAGGGAGAAGCATGTTACCAAATTTTCTCGCACACTTCAGTAAACATATATATCCACTAATTAGCACAAACTCACCTACATACATAGCTGGCATCCTTAAATCACTCAAAACGTGTCATATCCATGAACGTGAAGAGCATTTCTAATTTCATCGTCAAAGTCACAGTTCGTTGCCTCAAGAATAAAAAAAAAAAAAAAAATCACATAGATTTGAAAGTGACTTCAAATTAAAAATATCCTTTGACACAATGTATATGTATAGGTATTATGTTCTGCTTCACAACATCTATCTTAGCACAATCAAAAAAAAAAGAATTACATCTATTCGATGGTTCTTGTTTCAATCAAAAGGATGCCAACTCAGGAGATGTTCAAATATTTTCTCGAACTAAAAAGAAAATCACTTCGAACAAAACACCATCGAAAAAAAAGGTTACGATTTATTTTTTATTGTCCAAGGTCCTTGCCAGAGAAACAAGCAACAAAAAAAGCACTCTAAAACTTTCGATTCGTTTTATTCCAGGATATTTTTTTTTCAGGATCTTTCTTTCTATGTATATGTGTACTTGTTTGAATTTAACTAGGTATATCCTGGAACCGTGCGTCGTCGAAACAGAAAGGACAAAAATATAATAATTTCACCGCTAAGTAAAACACTTTTGACCTGGACGACGGACGTCTTTCGATTGTATACCAAAAGGATTCGGTACGCGAATAACAACACAGCTACTACTCATCATTTTATGCTATACATATATTTGGTCCTTCAGTTTGGTTTGGTTCGAATGATGAGAGAGGAAATGCATGCGTGAGAGCTTTGTTCAACTTTACATTAAGTTTTATAGAACAATATTTCTCATACATACATATTATTATATCCTTATTTCCGAAGTAACTCCGTACACGTGTGTATCTACTAAGCAAATATTACACTATACACCTGTCACTGTGTCTGATTAAAACATAAAAAAATATCCTTTTTTGATGGCGAAGGGTATCATCTATGTTTTACAAATAATGCAAACGCACTTCAACCGCTAACCGTTAAGTACTTGTCACGGCCACTTAGACAGATTAGAGAGTGTGTCTAAATAAATTGTTGAGGGGTGGCTGATCCAAGACTAATTTTATTGCAAAACACAAATACGGGCACACACTATTCCGAAACCGGGCCCGAAGTGAGGAGCTGCTTATAGCCTTTTGCCGAAACAACCACAGACTCTTGCTGGATAGCTGGTTCGATTCGGTTCAGTTTTCTTTTTTAATTTGAAACAATGTCAAACGAAACAGAAAGTGGCGCGCACACTCGTCCTAAAAGAGTGTAGATTGTACTATAGGACGAGGAAACAGAACACACGTTTATTATTGCTACCAAATACTGATGGTTATAAAATTATTTTTTTTTTATTTTGCATTTTCCAATTAATTGTAGTAGCTCTTGGCTGCTGCTACCATATCGCACTGCTTTGGGGGTTGTTGAAATTTTAAAATTATGACGTAGGTAGTTGAACTACCATAACACCAGCAGGGGGAGGCACAAGAGAGTAGCGGAGCACACACAAATATATATATATAAAAAAAAACAACATGTGCACAGTATAGAGTAGGGACGTATAGTATAGTTGTAGCTTATACTCGTATACAGTTATGTATGATGCCAAAGACTTTAATGCGCTAACATTTTCCAGGCACAAATGAATGTGTGAAAATTTTAGCTTGAGCTCCGGTCAAGGCCGAGCAAGGCCAAAACTGTTGTGAAAGCTTTCTCTGTTCAATTTTATGTGCGAGTTTGAAGCTTTTTTTGTTGTGATTTCTGGTGAGCTTTTTTATACTGACAGAAATTACATACATATATAAAAACATATAGGTATACCTACATACATAGCTGCACTTGTTTATTAGGAGAGGAACCACCTGCTATGGTTGCCACTAAGCAAAACAAAAAAGGAGTTCATAAGGAGGTTGGCAGAGTAAGACACATAATAGGAATAAATTGATGAATCCTAAAAAAAATTAAGAAACCATTGAGTTTTTCTACAACCAACAATTTATTCATCAATCCAATCGATTTTTGAAAAAAAAAAAAATTCAAAATTGTTGGAAAGGTTTCTTAAAAAAAATTATTTTTTATTTCTAAAACTTTGAAAAAAAATGTAAGGACTAAATTTGGAGCGCGAATTTAAAGTAGTTATTTGTATACTAGCCCAGCCAATAATTACAATAAAAAGTGCTAAATTCGCAAAGCGCGATGTAGTTCTGCATTTTTGATATGTTGTTGGGGCATGTTAGAGTAGTCTGTAACTAAGTTTGCAACTTCGAAAAATCTGTGTTTGCTCCAGGAAAAATGCAACAGTGAAAAAAACGTTAAAATCACCCCATTTTTTCTGACATTTTCCTTTATAACTTTGAAAATATGCAATTTAGGAAAAAACCATCCACTATAAACTTGTTTGTTATAAATTTTTTTACAAGACCACATTAGTTTTAAATTCATGCATGTTATATTTGTGTTGCTATCTAACCATGAATTAAAAAAAAAATATGAAAAACTAAGTAATTTTGGAGCATTCAAAAAATAGGTCAAAAACTGTCCAATTCTGCTAAAAGATTAGAACAAAATAGTCTAGAGTATTACAAGACAAATTTCGAAAATCCGATCCAAATCAGTCAAATATTTTTGGCAAGAAACATGATGTTAGCTTAGTTCAACACACAATGTTTGCATCATTGCTGTGGTCAAAGTAGGACACTTAGTTGGTACTGATTTTTGTACACGTACGTGGAACCCATAACTATCTTAAAATATAGTGTTGATATTTATATATTTTTTTAAGCAACTTCGGTACTGAATTTAAAATTTTCGAAAATGTTCAGGAAATTACATATTTACATGCCAAGTGAACAATTTTCGGAACTTTTAAAATCGCTACCAAAGTTGCTTAGAAAAAGATATAAATATCATAACTATATTTTATGATAAATAAGGGTTCCAAGTACGTGAACAAAAATCAGTGCAAACTTTAGTGTCCTACTCTGACCACAGCAGTGTTGCAAACATTGCGTGTTGCACTTACCTTATTTTCGAATTTCGTCTTGTAGTACTCTAGACTATTTGATTCCAAAATTAAAGCCAAATTGGACAATTTTTGAACTATTTTTTGAGTACTTCAAAATTACTTAGTTTTTCAAATTTTTTTTTTGTAATTCCTGGTTAAATAGCAACACAAATATAACATGCATGAATTTAAAACTAATGTGGTCTTTATAGAAAATTTTATAACAAACAAGTTTATAGTGTATGTTTTTTTCCTAAGTTGCATATATTTTTAAAGTTTTAGAGGAAAATGAAGGAAAAAATGGGGTGATTTAAGCGTTTTTTTCACTGTTGCATTTTTCCTGCAGCGAGCACAGGTTTTCCGAAGTTACCTACTATATAATAATAATTAAAAAAAAAAAATTCATAAACCCGTTTTTTTTTTTATTAGAAAAATGTTTTTTTGATTTTAAATAGGGGCCAAATCATGTAGGTACATTACAATTTTTTTGAAGTGACAACTTTTGGTGTATTTTAAAAATATTTTTCTCAAAGAGCGAATTGAGCTTCGCAGGGGGCACACAATTGCAGTTCCTACTTATACAACATCTAAACCTGAGCATTTGAACAATATTGGAGGCCATGAATGCAAAAGTGGCCTAACCAATTTCTTTTGACAGAAATGAGTTTTTCATAAAAATGCATCTGTTATAAATACATTTTAATTTAAAAATAAATGTATTCAGTTTCCTTTACTAAAAATAAGGGCTGGCCACGAGACGAGACTCTGCGAGACTTTTATAAGTCTCGTGTCGGTCTCGTTAAAATCGAAAATTTTCAGTCTCGTCTCTGAAAAAAAACGATTTACGGACAACCTTTTGATTTTGGAACGAAATATTTTCGATTATAGTTTGAATACGTGCAAAAGAAAATAAATATTTAACTAAAATTGGATTTTTTCAATTTATTATACTCTCTGTAAATTTCGGTCCAAATATACAGTCTTGTCTCGGTTGTTTAAAAGCCAGTCTCGTCTCGTCTTGTATCGGTCTCGTCATACGAGACCGAGACCGAGACTTTTCTCGTCTCGTGGCCAGCCCTACTAAAAACTTGATGGCATTAAAAACCAAGTCCTGACCATTATATGGAAACCAAATCAGTTATATTAAATTTTCATTTTTGTGCAAATTTCTGGTAGATTTCATCTAACGAACTTGGATTTTCTATTTGAAGAAGTAAACGACAGAAAGACAAAATTCATTAATATTAAAAAACTAAACCGAAATAAACAGCCTAAAATAAATAATATAAAAAAAAAGAGATTTAGTTGAACTTTTGTGATTGTTTAATGAATTAAGCAAAATTCTACAAATAAGAAATAAATTGGTTCAATACACACTACACAGTAATCTCATAAAGTCGGCACAAACCATTCTAACTTAAGAATAGATAAAGGATATTTTTTATTAGGTACGAAAGGAAGCTACGGGGCCCATAGCAGTTGAAACTGCAATTTGAAAAAACTAAATTTAATAGAACTTGATGAATTTTCTATAAGCTTATAGCATATGTATAAATAGTTCGCAGAAATCTTTCTATTTAAGGAAAGGGCAGGCGCGCAACGGAGTCCGCGGGCAAACGCTAGAATGAAATAATATTTATCATCCAGTTCTCTATATCATCGTCATGTTAGGGAAAAATAATATCTCAAGTTCGACTTTTTACGAATCCATAACTTTGCCATAAAAGTACCTATACAGTATACCGAGAGAAAAATGTTACACATACGCCATAGTGAACCAATCTTTATCTTGTATTTATTTTTGTAAGCAAAACTTCATAATTACTAAAGCTCTTCTGTTGATCGTTTACTGCTGCGTGAATTCATAAAATTTTGACTGATTTGCGCATCAGAAATTACCATAGCAAAAGCTCGAATATTCTCAAACAAGAAAGAATATCCTAGAAAAAAGTGGGGTCGGAAAAGGGCTACCACGCCTAATAGGTCAATTCGTACCTATATTCAATTATCTGATTGAGCTTGTGTGGTACCTAGCAGAATATAGGGTAAACTCATTGAGAGTTAATAAACTAAATTAAGAATTTATATTTAACTTGTTTTGTAGGTTAGAATTATTTAAAATATTTTGAATTATTATTCACAATATAATAAATTTAGTTTGAAATCTATTATAAATAGCCTTAAAAAAATCTTGTGGTATCATTTGCTAAAAAAGTATCCAACCGATTTTGATAAATTTTATATGGTTGAAAAGCCATAGGTGCGGGAATGTGCAGAATATACCTGAGTCACGCATTTACACACTGTGGGTCATTTTTGATTTTGCACTGCCGATCACTGTGCATAATAAAAAAAAATTAATTTAAAAACTAAAAACAAATTTTGTGTGATTTAATTTTCAAACTAAATGTTTGACTCTAGAGAAATGTTTCTTTCAAGTGTCAATATGAGTTATTGAGTGAGTGAGTTTTTAGTCGAATTTCGGCCAGTGAGCGATATACTAATATTTCAAACTTTAGATTTAAAATCACGTCTTTTTCAAGACATTTGTTTAATATTGAAAAAAATAATAATTGCATTCAAAAACCAAAATACAACCAAAAGAGGATTAAACCTTGATATTATTTTTATAAAAGAAAAAGAAGCTATAAAATATTAATAACTATGTTTTAGAGACCTGAAGAAAAACGTAACCACGTTTGAAACGTCGGTCGTCTGTTAAAAAAAAGGCTATAAGCCTTTTCACACCAAACCCAAAACCGGGTTTTCGGCAATTGGTTTACGAAAACTTGAAATGCGTTCACACCAAAAATTTACAAGTTTTCATTTGACATTTCGTTTGTTTTGCTTGAACACAATGATTTCGAGGAAGGGCCGCACCGCTTTGAAAATTTTCAGTGCCACAGAAATGGGAAAAATGAAATGTTTTATGAACAATTGAAAGACAATTTGTTAATATTGGAATTTAATAATGGAAATACAATCAATCATGATTCGTTATAATTAATTTATTTCTTAACCGATCAATTTCACGTAGTAGTACGGATGCGCGACACTGCGTCGCGTTCTCTTTTTCCTGGCAGCATACCGTCAGCTATTTATATGACATTTAATTGAGCGCTGAATGTTTCACAAGGTGTGTTTGTTTAACATGTTTTGGACAGGTTTTATTTAAAACTTGTGTAATATCAAAACTTGTGGTTTAGCAAAAATGTATGGGAAAACTTGTGTTTTCGAACTAGATTTTCAGACAAAACCGATATTTTCGCGAAAACCGGGTTTTGGGTTTGGTGTGAAAAGGCTATTAGATACTTAGATACAAATATAGACCTAAAGCCCATTTAGAATTTTTACATTTTAAGAAAGGTCACGAAGAAGGAATAATTATTAAATTAGGGTGAACGTGTTAAAAGGTCGGGACCTATTTTCTAAACGGTAAGTGATAGATAAATGATTCGACAGATTCTCTTAAATACATGAAAGTTAATATGTAACACAAAAACAATACAACTCGATATTTGACCGTTTGAAAGTTAAAAATGGTAAAATATGTAGATGTTGAGAATTATTGAACTACAAATCAATGTGACGTTTTATTGAAAAAACATTGTATGTTCCTTTGAAGCTGATTAATAAAAAATGTATAGGTATATACCAATTTTGTATATTAAAGTTTTTTTTTGGCAAGGCGAATTTTCTAAAAAAATATTTTTTGTTAAATTTCGAGGTTTTTTATTTTTATTATTGCATTTTCATTGAAATTAAAATCCAAATGCAGATAATTCTCCTATATAAGCATGATACTACCAAAATTTCTGCAAAAACATTTGTTTTTTTTTTTATTGATGTATATTTTCATTGAAAACCTTAACCCTAAGAAAGCCACTTTAAAATCATAAAGAAGTTAAATAGAGTATTAAGAAAAAAATAGTAAAGCGGAATAATATTTGGAACCTAGGAATTTGGTATAAGAAAAGTACTAAGTGTAATTATTTTTTACCTATTCGAGCAATTTTTGATTTAAGCCTTATTTCTGAAAAGGGAATTTTATTAAAATTAAATATTATTATTTATTAAAAAAAAAAAAACTTTAAAGCATGAGACAAATTATTAATTTGAATTTTTGGTATAAAATTTTGAATTCACGTCACGTGCCGTTGGCGTAAAAATCCATATTAAACTACTTCCAAGGAAAAGCTCAAAGCCTTGATGGCGGGAATGAATTAAACATATTAATAAAAAGTACAATCCTGATAGTAGTTTCAAAATAAAAAACGATTTCCAAATAATGCATATTATTCAAATAGTTGGCAATCATTAATTTTTTACTAAAAGTGCTTCCAAAACTACATACGTCACAAATCGAGTAGAGAATTGAGTATAGATATAATAGGATTTAATAAAAGTTACTATCAGTAAAGAAAAAAAAAAGTTTTATTCCTTCAGGAAAATTGTGGAAAGCTTTTTATTTTTCTAAAACTGAGGATATATTATAGAGTTATGTTGCTTTATACATTAAGGCAAAATGTTTATACGATAATGGTATTATAAAGACATGAAGACTTAAAGACTATTGACCATCAGCATTTACGTATTACGTATAGTATCTATTGTTATCATATAGCTTTCATCTGTTGTCATTAACACTTGCGTATGGAAAATTAAATGAAAATAAAGTCTGGAGGAAAATTAATGATAATAGCATTATGGCTTTTAGCCCCCGCGATGTAAGACGAAAGCCAGATGAAATCAAAGATAAAAGGTAAAAAGTCTGTTATTGGTGTTGTTTGTTTTTATTTTTGGTAAATAAAAAAAAAAAAACAGGGAAAAATGACACTTAAAGAAGTATAATGAAGAAGCTTTAAGGAAAACAATGTGCCGCATACATAAATGTTTTTGATGATGCGATTCAACGAGGTATTTGAACTTTGACTTATCTTCCCTTATGCTCCTGCCATAGGAACCTATGGGTAGATGTGATGCTTTGTTATTTTAACTTTTGGTGTTAACTCATTTAAAATAGGAACTGATGGGTGTAAGGTAAGACTTAAGTCGTGGTTGAATATTATTTGAATAAAGTAATTTAAATGTTGTTATTCTCTCTCCATGAAATGTTAGTTATTTTGCATATTATGATGTAGATTTAGATAGATACCTGGATACACAAACTAGGTTTTTGCCGAATTAGGTCACAAAAGTACTGAACACGTAACCAAAAACCACCCTTAAAGCTTCTGAAATGACGCATTTGTCATTATTTCAATGGAAATAAAATCGCTCAGATTGGTTAAAGGGTGGTACTTCGATTTTATTGACTTATGATGCATAGATTTTTAATATGTAGGTAAAAATAAAACTGCTATAACATTGAAGGTTCACATATTTAATCAACGTTCATAGCTTTGGAGACATAATTCATACCATACATACACTCCCTTTCACTTGTTTGAGGCCACTTTTTTCACAAAAGTTCTGTTCTCGATATTTACCTGTAGGAAATATTTTTCCTGGAAATTTTTGATACCTGTGAATAGGTATATTATATTTTGCAATAAAAAAAAAGGATAAATTTAAAAGGGTAACTTGGAAATTCCATAGGAATTTCACAAATTATAAGAATGGACTGCAAAAATGGGTATAAGAAAATGATTCACTTGACTCAGGCCACTTGAAAAATCTTTTAAAAAAAAGAACAAAACTATAAAAATTGTTACTTTTTTTTGTGTTTAAACATTAATTTATTGGGGCGTATTCATAGTCATTTTAGAGCTCTGTCTAAGTTAAACATAGGTTTAGTTGAATTTTCGAACGTTGATTCTATTTTGTTAAGTTTATCATTTCAAAATATTTAAAAAAAAATGTAATTATTTTATAAAAACAACAATTTGTAATTAAAATCAGTCTGTATTCGTTGAGCCAACATTTTCTTAAACTGTAGTTTAGTTAAACCTGGGCCTATCTGCGACTATGAATATGCCCCATTATGTTTTTGTCAATTTTTTGAAATTAGCTCTATAAGTTGGTTTGGAATTTAATCATACAGTTTTTTTTTTTAAATAATAATTCAGTGAAATCTGGTATCACATATAGCTTCGATTAAGGCGTCCTTATCTTCAAACTGTCTACCAGCTTCATACATTTTTCGAGATAGTCATGCCCAAACGTTTTCTATAATGTCTAAGTCAGGTGAATAGGGTGGCCTTGGTAAAAGTTCAACGTTTTCCGACTGAATCCCGTTTCTAGCTACTCTGGAATTATGGATAGGGGCGTTGTCTTGTTGGAATATCCAAGGCAGAGGTTCAAAAATATTCCTTAGCTTTAGAAATACGCGTTCCAGAAGGCATTTGTAACAATTTCCGTTTATTGTTGTAGTTATACACTTCAATTGAATCGTTCCATAATAGGTGATAGCTCCCAACACCAAAACACCTGATGTACGGCTGTGATGTCTTGACAAAATAAGTTCTTCGTTTCTTAAATCGTGAAAACAAAAGTTGTTACCATCGGGTCCGTCAAGATTAAACTTCTTTTCATCTTAAAAGACAAACCCATTCCAATGCGTAGTTTCTTGTGTAGATGCCGTAGTACCGGTTTCTTTTTGATTTTCATACGTTTGATGTTACCACTGGTTTTAATTATCCTTAAAACCGTCGAAATACTTGCTGACACCCCACTTTTTGATCTTATTTTAGGCGCTGATAGTGTGGAATTTGAATCAGTCGCTTTTCTCGGATTGTTTCTGCTTGAGCTGTAGGTCCTTTTCGATTTTTTCCATAGTTTTCGGTGTCTGATAGATAGTTTTTGACAGCGGTTTTACTTCTATTCACTCTCCGAGCTTTTTCTCGGCCTGATAACCCCAGTTCCCTTAAATCATCTATTGATCCTCTTTCTGCTACTGTCAACGTGTTTGTAGAGCCCATTTCAACTTGAAATTTAATACAAAATATAATTTTCTATCCTTTCTTAAATATTTCAAACTTTTGTTTGAAAAAAATCAGCGATGTTACCTTTTTATATCCATGTTTTGGAGTCCATTCACATTATTTGGGGTAATTCCTATGGATTTTCCAAGATAACCCTTTAACTTTATCCTTTTTTATTGTAAAAAATACCTACTCACAAGTATCAAAATCTCCATGAAAAATATTTCCTACAAGTATTTATCGAGAAAAAACTTTTGTGAAAATAGTGGCCTCAAACAAGTGACAGGGAGTCAATTTGAAAAAATATCTATCGTCCAATTATACCTATATACAATTTTAATCCATTTCTGCTTTGTTTTGAAGACACAAAAGGAATATGATAAATGTGGTTGAGATAAGACAAACGGTTTTAACGTCCACAGCAGAACCCGTCATTACTACATATCCTTTGACTGCATATGTGAATTAAATAAGATGGTGCTAATGCCTAGATACATATAACCCGAAATGGTACGACCAATCTACTAACAAAAAGCGCATAATATAAAAAAGAATAGTCAATTATTTGGCTCGTTTCACACACATTCGGTTTCATTCGGTTCGGTCTATATTCGGCTGTGCCTGATATGTGTAAGACGATAAACGGCAAAAATAAAAACCTAATATAAACCGTTTAGCACCAAACGATCACTGGACACGAAATGGTTTCATTCGGTTTCAAAACGGCACGTATTCGGGTCTAGGGCACACAAAGTAAACGTAGCGTTCTCATATATTCGGTTCGTTTCCGGTTTTTCTGAATTTTTTTTAATACATTTTATTTAATTTTAATTATAAGTGAGTACAAACCGAATATAACCCGTCTGTGTGTGAAGAGGTCTTGACGGAAACCGTAATCGAACCGAATACAGAACGAACCGAATGAAACCGAATGTGTGTGAAACGAGCCTTAGACGAACTTAAATTTCGAAAAAAGGTATTGCTGCAATTTACCCGCTACATTAGCCTTTTTGGTTTTTATTTCAGAACCATTATTTTAGCATCACCAATTTCGAATTTCAAAAATTAAATTAAAAATTTGCCCTACCCCAGCAACTGTTCCGCACAGACCAACGGCCATCAAAACGAAAAGCAAGCACTTCTACGACATCGTTATGTAAGATTTGATTAAAATCTCGATGTTTGTACACGAATCCAATAATTGCCCTATACAGCACGTACAAATTCTCAAATTTGCAGCTTCCAGGTAGACAAATTAAATTCTTACGAAGCTTAAGCTAGCACCTTCTTAAAAAATTGAAGCTTGTACATTTAATTGAACATATTTTCAAGCTGAAAGAATTCGTATGTTGTTGGTTGATCGCACTTATTTTAACGGACTGGGTTGAGACGCGTCAAACAAGGGAAATCTGTCGCAAATGACGAAGAAATATTGTGTTTTTTCTTACCCCCCCCCCCCCCCCTTAATAATTTACACACCCAAAAATTGTTCGCCATAAGCCTAAGTAAGTATAGAAAGTCAAAAAAAAGCCTACATTTTTATTATTATCCTCTAAGTTCTCAGATATCAAGTGAATCCATCCAAACAACTCATACCTTCATACCTTTTGATTTCTTCAGTTTTTTGTTGCAATATATTCTCTTTCCTTTCTCCAATTCCTAATTGCTTTATTTTTATACGTTCTAGGTATTGAGTTTTATTTATTTGTACAACAAATGCCCTCCCTCTCCATTCATATATTTTTTATCCACATCCATTTTTATCGGATAAATAAATAACTCTAAGCCAACAGTGAAATTATTATGGCTTTACCACATGGCATGGCCATACAGTAGCCAACAAATAGATTTTCAAAGTCAAGGCCATTTTGGATAGGTATGGGGTGTGGAACTCTCTGTTGGGGAAACTGAATAATGTAGTCCGTCGCGTCGTCCATCCACACATTCATGGAAAATGGAAAACTAATGAAGAGTTGTTGCCCCAGGAAAACTTGTGTTCACATTCGTTCACATATACAACAAAGTCACTTAATTATTTAATGATACTCACGCTGTTGCGGGAGTATTGCCAGATAAACAAAAACTAATTAAATATGTTGCACTTTTTATGATTTTTTCTGAGCTAAATTCAGTTAGCTACTCATTTTGCTGTATCATGAATTTTTTTTTATAAAAAAATGATTTTTTCTCGCAGGTAAGCAAAAGAAACATTAGTTTACAAATTTTTAATTCTTTTTAATTAATTTAAGGTTAGTTTTAGGTTCACTTCAATTGGATCTTCTTAGGTATTTTCTTTTAATATTTGATTAATTTTAAGTTAATTTAAGGTTTATCATAGGTTTAATTTTAAGTTAATTTAAGGTTTATTATAGGTTGATTGTAGGTTAATTGTAGCTAATTTTAGTTAAATTTAGGTTAGTTAAAAGTTTATTTTAGGTTAAGTTATTTCATATATTAAAATATTTTTTTTTTTTGAGTAATTTTGGTCGTTGAAGAAAGAAAACAAGCCGCAATTATATTGCGCCAACAAACTGTTTTCGAGACATGGATATTTAAAATTTAAAAAAAAAAATTGTTTTTTTGCTACTTTCTACGCTAAAGAAAAAAAAAAGCTTCCTTGTCAATCTTTTCACTTAAAATTATTTTTTTTATATTTAATGTAATTTTTAACAGGTTTTGTATACTGACAGAGACAAAGAGTGGTGCTACTGAACTGGACAGCATCTACTGCAATTCCAATAGGAGGAATTTGAAAAAGCGTTTCTTTTTATAGGACTAACCCTTTTTCATAATTTCATACAAATCGCTTGCATTGTCATTGGGACTAGGAAAGCTCTTGCAATTTTTGACGCTGCATATAAAAAAAAATGTTATGATTTCATAATTTTATGGGCGTTTTTCACTTTACAGCTAATGAACTACACCCTTTCGCAAATAAAAAAAAAGGCACGAACTAAATCGCAATCGACGTTCTAGTCCGAATATTTTTTTTATAAGGCTAAAACTTTTTAAATTCCATATACAACGTTCATCATCATTTCTAGGAAAGCTTTTACGATTTTTGTCGCAGCGATTAAAAAAACATGATTTCATGGTTTTATTGGCGTTTACACTTTCAAACCAATGAATTAAACATTTTCACAACCAAAAAATAGCGCGAATTAAATCGCAATCGCTGTTGTAATCTGAATATTTTTTTATAAGACTTACCCTTTTTAAATTCCATATAAAACTTTTATCCGAAGATGACCTATACGACCAAAAGCTTGCATTCACATCATTACTAGGAACGCTTTCGAGATTTTTTGTCGCTGCGATTTTAGAAAAAAAGAAAAAAACATTATGATTTCATGGTTTTTCGGGCGATTATTCACTTTGAAACGAAAGAATTATACATTTTCGCGACTAAGAAATCGCGTGATTTGAATTGGAAGCCTGAATATTATCTTTTTTTTTATAAAACCTTTCTCAATCCCATATAAAACGTTAAACCAAAGATAACTGATACGATCAAACGCGATTTTTAGTCACTGCGATTGTAAAAAATATTAGAATTTCATAGCTTTATGGGCGTTCATTCACTTTGAAACTTATGTTTAAGAAAAATGTTCACAACTGAAAAATCGCGCGATTTAATCGCAAGTGTCTTTATAGCCTAAATATTCTTATATTTACGAGGCCAACCTTTTTTTAGTTCCATATAAAACGTTTAACAAAATATAACTGAAACGATCAAACGCTTGCATTGTCATCGAGACTAGGAACGCTCTTGCGATTTTTTGCCGTAACGATTGAAAAAAAATTATGATTTATTGGCTTTATTGACGTTTATTTACTTTGAAACTAATGAATTACACATTTTTGCGATTGAAAAATCGCGTGATTTAAATCACAAGTGTTGTTATAGCCAAATATTTTTTTTTTATAAGGATTGCCCTTGTTTAATTTCATATATATGCTCTTGCGATTTTTTGTTGCTGCGATTGTAAAAAAAGTTATGATTTCTTGGATTTATGGCCACTCATTCACCTTGAAAGATGGTGAATTACACATTTTCGTGCCGTTTTAGCTTACATATTTTTAAATATAGAACGTTAAGCACATCAGTCGGGCAAGAATTTTAGAATTTCTAACAGGCTGGATCATGCATATTCTAGAGTACCACTCTATAAACTTTGCATATCTACCCCCCCTCCCCAATGTTACCCCGTCCAATTTTACCACGCAATTCATTATTTCGCACTAATAATTATAAGCTACTTGGATTTGTATTTTATTACTTCGCATTTTTAAGCATTAAGCTATTCAGTTTTTATTTTTTTTTGGTTTGTGTTTAAATATTTTAAGTAGGAACGTAATAAATTTCACCCAAAATAAAGTCAAATCGATAGTAAGTTTTCTGTTCTCCTATGCTATCGAATAAAAAATAAACTTTCATCTGGCATTTCTTTCATACCAAAGATATAAATAATATCAACAAAAGCCTTATACTTGTAGGTTTAAAGCCCACAAGCAACGCACATATTCAGGAATAATTACTACCTACTCAAGAGACCAATCCTTAAAACCCATCCATGATGTCAATAGCTCCACACGGCAAACTGGAATTAATGGCTATTTCAATAGCGCGGAGGTTGAAACTATACTGCACCAATTTCCTCCTGCCTCCACTATAGTAAAATTATTTAGAACATTGTACCTACTATATAGTTTATACTCGTATACCTAGAAAAAGACAAAATCGAATAAATGCATTAGGTAGATAGGATATCTTTAGGGCTCAGCAAAACAATCTACGACTATACGAGTAGGTATAATGTTATGTAAATCAATAGTTCGATTTAAGCTATGTAAAGGTATAGGGTAGGGTATGTGGGGGTAAGCCATAGGGATAATGGAATTAAGATACCTCCATTGTGTATGCACTTGTGATGATGATGGTGGCAGTGGAAATAATTAATAGTCTTGCAGAGCCCGCGCTCTATAAACTGACTAAAAGTCATTATCTGCGGAGGGGGTTGCCAATGGGTGGTGGTGGCCTTGGGCCACATGACCTTGGCCAAGACTATATTGATTTCCTGTTGCGCTATCTGAATTCCGCATGAATATCCCTCTGTACAACTATACTACGTAGAAGAGGATAGTTGCTTTTTTAAGGGTTTAAAAAAGTTCAAACAATTTCGGAAGGTATACAACAATCACATTTTTAAGGGTGAAAAAAAAGCTTTTTTTAAAGAGCTTATTCCTCACAATATCTGCGCTGTAGAATTTCCCTTTGACATGCAGATGCAGATGGAAGGGGTTCTGCCCGGAAAGCAATAAAACATGCCTTGAAGCTTCTCAGCCAAACTAAATGTTAGCTTTTACTAGGGTAAATGCGTTTATTCTGTTTGTTTAAATTTGGTAAGGGGTTTTTAAATACTGAAAAAACATTTGATGGTAAAAATATCTACGATATGAATGGAACGTGTTACAAATTTTTGAATTCGTTAGATATTAATAGATATGTAAATTTAAAACTGATTGACAAAGAAGAGTATGTATGTACAGTTATTTACAGTCCTAAGAGCTGCTGTCTTTCTAATGCTTTTTTGTTATTGTTTTTGTAGACAGTGGGTGTTACAAGTTAAGGGAACAAAAATCTAATTATTTAAATTTGCATTAATTTAGATTTTTTTTATTCAAAACGAGTTCGCTGCTATTGGCTCGAAGAGAATTGGACAGCTAATCGCAGTCGGAGCTAAAAAATGTACTCGATAAATAAACAATAATTAACTTCCTGAATACTTAGCTTATTCTAGAGAATTCAGGAGGGAACTTTATGAATAAATGAAACTGGAAATTATGCTAGTTGATAATTGGAAACATGCGGTAATGAGGCGGTAATTAATAAGCACCGATAAGAACTAAGCTAGGCCCAGATAATTGTCGGGGCCTGATTCTAAAACTGTCAGGTCCACCAGGGAATTTTACAATAAAGCGAGGTTTAACTCTTTAGCCCACTGAGGCAAAGGAAAATTATAAAAAAAAAAAAAAATACTTAATAAGGTGGTGTTAGCGAAACAGTTACTGTGATGTATGTTTTGTATTTAGGAATAATATAAGGCAACTTTTAAAGTTAAAAGTAGTTAACTAGTATACAATGCTTAGACCCTTCAAATTGCCTGCTGTCAATAATTTAATAATTTTAAAGAAAAAAAAATCTCACAAAATTTGTCAAAAAGATAAATAAATTATAGATAAGGCATGTCCATAAGAAAGAAAGTAATTGAAATTTAGGAGACAAAATTAATTGCTTAAAATGAATGTAGGTCCTTGCACATGGGACACGAATTGCGAACTGTCAATTACGAATGGTCGTGAATTTTGACAATTGACATTCATATGAGTGGTCGCCGACAGCTGCGAATGCTCATAAAACATAAATAAGGTTAATTCGAGCGAATTATTTATTTGCAAGTTTTGTGGAAAGCGTCCCCGTCCCATTGTTGTGGATTTCGAATTTACAATTTTCAGTTCCTAGAAGATTGTTGTTGGTCACGTAGAAAATATTAAAATGTATTTCTGGGTTATTTAAACAATTTTTTCTGTAAATAATATAATTTATTCAAAAAGTTAAAACAAAATTAAGTTAAAAGATTTATTCGCAGCTCATGTGAAAGGCACTTAACTGGAGAACAAAAAATAAGTAGGGGAACAAAAAATACAAGTGAAATTTGAAGCTTAGCAGAGACACCGATAGAGATAGTTTAAATTTTCTCGCTGATTTTTCTCATCTCAAAATCATTTGTAGGTGCTATTATGGTATGTTATGGATTCGTAAAAAAAAATCGAACTGTAGATATTAATTTTCCTTAACTTTACAATTACCTATATAGAACGCGAAAAAGTGGGTTTTGCAATTCTGTCTGTCATTCTTCGCCACGAAAAAATGGCTTCAAAAATTTTGATAAAAAGATATGCGTTTACTATTAGACTCATGGTCAATATTTTGATAAGAAAATGTACCAATAACGGTTATTAACAGTAGCTGGAACCGATTTTTTGGTTTTCAAATTTCTCGTTAAGGGCTACACCGATTTTATCCAAATTTTTTATGCAAGAGCTCCGTCACAATTCAAACAATTTTGCATACATATTTATTTAAAAAAAAAAATTATTTTTGGATTTTTAAAAAAATATTGAATTTTTTTTTAATTCAATATCTTAAACAAGAGCGAATGACTATTTTTTATTTTGTATAAAATTGTATTTTATCAAATATTTTATTTTATAAATTGTGCCAAAAATTATTTTTTAAGTAGGTAGACAGCTCCCTAGCGTAATTGTTAGTGCGTTCGACTGTTACGCTGGAGGTCTGGGATCGCTTCCCAGCCTCGTCCACCTAAAACTAAAAAGTTTTTTTCAGGGTTACTGCCTCTTGCGAGGAATTGACACATCCTCCAAGAGTATCACTTGTCACGAATAAGTGCTTCTCGTCTAGCCGTTCGGATTCGGCATAAAATTGTAGGTCCCTTCCATTCCTGTCGAAAGGGGCACACAGGAATGGTTGCGAGTTGTTAGTCACTGGTTCTTCATGAGCCGTTGTGCCACCCGATTTATTTATTTATTTAGATAGCTCCAACAATTTTTGATTTTTTCTTAAATTAATATTTATCAAAGAAATCAGATGGCATACTTTATTTTGAGCTCTATCTTTTTTGGCCATTGAAATCACAAAATTTATATTAAAAATTTATTTATATTTTTTTAATGAAATCATAATATTTTGGCACCAATATAAATATGTACTTGTACATCATCAGTTTCTAGCTACGTTAAAGTTGTTAGCTACGAGAGGAAGTTCGTGCGATCCAGTCGTGCCCGTTTTTTTTTTTTTTTGAATCAGATCCAACTGTTCACTGGTCATAAGGTGACACAATGACCTCGGAATTTTTTGAAACTGTTATCATTTTTTCTTGCCTCACTCAAAACAGTGTCACTGCAAAACAGTGTTTTAATTATAGTTTTTTAATTAAATAAAACGTCAATTGAGTATGAGTTAAGATAAAAGCAACGGACTTAAACGGAAAGTGAAAATTAATACTGCCATTTGGTAAAGAGCTCTATTGAAATGATTGTCATCATTTCTTGTTAACCGTTTGTATCACAAAAAAAAATACCTGATACTATTTTGTAAAAAGTTGAAAAAATATTCGTCTATTTTTAAATCTAACTTTTGTATTTAAAATTTAAAGGAAAAATGTGTTTTAACATAAAATTAAGAGAATACTCAGTAGTATCTTTTGAAAGACTAACGTCCCCTCAAAAAAAAAAAAGCTTGTTCTACCCAAACTTCAAAGGTCCGTCAACATATTGTTACTTTTCAATTAATAATAGGTAGTTGGCTACCATTTTTACGATACTCCGAAATCTAAAATTATGAACTCTTGCTGCCTTAACATAATTGATATGGAGGCACAAATGCAGTGAAGTGAAAATTAAAACTAAGGGGCCAGTTATAGCTAACATTGAAAATCATCATTGAAAATATTAATAGTCAATTTTGAGAGATTTTGAAGTACAAACAAATGATTATTTTGATGCTAAAGTAAAGCTAATTGACTTAATAATTATTTTTAGTTAAAACGAAATTTAATTCGGCACAACTTTTCTCATAAAATTACTTTTAATTTTTCAATGATGAACTACCTTATGGCCCAGTTATAGCTATCATTGGAAACCATCATTGAAAAAGTTAGCTGTTTATTTTGAGACCCTTGGAAAGTTAACTCATCGAATATTTTAATGCAGAAATATAGCCTACGACTTCACAATTAAATATTTTCAATTATGGTTTCCAATGAAAGCTATAACTGGGCCCTTACCAATGATCATTGAAAAAATTAAAAGTTACGTATGGGGAAGATATAAGTCAAAATAATTTTTTTTTGGAGAAGAAATAATTTTGAAGTCGTAAGCTATATTTCTGCATTAAAATGTTCAATGATTAAACTTTCTAAGGGTCTCAGTATCAACAGCTAACTTTTTTAATGATGGTTTCCAATTATAGCTATAACTGGCACCTAACTTTGGGATAGAAAATTTTGACCATTTCCATACTTACTTCTATTTTCATATAAAATATCCTATGGCTGACCAATTACTGAAACTAGCTAACTTTTTATCACGAGTCGTTGGCCTTTCAAATGGTATACTTCTTTTTTGAATATGCCACAAATGAAATTAGTTGACCTTTTATGAGGGTTAGGTAACTTTTCAGATGGTGCATATTTTTTTTGAATATCCCATAAATGAGGTGCTAAATTTATGGCTGACTTTTTACATGGCATAATATTTTTTTTTTAAATCTATAAATGAGGTGCTAAAAGTCTTATACTGTGACCTTGAAAACAATTTTAAAAATTCATTAATAAAAACTTATGGCTGACCAACTCCTGAAGCTAGCTGACCTTTTGTCACAAGTCAGTCGCCTTTCGAATGGTACACTTTTTTTTGTGAATATCCCATAAATGAGATGCCAAAAATAGTTGGTGATCTTGAAAAACTTTAACCATTGATTACAAATTTTCTATTGCTGACCTATTTCTGAAAGTAGTTGACCTTTTTTGACCAATTACTGATGAGCTTTTAGATGGCATACTCTTTTTGCGAATATCCCATATATGAGGTTCTAAGAGTTAGGAGCCTCAAATATCATGTTGTTAGCGGCCATCAGTCTAAGCTTCGATAATAACCATAAAATGAAGATGCAAACCATCTATTGGAGGTAAAAATTCGTCATCAGTACCAAACATTCTCAACAACTCAATCAGCTTTGATGTTTTCCTAGTTTTTCCGGTGCTATTTGCTCTTAAATAGATTTATATTTAAGGTTGAATGAACATTGTTATTTGAAGGTAAAGTTTATTTTTATTTTTTTTTTTTTGGTCAACTTTTGTATCATAAAATCAAAAAGTTAAAGAAAACTCTTGAGTAATTACTACAATAGGATGAGACAAAAACAAGTTTCGGCAAATTAACGAAAATCCTTGAATAAAATAAAAAAAGAACAAACAACAAAGTTAACTTCAAGGTTTTCCTTTTCTTTGCTCCATTTTGTCGGCGAATCAATTGACAGCCAAATCCATTGAGAAGTGAAAAAAATACGTACAAATACACAACAAAAAAAAAACAACAACGTAAAAAAAGTTAAGTTCAATTCTAATCGAATTATCTGATTCTTAAAAAAAATCTATCTACGACTTAGGTACTAAGAGTATAAAAAGCAATAAAAACAAAAAAAAGAAGGAAAAACTGCTTTGTTTGGATTGAAGTTTTCTGTTTGTTTTTTTTTTTTGTTTTGTTAGATATGATTATTTTGCATTTCGTGTCTGCCATTTATTGGCTTACGCATTTATTGTATAGAAGATTAAATTTTACAACGCCTATAGTTTGTCATCAGTCATTGAACATGATACAAATATTTTGTTTTCATTTTATACAGCAAATGAGTTGATATTACATAATTTTGTACTTACTATAAAGGCAAAAAAGGGTCATTGAGTTATGAATAAGTTAATGGTCGAATTACATCATCTCAAATTTTAGTAGGTATGTATTTAGATTTTGTTTAATGTTTTATTTTAAAAGAACCTTATTTTGTTCATTAAAATCAATTATGTAGACTAAGTCACAAGTACTTTTTCAAATGACCCAAGATGATGGGAATTTGTTAAAATTAGTAATTTCATAATTTAATACATGCTCAAATTGAAACCCGCCTTATGCATACGCATACTTAATACGAAATTAAAGTAAACAATATTGTTTTTTTTTTACAGGAATCAGACTAGCTATACTTTTGGAAAGAATCTCTGATAAAATCCGAATATAAATATGGTGGGCTATCTAGTGGCTTCTTTTTAAATCATAAGTTATTTTGACACTGACTGTTACCCGCTCAAAATGTTGACAGAAAGTCAGTTACATTCCTCCGCGGAACGAGATGAGTCGCTTTACGCTTGAACAACGTTGGCAAATATTGAAAACTTATTTCTAAACTGAGTGCTGTAAAGCCCGAACGCCAAACAGAGCTTTTTTTAAAGAAGTTTTGGTCGAAATTAAGCACCCAACGCGTGCTTGCAATGTTATCGAAATTGGCGCATCTGGGGATTAGAAAACCTGCACTTGATTGATGAGAATCGAATGCATCCACAGCGAATTACAATTTGGTGCGGATTGCTGGCATCATTGGACTATTTTTCTTCGAAAATGAGGCTGGCAACAACGTTTCGGTCAACGGTGGGCATTACAGAACCATGTTAACCAACTTTTTTCTACTGAAATTGAAGACATGGATTAGGACAACCTCTTGTTCATTAACATGCCGCCAGGCCACGAACGATGGCAGTACTAATGGAACATGTCTAAAAAAAATCCAATGGAGTCGCAAAAATCCATGTCCAAACAGTTACATACCCATACAAATCAGATTGTGGATTCGATTGTAGATTGGATTATGGACATAGTTCATTTCATGGCCAGTAGAGGCATGTAAGGATGGCGGCGCCGTGCCACACAGCCCATTCCGAAATCGATTTTTTGCGCACCAAATTTCCAAATCGTGTTGTCAGCCATCTTGGCGTTGTCAATTGGTTGTTTTAGAGCTGTGGTTTCACTCGTTTGGACCTTGTTTTTGTGGGGAACCGTTAGGGACAGATGTTGTGCCAACAATCCGGAAACTATTCAAGCACTTAAGGCCAATATCGTCCAAGCAATCCGTGAGTTACAATCAGAAACCATCAACAAGGTCTTGGAAAATTGGAGTGGCAGAATGCGCTACTGCTAACCCAGCCGAGGCAGCCACTTGCACGACGCACGTTGTATTCCATAATTAATGACGCCATAAAAGATGGAAAAACATTTTATTTTGTTCAAGGTTCAACTCATTGTATTTTTAAAAGGAAACTTGTATTTGACAAACCCTATACTTTCAGAAAGAAACTTCCTCTGACTTTATTGACATGGTTGCTGGCGTTCAACAGGGTTCAATTTTGGGTCCTTTTTTATATTCGGCGTGCACTAAAGGGGTTGTGACTACCCTTAAAGTGATAAACACAGCACGAGCGATTAGGTAGGTTGGAGTGTGTTTAAAAGGAGAAACCGATGCACATTGGTTTTAAATGTCTGTAGATCACAATGGCAGGCGAAAATTGAGCTGGGTAGAGCATTCCACATTCGTGTTGTGCGACTGAAGAAAGAAAAAGAAAGAATCCAACTGGCTATTTCACTAGAGCACTGTTTTTTAAAATTCTATTTTATTCTGTTTGTTTATCAATGACCTTCCGCAAATGTGAAAAATTTCATGCTGCAACGCTATGCAGATGATGCTCAAATTTATCTTTCTCGTCCATTTAACTTGTTGGAGGACTTAACTTGCAGAATGAACGAAGATCTGGAAGAGATTAACAAATGGACTCTGTGTAACCGCTTAACGCTAAACCAAGCAAAATCTCAAATAATTGCCATTTCTAAACTGAAATTTGATAAACAACCAATCTTCCACCTGTGATTGTATAGCGATTTCAGATTCAGTTCACGAATAGGGTTACAACCGTTCCCTTACAGTCAACGATCATATCAATTTCTCTGTTGGTCACATTTACGGTGGTATCCGAAAATTAAACATATTTTCTAACCTAACACCTAAGGAAACCAAATTGAGAATTAGCAAATCGTTGATTTTGCCTATCATAGAATATGCTTCAGTAGTTTATGCTAAGCTTGATTCTCATTCAATGAGGAAACTGCTTGTTATAGCTTTTAATGATATAATTCGATACATTTTTAGTTTGCGATGGTTTGACCATGTTTCTCAATACCATCAATTAATTCTAGGATGTACTTTTAAACAATTTCTAGGTACGAGATGTTGAATTTTCCTACATAAGATAATTCAAACAAAAACGCCTCCATATTCATTTGATAATTTACAACTCTCACAATCTATCCGTACTCTGAAAATTATCACACCTGTTTGTACTTTCTTATCTCAATTCATCTAGATTATTTTATTTTTATGCCATAAGACTTTGGAACTCTTTGCCAGTGAGTTTTAAACAAATAATAGAAATATTACAATTTAAAAAAGCACTATTTAACCATCTTAGGGCCAATTTGTTCACAGTCCATTAAAAATTGAATTGTGTCTTTTTAACTAATATCACGTTTAATATAAAATTGTCATTAAGAACACTTCATTAATTTTTGATTATTTTCACTCGCCTTTAGTTAACTGGCTCGCTTTAAATTGCTGCTTTAAATTTATATGCTTTTAAAAAATATCCTTGGGATTTTTATTTTATTTTGACTGATGAACTATCAATTTAGCACTAAATCAAGTTTAAAATAGCGTCTGTTTGTTCACTCTCAATAAACAGTTTTGTGTTTGCTTCTTTTATTTGTAATCTGAAAGTGTGATTTGAATAACAAAAACCCGCAAAGTTGAAAAAAAAATTTGTCGTTTTATCTAAAACCAATTTTAAATTAATTAAACAATTTATTAATAGAGGAAACTTCTTTTTAAATCGTTAAAGGAGGGTAAATAAATTCAAATATTTAAAATCAACCAATTTCTAATTTTTAATAGAGAATTTAAATTTAATGGAAAGCGAATAAATTAGGCCTTAATTCATCTAACATACAAACAGTAAATCGAAAAACTATTATTTTATCTTAGCTTTAATTTAAATGAAATGAAACTTTTGTTGCCAATTATGTTTTTGTTTTGTCATATTATATGAAATATTGTTTATATGTAAAAATCTTAAATAATATTAATTAACTTCCAAGTCCTATCTTAAAGGTACTTTAAAAGACTCAGTCTTATTTGTACACCAGTATGAAATAAATTGAAATAAATTGAATTGAAATTGAGTCTATGACTAAAATCCGCATTTCCTAATCAGACTTTGGTTTTCGAGGTATTTTAACCTAACCCCATAATACATAGGTACTATTTTTGGAAGGTTTTTGCGAAAATTTTTCTATTGTTATTGTTCATCTTCTTATCATATGTACTATATGTATACGCCAAGTTTTGGATTCGTTATAAAAAATCGAACTCGCGATAATAATTTTCCTAGTATTACGATGATAGAGAACGTCAAAAAATGGATCTCATAATTCTGTCTGTCCGTCTGTCTGTCAGTCCGTCTGTCCGTCAGTCCGTCAGTCCTAGGGCTGGCCACGAGACGAGAAAAATCTCGATCTCAGACGAAATTGCTTTTAAGCAACCGAGACGAGACCAAGACGAGACTGTATATTTGGACCGAAATTTACAGAGAGTCTAACAAATTAAAAAAATCCAATTTCAGTTAAATAATTATTTTCTTCTGCACATATGCATATTCAAACGATAATCGAAAATATTTTGTTCCAATAATCAACATTTTGTCCAGAAATCGTATTTTTCAGAGATGAAACCGAGGCGAGACTTAATTATACGAGACCGAGACTGAAACTTTTCGATTTTTACGAGACCGAGACGAGACTTACAAAAGTCTCGCAAAGTCTCATCTCGTGGCCAGCCCTATTCAGTCCATCAGTCCGTCTGTCCGTCTTTTCGTCTGTCCATCTGTCTGTCAGTCCGTCTATCCGTCTATCCGTCCGTCCATCTGTCCGTCAGTTCGTCTGTCCATCTGTCCGTCAGTCCGTCTATCCGTCCGTCCATCTGTCCGTCAGTTCGTCTGTCCGTTAGTCCATCAGTCCGCTATTCCGTCATTCCTTCATTCCATCAGTCTGTCTGTGCGTCTGTCCGTCTATCCGTCAGTTCGTCTGTCTGTCTGTCCGTCTATCCACCTGTCTGTCTTTCTGTATGTCTGTACACGACCTGCAGTCTAAACGGCTTTTTGTTGAACTGTAGCTAATTAAAATGGTATTTTTAAGGTATTTAAATAGTAAATTTATAAAAATTAATTTTAAAAATTTGTTTAACAATTTATTTTTTTATTTTGTATCAACTACGCAAAACAATAACAGAACAAGTTATTATACAGATTTTCTTGTTTTTTTTTTTTAGAAAATTACACTTTCCGTCTAAACGGGGTGGGGGGAATGGTCGAGTAGGTAGATCAGAACTCCTATACGATTTTCATATTGTCTCGACCCAACCTACGTGCTCCTTTTTCTTTTTGTCATACCTTATTCGAATCACCCTGTATAAGTCTTTAAAATATATACAACACAAAAATTATGTATGTATGTACTACATATGTATGTATGTACATTGTACATTATAGGTAACAATAAAATAAATACAACAAACTTTGTTTGTTTTATCTTTTTTAATTTTTGTTCGGTTCAAGAACTCAATAAATAATGCGAAATAATTTTCATTGTCAATATAAATTTTAAAAGATAACATTTTGTTATCTCTTAACCATTTATGAAGATACTGATTTATGAATACCTTACACACCTCTATCTATGTAGTAGCTATAAAGATTAAATTTCATTTGCTGACTTTTTGGTATCAATTTTTTTTTTTTTTACAAAATCAAACGCATCATTATGGTTTTTTTGAATTATAAAGATTCAATTTAAAATCTTATTTTAATTAAAACTAGGGTGACGGATTTTATGATGGTAATGAATTTATTTATAATAGAGATTAAATTTGTTATAATTTTTACCTTCCACCGTTTTATGTTATGTTATTATGATTTTTTTGTATTTTTTTGTATGTATTTCACTTCCCTTCTATAATCTCACATAAACCGCGCTGAACTATTTTTGCATTTAATATTTTTATCTTTTGTTTAACAAAGTCAATACATTTCAGGTAATAATCGTCAATGAGAGTTTCATCAGTGTAAAAAAAAAGTAATTTAAAGGAGAATGGGCAAAAATATATGGGACCTGGTGTACCTAGTGCCCAGAAATGAGACCTATGAAAGTGATTAGGTACTATGGAGTGTACCAACGTACGAGTATTTTTTTGTTGTCCTAAACAATGGGAGCTAGCTAAAATAAAATAAGACATTTGAACTGAAGCCAGTACTCTGACATTTCGATTGAAGCCAGTTTTTATGGTAAAAATACTGGCTTTATGGTTTTTCAATTTCTTTTAAGGTTTAGTTGTTGTTTTGAAATGCCTCTTCGTCAAACTTCAACAGGCCGTTTATATCTCATTTGTATTGATATTGATATTGTGTTAATCTTAAATATAATATTAATTTGGAAGGTTTTTGCGACCTATAGTTCAGATTTGTTTCGCTCTGACAACAACAATTGAGTTCTTCAGTAAGAATTGTTGTTGCCTTTCTTAGACACATGTTTTTAGTCGATGGCTACAGACGTATTTATAAAATAAGCTGCACTGATGTGCTGCAAATTATATAATTTCCAGGGGAATTTGGTTAAATTCTTGCACCTAGAGAGTTGTTGTACTTGCCCGTGGTCTGGCATTGTAAATAGAAGAAGATAAACAATAACAATAGAAAAATTGTTTATGTTTTTGTTAAGTGCACTTTGATCCAAATATTTCTACTTACATATGATAATTGATTAAAAAAGAAAACTTACCTTCTTTGTGTTGAATCCTAAGAAGGAAAGTTTCCTTCTATTGTTATCGTACAGTGGTGGGCCACTCATATTGACTGGTGGCCTTTGATTTTGATTGGGCTTTTTTGGTTTAGTGATTTATTCTCTTAATTTAATTTTTTTTGTTACTATTTTAATTTTAAGTTTATATAAATTCAAATGACTTCCAGTATTCGTCTTTAAACAGTCTAGGCATACGGATTATGGTCCTATTTCTGGTCTGAAATAAAAAAAAAAAAAAAACAATAAAATAAAAATAAATTCTATGAAAAAATCCATCTTATAACTAAAAAAAAATTACATAATTATAGGCATAGTAATTATACTTTTTATTTAATTTAAATAATTAAATAAAAGGACTTCTTCTCGTGCAAAATGTTTATTCTATTATTTTGTATTTCATAAAAGAAACTTGTGACAAAAATTCCTAACACATTCTCGTTAACTTATTGTCCCCATCTAAAAAATTAAAAAAAATAAATGCTGTTCGTTTATTATCGCATCACTTTAGAGCGACTGAACTGATTCGGCTTATTTCTTTCTTGTTGTAAAATTTCAAATAGTCGGAGTTAAGTTTGAAAAAAAAACTGCTAATATTCAATGCACTTGGAAAAGTTCAGTTTCAAAAACGAAGAGATTAAAACTGAGACTGATAGGTGGTGTTGCAGTAAATTTATTCATAAATTCTATATATATGGAGAAAAATGACTTATTATATTTGCTTAGCGCCAAACAGTAAAACAAAGAAACTGGTTATCAATTTAGAGGAACAAAAATAGCACAAAATTATGCCGGAGATATGTCGTAAAAATGCCGTATTTTCATTATATCTAAAACCGACATTAAAACCGTGGAACATTCGGGTCAATTCGCACTCTTCATATTTTATTTTATTTTGTAAAATATTTCATGCATTTTTGTACATTAGGGCGTATATGCCCTTTTTTAATGTATTTAATTTCTATATATGTATACATATAGAGGTACGTTGGTTTATATGACGTGTAAACAAAACAATTGGCCAATAGAAGGAGCTGTGTCATAAACAATTAAAATAAAAAATTAATTGAATTTTGGATAGGACAACGTTTGTGGGATCAGCTGGTACGTATTATAGAAACGAATTCAAAAGAATCGACAGTCAACCTTAGGCTGGGAATGCACTTCTAATTTTATCACGTGATGCATGATGGTAAACATTTCTATAAAAATACATGATATGTACCAAGAAATCATGTAGCTTAAGGCTAGTGGCGCACTTGCCATACAAAAAATGTAGTTTTTTTGTTTTGTTTTGATTAACACATTAATCTAAATACAAATGAAGATCAAACTAATCTGGGTATTTTTTTATGACCAAGCTTGCAATTTAAAAAAAAAAAACCGTAGGCGCTACAAGAAATATTACTTCTTATCACATAATTTTTCAGTCGCAATTATTTGATAAAAACCAGCAAAACTGATTGACTATGCAAATACTCGTAAAAATATTTATTAGACCACGAGTTTTTGATTCATTAATTAAAGACAAAAATGCGAGCCCACATGATGATAGCAATTTATTTGTCAAAGATTTAACAGATTTGTTTTATGCATAAGCACGTGATATTACTCAAATTAGCTGTGAATGTAAGTTTGTATCTAATAGATATACAGATCAGAAGATTCATCGAGGAGACCATCTTCATCTTTTTTTCGGGTCAGTCTTTTGCCGTGTCGCGTAAATATATCGCAGAATCAAAAATAAAAATAAAAATTTTTGGTTTTGAACATTTTTGATTTGTTAACAATACATATTCTTAGACACAAATTTTTAATCTGTTTAAAAATATTTTTTTTTTATAATAAAGTGTTGAAAGTTTTTAAAAATTAATATAAAATAAAACCGACTCTGTTAGACTACCTGTTTGGTTTAAATTTCAATAAGTGCAATGGCTCCATTCTTTGCAAGATAATTATGGACCAATATATTATCCAAATATTGACATAACGATGACAGTGAGGCCCAAAGTGGGATTCATACTTTTTACGACGTTTCTTTTTTTGTTAAGTAAGTAGGTACCTCCGAAATCTTAGATAACTGAACAGATTCCCCTCAAAGTCTTATTTTGGATTCAGGGCTTTGCAGTTATTAAGAAGGGAGAAATTAAAATTTAGCTCTTGGCGAAAATATGTTTGAAAAGGTCAAAGGTATGTACTATAAAAGTATTTAAAATACCTGTAAAATATAACTGTATAGTACAAGCATTTTTATTATTGAATTACTTCCCGGCTGGAAAAGTGCCAAGTTTCTATCTAGTTTCGTCAAGGCCCTAGCAACTTTTCAGCAGGGATATTCTAGACGAGGAAAACTTGTCAAATATTTGGCAATACTTTCGACACTAAATTTCTGTATAGCAGAGTTGGACCATTGGGTAGCGCATTTGACTGACAAGCAGAAGATCGCGGGATCAAGTCCCTCATAAGCCAACAAATTTTGCTTGTAATAACCCTTGTAAGCCCCTTGTCAGAATCTATTTAAAACTCTCTATGGTCTTGTTGAAAACTAGATTGTTTTTTTGCGCCGTGTTGTTTGGTTTCTTAAAATACAAAAGTTCACCCAAATGCACCCATGCATTTCTGAAAGAATGTCTATATTTTAGAATAAAGCCTAACAGGCTTTTTTGTTTATTACATTTTCTATAAATTTGGATGGTTTGAAAAATTTTATAAAATAAATTCAACAAGAAAAGTTAGAAAAAATCCGAAATAAAGATAATCGAAAAAGGTGTTTTCTCGTGATAATACTTGCAGTTAGGCTGCATAGCTTTCGCTCCGTCATATTTACATTGAAGGTTTTGAATGAACAACAACCACTTGTGTTGGCTACCACCAAGCATTACTATAGGCTGGAATTATTGCAATTACACGGCTGCCACCTCAATCATCAGATTCCTTTTTAGTGGTGCTTAGCCTATAGTTCCAATTTTAATTTATAAATTGTTTTGCCGTCAGCTGGATTTGAACCTAGACCAAGCTACCTCAGAGGCCGTTGCAGTACGCATTGCACCACCGAGGTCACCTGATCGTGCCCATCCAAATGAAGGTTTTTCTAAATTACAAATGCATTTGGACAACTATCATTTTTACTAGCCAAATACTTGGTGGTAGCCAACACAAGTGGTTGTTGTTCATTCAAAACCTTTAATCGAAAAAGTTTTTGTTTTATACAAATTTGCCAATTATGATCCCAGAATATCCGGATATTTTCAGAATGGGTCCAGAATTTTTTTTATCAAATTTTGGTTTTTAAATAAAAAAATCTTACGTTTTTAAAAAAATTTTATAAAAAGTTTAATAAATATTTTTAAGGGCCAGTTTTTCAGTGCGGAATTAAAGTTAAACCCGAGTTAACTCACCAAATTTGGTGTGTTAGGTATGGATTATAGGGCTGGCCACGAGACAAGACTCTGCGAGACTTTTGTAAGTCTCGTCTCGGTCTCGTTAAAATCGAAAATTTTCAGTCTCGTCTCGGTCTCGTGTCAGTTTCGTATAATTAATTCTCGTCTCGGTATCGTCTCCGAAAAATACGATTTCCGGACAAACTGTTGATTATTGGAACGAAATATTTTCGATTATCGTTTGAATATGTGCAGAAGAAAATAAATATTTAACTGAAATTGGATTTTTTAATTTATTAGACTCTCTGTAAATTTCGGTCCAAATATACAGTCTCGTCTCGGTCTTGTCTCGGTTGCTTGAAAAGCAGACTCGTCTCGTCTGGTCTCGGTCTCGTCTCAAAAATGTTATACCATTTTGAAATGAGAATTGAACACGCCAACTTTTAAGGTAACTTGCAAAATTTCGTAGTACATTTTTTTTTACAGTACAGTCCATTGAATTCGGGTCACGTACAATTTTGAGTACTTAGTTGGGCAAAAAAGTGATATTTTCTTTAAAACTTATGTAGGTGTGTTTAATTTTTAGTAAGCAGGGTTATTCAAGATTCCATAACACAAACAGAAATCGAGAAAAATTAAGATTTGTAATCACAGCACTTGAAAGAGCGTCACAGGGAAACCATTTTTTCGATTTTATTTGGAATGACTATAACTCACAAAATGCATTGCTACGATTTTTTTTATTATTTTTCTAAAAACTTTCACAACCTACCCTATCACCCGTTTTCATTTCAACGTTGACGCTTGGGACACCCTGTATAGTTCCGTTGCAGTAACCCGTAGCGTAATGGTTAGTGCGTTCGACTGTCACGCTGGAGATCTGGGATCGCTTCCCAGCCTCGTCCACCTAAAAACTAAAAAGTTTTTTTTTTTTTCAGGGCTACTGCCTCTTGCGAGGAATTGACAAATCCTAGTCACGAATAAGTGCTTCTCGTCTAGCCGTCCGGAATGGGCATAAAATTGTAGGTCCCTTCCATTCCTGTCGAAAGGCGCACACAGGAATGGTTGCGAGATGTTAGTCACTAGGCCCTGGTTCTTCATGAACCGTTGTGGCACACGATTTATTTATTTATTTATGTATAGTTCCGTAATCGTTGAGATTTTTGTTGACAAAATTTTCCCCGCGTTTTTGAATAACCTAGAAAATAGCGGATAAACAGTTTGGTTTTCCATTCAAACGGGATAGTCTCAAAAACCCTACCAGACAAGCTCGGATTTGGATTACTCAATTATCTGGGAAGAGAGCATAATATGGTTTTTGTTGCAAAAAACGGAAACAAATTTTAGAAGATTCCTCTACATAAGGAAATAAATTTCCTGATTTTTTTTTTTTTTAATTAAATTCAACGCTTTTTTAATTTGTTCTGCCTTTCCTACCAGGAAAAGGAAAATGTATTGTTACAAACAAAAAAATCAATTTTGTAAACCAACATATCGTTTTATTTTTGAAACATAATGATTTCCATTAAAGTTGCTGAACCACCTCGGTGCTGTCTAAATTCAATCTATTGTAAGAATTTAAAATACATAGAAATCTTTTCACAAAGTTTTAAATTAAAAAAAAAATCCAGAATTTCTAAAATGCATGCACTTTTCCGTTCGAAGCAATGGACTTTAAACTCTCCTTTAATATGTAAATTTCTTAGCCCTGATCTGTTTTTAAGTCCAAGTTTTGTCGGGTTGATAAAAAAAAAACAAACGGATACGGATTGAGAAAAAGACCAATATTATGGTATACTGAACTGGAACTCCATATTTAAAAAAAGTGACTTTAGATGCGTTTTGAATCGAAACGTTAAGAATCTTCAAGTCTATACAAATATCTTCATGCCGACAACATAAATGTTATTGGTTATTTCTTGCAGCAGACTTTTGCATTATTATTTTTTTTTTTCAGTGTCCTTAAACTCTTGTTTGATGTTTTAAGGTCAGTTAATAGAAATGCTTAAGATAAACAAAATAACTAGAAACAAAGTGCTAGTGCATCATACGCAGCAAAAGGATATTAAAAATAACACACTGGCTTTATTTATTTTCAAACTCACATTTAAATCTCAGTAAAATTTTATTATTTAATTAAAATAACTTTGACTCGATTAACACTAAATACAACTTATTTACGCAAGATTTTCAATCAAACTGAAAATTCAATTTTTGCCTGGATAAAAAATAATAAACAAATTAATATAATCTGCGATTTCAATAATTTCAATTGAACTTGTGATCGGATCTGCTGTTTTTTCTTGTTTTCTGCATCATCCACCCCCATAAAGTTTCATTAACACATAAGTTTAATAATTATATTTTTGTGTCTTATTTATTGAATTTTAATTTCGAACTCAGTGTTGATCGGCTCAGAAAAGAAAAACAAAGAACAATATCACGAGCATGAGCTGAACCAAATTAAAACGACGCGACGCGACGCCGACGACGACGACGCGACACAACGTTCGTCGACGATGTTGTCGAAGTTGCGGCTTAAGCAAAAACAAATCAATTAGAATGTCCATAAACCTCAAGTAAGATTCTTTGTATGTAGTGTATACTCTATTTGACCTTCGAGCTCTTGTAAAGCTGCACAGTGACACAGCTTAAATGGCGTCACAAATAATCGTAGCGTTTTTAAGAATGTGATGATAGCGTCTCTTAATGATTTTTCATGAACACCTCGGTTCTCGGGACCTATTGCGCACACACAACAATCAGCAGTGTACGAGAGAACACCACCCATCGTGATCGGCCAACGGCCATCAGAAAGTAGGCTCTTCAAAAGCATACATTCAGCGGAAGTCAATCAGCTTTAATTGGTGTCACACGGATCTTGATTAGTTACACACTGGTGGTACTGATGCTACCCCTATGATGTATCATCATCACCACTGGTATAATCACTCACAACATACCACAGAAGTTGATGGGGGGAACTCTATGGATCTCTAAGTGCGGTACATGTGATAGTCATTGTGTGATCATATTGATGTAGGTATGCGCCTAAACGAGTACGGTAACGACAAAGTGATATATTGGCAGCACACAGCTTTTAATTTATAAGTGACAAAAATAATAATATATGGAGGCAAATCAATTATGGCTCGAGGATCTGTTTTGTTTTTGACATTTTGTATATCACATTGAACAATGGTGAGTTTTTTTTATATTCTAACTCGGCAAACTTCAAGTGAAATGTGATGTAAACAAGTCATGATGCCAATAAAGCACAAACCACAAGCAAATCACCATTAACTCTCTTTACCGTGATGACTGATGACAGATGGATGATGCTAAAGATGAACAAGAGCGCACGTTTGGCACGTGATTCAATTTATTTGGAATGCGCTATTTGCTACTGCTACCATCAATGGGTATATTATTGCGGGAGCATTTTGTTAGGGCTCTGGAATAATTCTGCTGCAGGCATTGCCATCAGGTAAGGTCATAAATTCTAATTCAAGTTTCAAGTGATAGAAAGAATTGCATAGCAAAAATTAAGGGAAATATTTTCAATACAAGCTGTCAAATTTATAAATAAAATAATTAGTTCAAGGAGTAGTGAGGGCTGATGATTTCGTAAAATAGAAGGATACCAGAGTGTGTGAAGTTAGCTCCCCTTTTTTCGAATTTGAAAGTTGTTCCAGGTTGTTCCCGAGTCTTTCCGGATTGTTCCAAGTTTTTTTTTGAAAAATATTCAAAAAATGGGGGTTTTAGACCCAAAACACCGTTTTTGCCCTAGCCCCCTTTTTTTAGAAAATCGAAGTTTTAAAAATTGCTCCAGATTCTTAGAGTTGTTCTGAATATTGTTCCAAGTTTTTAGATCTCTTTGTGCACAATTTCAAAAGTTATGGGCAAAATTCGAAAAAAATTCTAGCCTCTCTTTTTTTTGAAATTCCAACTTTTTATATTTGTTTCATGTTTCAAAAAGTGTTCTTTTGTGTATTTTTAAAGATATGACCTTCGAAACTTTTTTTCAAAAATGCAAAATACGGCTCCCCAAATTTTTTTTTTTTCCTAAAAACCTATGATTCCTAATATCTGTCATTAAATATATGTGCTGAAAAAAATTTGTGTCTTAGAATACACCATATGAGCCTAAATACGGTCTTTAAAAAAAAATCCCTTTTTCAAAAAACGAAAATCTAAAACTTCTTCCAAGTGGAACCTTATTTTGTCTAACAGCCTCCAAAATTTCATCCAAAAATATAAATAATTGAATGCCTTATCACATACAAACAAATATGTCACTTTGTTTGGTCCCCTGATCCCCCCTTTCAAAATTCCAAAATTTGAAAAACTAAATTTGGGACATTTAGCAATTAACTACACGCATTAAAAATCCTGTGACTTTTTTTAAGTATCTTATAACTTATAAAAATTCCAAAAAACTCCCCAACAAAAATGGATCCAAATTTTTATTTTGCCCCCCCCCCCCCTTTTCGGAAACCAACAAAAGAAAAATAGTTTTATTTACCATAAGAACATCTTCACAATTTACCAATCAAACACATTTATTAAAAAAAACATAATTTAAAGAAAAATTATGACACCCCCACACCCCTCCTCCTATTCTGTTCAAAAATTAAAAATCGTCTGAAATTTATAACTTTTTCCAATGTTGATTAATCCATATGAAAATGCCAGCAAGTATCATTAAAAAACAAAAGGAATAGAAGATCTTAAACCAAAACTTAATTTCTTACGATATTGCATTAAAACTCTGGAATAAAGCTCCCCTCTTCAAATTTAAAAATTCTAACAAGTTTGTTTTGATTTTCTAGTACTCTTCTAAAAATGTCCTATCAAAAATAATTTTATTATCTCTTGATTTAAATGAAAAAATCATGTTAATCTTTCGCTGGCTCGCAAGATTAATATGATTTTTTCAGATGTTTTTAGTTAATAAAGCTATTATTCTTTTGTTGGTTTCTGAAAAGGGGGGAGTGGGCAAAATCCTTTTTTAGCTGTAAAATCTTTGATTATGGTTATTTTTACAAAAAATCTTGGAACAATTACTTTTGGTTATTACAGCTTGGAGGGGCAGGAGGAAAACTCTTTGCATAATTTTTTATGAAGGGTGAAATTCTCATTTTGTATACATATCCAACGTATCGGTGATAAACTAATAAGACGAAAAAGTGTTTTTCGGAAAAAAGTCAGCAGAGAACAAAATGATTTTTCGTAATACAAAAACCTACCGCGAAAATTTTATGATTGAAATTGGTAGATGGGTTTTCATGAGTATTAAAATAAATTGACGCGGCTGTAAGTATTCTGCTTCAGCTGCTATTTTGAAAAACGCGTTTTAACTAATATCTTGAGAACGGCTCATCTTGCAATTTTTTTAAAAATGTATACAAATAAAAAACAAAATTATCATTATTTCCTTCATACAAAGTTTTTTCGTAGGATTTATATTTTCAGAGTTAAAGCAACGAAAAGTAAGGTTTTTTTTTAGTTATTTTGGTTCATATTAACAAGCGCTAAAGAGTCGTAAGGCAAAAACTTAAAAGGGACAACTTTTCGGTTCTTTATCTTTAAAAGTATAAAGTATATGTAAACAAAAAAATAACTATATGAGTCCTTTTCGAGATATTAGTTAAAATACGTTTTTCAAAATGGCAGCTGAAGCACAGCACTTGAAGTCGCGTCGATTTGTTTTTATTCTCAGAGTCAACCCATTTACCAATTTCAACCATAAAATTTGAGGGGTATGTAATAAAAACCTGCCGACTGGCCTAATAAAGGATGGTGCACCCATAATGCACGATGTTAATTGTGAGTCACACCTTAACGTCAAGTTTTTTGCCCAACTTAATTTAAAATTTCCTTGTTTCAGTGTTTGGCAAATTCAACCATGGAGAGGTTCACAGTTGAGCAACGCGTTGAGATTGTTGAAGCCTTTTACGAAAATGGGCGTTCAAATCAAAATGCATTTCAAGCACTTTGTGATTTTTGTCAATAATCGGTAAAATTGTGCGCATATTTCAGCAAACCGGCCCTGTAGGAAATGTGAAAACACCTGTGCTATGCTCACCCAGTTTGTTCTGTGGAAAACATTACTGTTGTCGCAATAGTGTGGTAGAAGAGCCGTCAACCTCGACTCGTCGTCGTGCCCAACAATTGATCATCTCACGCTGCTGCGAATTTTCAATAAAGATTTGAATTTATACGCTACAAGGTTCAATAGACTCAATAACTGGAGCCTACTGACCTTTTCAAGTGTGCGTCGTCGGCATCGTCACTACGCGCGCCGGCTGAATGGTTGGTTGAACAGACAGAATTGAATGGTTAATTTACAAAGAATATCATATTCAGCGGCAAGGCTTTCACCTCAGTGGAAATTCTGCATACTTGGGTTTTGCCAAGAAAAATCAAATACCTAATGGAAATTAAGTTTTGGGTTTTTTTTTTGGAAAATCGCCTTCATGTTGTCATATTCCCAAATATCTCGTCCGTTGATTTGTCGATTTTTATAAAAACTTTGGCTTCCGTTAGGTACTTCATTACTTACTTAGGTCCTCGGACCTATTACGTCCGTGATGTTTCCCTTACGGGACATAGGGCCTCCACTACACCTACGCGCCATCGTGTACGATTTCTTGAAATATATTTCAGCTCTCTCCAACTTTTCCCCAGTCGTGCCGATTCCTGTTCGACCGTTCTTCGCCATGTACTTCTAGGCCGGCCCACTTGTCTTCCCTCCTGTGTGAGCGGGTTCCACTGCATTGCTTGAGATGCAATGCACCGATCGCCTTTTCGAAGCGTATGGCCAATCCACTGCCACTTTCTTCTTCGTATAATGGAGTCTATGGGCTCCTGACCCGTTCTCGTATGAAGTTCGGCATTGGAGATACGGTTGGGCCAGAAAATCCTCAAGATGTTTCGTAGACATCTATTAACGAAGGTTTGCAGCTTCATAGTTAGGCAACAAATTTTGCTTCTCAAATTTTGTATAAATATTTTTTTTACAAACACTTGTCTAAAATTAAAGAAAAAAGACATATTTTTTCTAGCTGACCTGCAAACGTCGTTCTGCCACATAAATTATTTCTAATGAATACATTGGTTGTTAAATAAGAAATAACGAAAGTTTTGTGTGTTTGAATTTTTAAATGATCGATAAAATTGATCGAATGGGATCGATAAAATTGAACGATCGTTAATGTGTGAAATAGAACGAATGAAGCTATTTTGAACGAAAGTGTGTTTTACGTTTATGCTGCCGGCAATGACAGTGCATATTTGTCATTCGATATACGTTTCTGACTCTTGTTTTCTATTGAGCAGAAAAATGTCGCAGCACTATATCGGTGCTGGGTGCTGTGTACTTCAGAAATATCGGTGCAATCACGCATTTTATGGTATGTCTCGTTGGGTTGTTTGGACACCCAGGTGGAGATCTCAAAGAAATCGAACATAAGTAAATATAAATCGAAAGTGAAATATTAAACTTGAAACTGAACGTGTGCTGTTGTCAGTGATGGTCGATCTGCTGTCAAAAACAGTTTTTACATTTTCTGTGTAAAAATCTGTAAATAATGGTAAGTTACTTGTAAAAATGTAAAACACGCCAAAAATGGTACAAACGGTAAAAAACCGTTAAAAACTGTAAGACATGTGTTTTATTTGACAGATTTTCATTATGCGGAACTTTTTTATTCACAGTACATTGTCCAAGGTAAAGAAATTACATTAAGAATGTATGTATGAAATGTTTCTAAATTAATCTTTGATGATGACTTTATTGAAAGCTTCAAAATATGTAAATTGATAAGTTTTTTTTCATAGTCCTACTGCGTATTTAGCAGATTTTGCTCAAAATTGGCTGCCATAGGAAATAGGTACCTGACAAATTTAGAGTCAAAATGTAGAAGAAAGTCGAATACCGACAGAATATGACACTGGAATTTTGAAATTAATCTTCCTTCGTCATCTTTAACTTTACCATCGTGCTTCGACGTTGATCGATTAGCTGTGAATATTATAGTCAATAAAAATTGTGAATTAACTATATTCGTAAGTTATATACCACCAGGAAGTCCACTTGAATTATTTAAAATACATATAAAAAATTGTTGTGATGTTATTAAATTATTAAATTGTAATCAACATGCGATTATTCTGGGTGATTTCAACTGGGTATGGGATCCCGATGAAAATTGCTTATTTGCATCTAATATAAGTAGTGAATGTGAATACGAGTTATCAGATTCTTTTTCGGAATTAAATCTCACTCAAATAAATAATTTTCAAAATAGTTTAAATCGTATCCTTGATCTCATATGGAATGGACGTCAAGCTGGCATTATTTTCTGGTTCATACAAAAATACTAAAATCAAGATTAAAAAAGGGGTGGTTGGTGCAGGAGGGAAAAATGTTGGGGTTCTTGGTATTTTTGGATGTCAAATTTAAAAAAAAAAAAACAAAATTCTTCAAAAAAATAAAGAAAACCGTATATGGTCACGCTAATCACCTAGTGGTATAAAATATACTTTAAAATCTATTCTCATACCTACCTACATCTCATACCTACCTACATACTCGATTCGGAGGAGTTCGACCACAAACTCCGTGATACGAGATTTTTATGTATTAGATTATTTGTTGTAAATAGATTTGTATTAAATAAATTTATAGTAACATTCTTGTTGTAACAGCATAAGAGTATGTGATCAATCGTGGATTTTATTTTAATTATTTATGGAATTTTGTGAGGGTTATTTATTATTTTTCCATTACATATTAAAAATGTAATTTAAAATCTTTTTAAATAAAATCTTTTTTTAAATAAAATAGGTATTACAAATGTAGCGGGTAGTCAAAATGTAAATTAATTACAAGTATAATCTGTTGACTACTATGCTGGCAATACTGTTTAAAAACTTTACCCAGGAACATTGTCATCCATAAATACAAATATATTCATGTATTGGCTAAACTTTGTCGCATTTATAACCCTACTCCACTTGAAAATTTCTTGTCCATGAATCCTTAATGAAAAATCGTTTATTAAAAAAAAAACAGAAATTTAATGCAACGAATTATTGTATGTCTACAATTAAATTGAAGAAATATATGCTTGGTCATGTGAATGAAGTCAGAAAACCTATTTGTTGTTGTTGTTAATGTTTTTTTTTTTGGAATGAAAGCAAACGTCATCAATCGGATTTATGAATCTTTAACAATGCATGAATATGAATATAATATATGTCATTTTTTTAATTCATTTTTTAATTTTTATTGATTTCACAATGCACTCGGGACCTTACTATAATTCTGAGGAATTCTGCAACGACAGCTTGGCTAAGAATATTATAATCTGAGTTGTAACGTTGTATTGTAAAATTTAATGAGTTAAGGGTGTTATATATTTTGTATGGAGAAGTTTTAATTTAATTTTTAGCAAGAATGCCAATCATCACATGATTATATATTTTTTTTATTGCACATCCAAAACTGCACTAAAAATACGTTCAACTCTCTCTCACTACCTCGCAAGCTATTTGAGCACTTATTTTAAGCCACTGAATATCGATTAAAGAGTCACTTGCACCAAATTGTGCAATATGAAAAATAGCTTTACCTATATTCGAATGAAAAGACAATTTTATATACTTTTCGTTCTCGTTCAATTAAAAATCAATTATTATTATTCAGTGAATTGGTTCTGTTATTATTATTCCAAAGAAATATGAAAACAAAGTATTAATGGTCAAATGGAAGGTTAGCAGGGTACAAAACATACAAAACAAAAAAAAAACAAGCAATTAAACGATGATGATCTATAACATTAAGTGATGGAAAGTTTTGATAATAATTTATGAATAATGTCGATTCCAAGAAGTCAATTCATAATTTTAACTGTAAAATAGGGTAGTCCTCATAAAATTCGCTGTCTTATTTTGAGTAAAGCACCCCTGATTTGTTCTAAATAAAAAAAAAATGGGCACGCCTGGATCGCTAAAACTTGCGCTTGTAGCTAACAACTTTAACGCAGCTTGAAATTGACAATGTGCATATGTATTGGTTCAATAACATTCTGGTATCATTAAAAAAAGTTTTAAAAACAATTTAAAACATAAATTAGTACTAAAAAGTACTAAAAATTTGTTATTTAAATAGCTTAAGCAGATAGAGCTGAACAAAGTGTGCCATCTGATTTGTTTGATAAATTTAAATTTATGAAGAAAACAAAAAAATATCAAAAATCGTTAGCGCGGTTTTCTTAAAAATAATTGTTTTATATGTATAAAAATTCTTGATAAAAAATTAAATTTGGAATGCTTACTTTTAGTATTTATTAAAATATAATATTGCACAAAATTAAAAAAAAAAAAATCCAAAACGCGTTTTTAAGATATTGAATTTTCAAAAAAAAAATTTCAATATTTTTTGAAAAATCCAAAAATTAGTTTTTAGAAAATTTTTTTAAGCAAAATTGTTAATATTATAAGGGAACTCTTGTATACAAATTTTAGTTGAAATCGGTTAAGCCGTTATCGAGAAATTTGAAAACAAAAAAATCAAAGTGCGATCGAAAACGGGAAACACGTTAACGAAAAATTTTAAAATCACGTTTATTGCTACAGAAGCCAGAAGCCCTATACATATTTATAAAATTTTTAAGAGTAAGTTAATTCGTTTAGTTTATTTACATTTTATTTATTACAGTAAATTAGGCAAGTATATTGGCAAGATGAAATGTATTTTTAAAATTCTCTAAATCAAAATGTGTTGGAAAATTTTGCGGAGTTACCTACCTTTTACAACTGTCAAATATTTATGTACATAGAACATTTCTTGCACTTAACTTAAAAATATCTATGTTTGCTATTACCAAGCAAACAATCGTTATAAGTGTTATGGACTTAAAATTTGTATAAAACACAATTAAATAAAATCAAATTATTCAACAAGCAGGAATTAATAGGAGAGTCCTTTTTCGGGTACTAAGAAAATGGAAACCGCACTCATTGGTAAATGATTATTATTTTGCGGAAATTCTCACGTATTACATATGTGTATATATAACACCGATTTACATAAATATGGGCCGGAACGAAAGGTACGATAGCGAAACCCACTTCGAAGGGATCGAAACACCAACTGATTTATTTTCGCCAAAAAATGATTTATTTATTAGTTAATTCTTCCCAAAGTAGTTATTTTTTTCTTATTCACTTTTTTAATTAAAAGTAATTTTTAGAATTATAATTGATCTTATATAAATACAATAAGCTTTGACATGACGGTGTGAGTCTTATCAGCTTAGGAGGCAAATAATGCCTGTCGCATGCGTTAATTTACTGCGATAAAACAATATTCACACATTTTATGGTGCATATAAACTCGGGAAGTGTATCCAAGATACATATTTACTTTTTTTTTGTACCTAAGCCTTAAAGTCAATGCTATAGCTATCTATCATCACAAACCACATTACCCACCACTTTATAAACCATGTGCAACAAATTTAAAAAAATAACTGATATGAAAAATAACAATAATAAAAAATATTTTAGACATTTTTGAAGTTTTTATAAGTCCATTTAATCTGCTCTTGAACGATATACCGCCACTTCAGGTGACTATGTGTCTATTTGTCTATGTACCTATATTTTTATTTATCGATCAAGTTGTAAGAAAAACAATGTTTTTTTTCACATGAATAAATTCAAAAACAAGGTAAAAATCTAAAATTAATCCAACCTGACAGTCTGTTTTGCTTATGGTGTGCCTGTTGACAATTGAGCTATCAATTTTATAATGGATTATAATACTGAAAGTTTTGAGTGCCAAAAACTCTCGATGATTTATTGGGTTTTTCAGTTGAGAATTGTGATTTATCTTCGTTGTTCGTTAGACATTTTTTCTTTTATTATTTAAAGTTTGATTTTATATAGGAACTACTTTATAGGGTGATTCTAATTTGAAAAAAAAAAAAAAAAAAAAAAAAAAACAAAAAAAAAAAAATAATATGCACTACTGGATCGAACGAACATGCTGTTGTAAAGTTTACAACTAGAATTAGGTAGACATTGACGTTAATGGTTCGAACAAATTTGAATGTCTGTCAAGTTAGCACTACATTTGTGGTAATTCAAAAAACTAAATATGCAGTTAATTGTTATTTTTTAGTAGTAAATAAGTTGTGGCAAAAAAATTGTAGCTCTACTATTTCAAAAAAAAAAAAAAAAAATGGTATGTAGTGCTTACTTGATATCAAATTAGCAATACACTTTCTGGAATTCCAAAAACTAAGTACGCAAGCTTTTAAGTAGTAAATTAGTTGTGGAGAGAAAAAACTTCCAACAAATTGTTTGCCGTCCTTATTTTTAAATAAGGGTAGGTAGTGCTAACTTGACACTGGTGGACTCAGCCAATAAAAAAGTAAATTCGAATATGTAAACTTGCCATAATTTGTATCTTTTTAGTAGTAAATTAGTTGTGGAGAGAAAAAAAATCCAAGAAATTTTTTGCCGTACTTTTTTACGGCAAGCAATTTTTTGGAAGTACAACAAAAACTTTGTTGGAATTTTTTTCTCTCCACAACTAATTTACTACTAAAAAGCTTGAATTTAACTGAGTACTTAGTTTTTAGAATTCCAGAAAGTGTAGTAGCCTTAGCGTTGTGGTTGGTGCGTTCGACTGTCACGCTGGAGGTCTGTGTTCGCTTCCCAGCCTCGTCCACCTAAAATCTATAAAGTTTTTTTTCAGGGCTACTGCCTCTTGCGAGGAATTGACAAATCCTCCAAGAGTATCACTTGTCACTTGTCAAATAATTATTTCATTTTCATATATTTTCAATTACTGTTATATAATTTTTCAGAAGTAAGATATTAATATCATCTCTGTATGTAAATTGTGCAATCACATTGTAATTGTTTTTATGTAAAGCTACCTTAAGAAATAAGAAAAACAAAAAAAATCACTTGTAACGAATAAGTGCTTCTCGTCTAGCCGTTCGGATTCGGCATAAAATTATAGGTCCCTTCCATTCCTGTCGACAGGCGCACACAGGAATGGTTGCGAGTTGTTAGTCACTAGGCCCTGGATCTTCCCGAGCCGTTGTGCCATCCAATTTATTTATTTATTTGAAAGAGTAGTGCCAAGTTGATATCAAGTTAGCACCATATACCATATTTTTTTTTAAATAGTAGAGCTACAATTTCTTTTTCCACAACTAATTTACTACTAAAAAGCGACAATTAAATGCATATTTAGTTATTGGAATTTCCACAAGTGTAGTGCTAACTTGACATACATACATCAAATTTTATATTGTTAACACGAAAAATATTAAAAACAAAAATTAAATGAACAATAATAAATGTTTTGCGTGGCGGCGTGAAATAAGGCCCAACGAAATAAAGCCAAATATCAAAAATTTGGCCTTATTTCGTTTTTAATATGGAAATAACGCCTAATTTTAGTTTTGGCTTTATTTCGCTTTAGAAAACAAAATGAAGCCAATTTGGCTTTATTTCGTTTTCATGTTTTTTTTTTATTCAAAAAGCTGCAAAACAAATAGCCGTTGTTATTTGTATTCGGTTAAGTGCATAAACGCCCACGGAACTACCCCCCACGGGTGTTATTTCCCAAAAAAGAACCCGCGCGTGTTAGTTCATAAAGACTTTTACCCAAAGTACAAAAACTTTGAAAACAGACCGAATGACAGCATAGGCGTTTGCCAGGCGTCTGAGCAGAGCATACCTTAAGCGGAGCGACGGAGTCACGTCTCACGTGAGCGGAACAGAGGACCCAAAAAAGGAGTTAAAACCCTTGAACCCGCGAAGCGGGTCACTCAAAGTACTGTTTAGTTTAAAAACTTTGAAACAAAGATGCCTGCCAGTTGGGGGATTAATTCCCTTTATTGGGAACGAGCCCCCGCGTGTGCTAGTTCCCAACAAAATGGTTTTAAACCCGATCTGGGAGACACCTATGTTATGGTGCCGTGACATTTGGCCATGTGTTATATGGCCGTGTTTTGAAATATGACCATTTGACACATTGTGAGAGCGTCAAATGTCCATATTCCAACATTTGGCTATTTGTCGTTTAAAAAAGTGCCTCCCAGATCGGGTTTAATTCCAGTTTTTTGGGAACTAGCACACGCAGGGTTTAGTTCCTAAAAAAGGAATTAATCCCCCAACTGACAGACACCTATATTTCAAAGTTTTTAAACTAAACAGTACTTTGGGCGGCACGCTTCGCGGGTTCAAGGATTTTAACTCTTTTTAAGTCCCCTTTTCCGCTCACGTGAGACGTGACTCCGTGTCGCTCCGCTTAGGGTATGCTCAGTCGCCTGGCAAGCGTTTATGCTGTCAGTAGGACTGCTTTCAAAGCTTCTGTTATCACTGAATAATTTCGTAAAAACAAATTTGGTCTTATTTCCAAATGTAATTTAGCCTTATTTCGTTTTGGAAATAGAAATAAAGCCAATTTGGCCTTATGTCCATTTTCAAAGCGAAATAAGGCCAAATTTGAGATTTGGTCTTATTTCGTTTATTTTACGTCACCGTTTTGCGCCAAGAATGAAATTTGTAAAAGATTTAAACTTAATTTTGAAGAAGAAGATTTCGACCTACTTCCAGCAAGTATTATAAAAATTTTGTTTCAAAAGTTACCTTGTATTCTAAAAGAATCTTAAAAATGACTCAAAAACATTATGTACTGATTCTAGCTCAAAATGTTATATTATTCTCATAAAAATCAAAAAGACACTTTTATTGTTGATATATAAAGAGGCTGTTTTAATTTAGTAAGGTATTTTAAATACTCAATAAAGCTCAATATATAATTCATGTCAATGCTACGATTTCCAAAATTGTTGGAAAAATTCAAAAATAAGAAACATAGCTAGCGAAACACAAAATTTCCTTCAAAATAAATATTGCTTTCAAAGATTCTTTTGGCTAAAAAGAAATCTCTCTCTCAAAAAAAAAAAAAAAAAAAAAAAAACACCTAGATCTTAAACACCACTTAAAGTTTCTTTTTTTTCAGTAAACCTGGAAATCACCCTGTGGTGAACCAAGTGGTTATATGTGGTGTAGGAAGTAGGTATATATGATTTGTAAATGACGGTGACTTTTAAGGGTCAAAAACAAAACAAAACAAGTATCTATGGTGATAACACTTTCATTTATTCCATACGACAGGTAAATGAGTTAAAGGTTCTATATACGTATAAGAGCGTTCAATCAATTTGTATTGTATATTATGTAAGTTGTTGTCTCAGAGCAACTTTTTGATTGTAATTAATAGTTGAGAATTTTTTTTTCAAATAAATGTATGAGTCTGACTGTCATTTATTTAAACAATGTTTATAATTAAATCGGTAACTTTAAAAAGTTTGCTCGTCAAAAGAATATAGAACAGTCCTTATATTTTTCTGATAATGAATAGGGGACAGGTTGGAACAGTGAGACACTTTTTTTTCAAACGGTTATACCTAATTCCGAATTTTTTTGAGCTATGAAAATTAATTTTTGATGGTATCTTACGACATATTTCCCCTACATTTTGCCATACAAATTTCATTGAAAAAATTAAAAACAACTTTCCCATGAGAAGAATTGTTGTAGAAGGTCAAACTGTCTCACTGTTGGGCGGGGGTTCGAAGACTGAGACAGCGTAGGGCGCACAGTGGGACAGCAAAGTATTTTTAATAACAATTCGTCTTAAGCAATTTCTTACCAAAAAAATACATGAATTTTATTCGCTTAACATATTATTTATTAATTTATAGGAACAAAAACAACAAAAATGATATCAAAGCATAAGATAAAAAAAAATAACTAAAATTACATTTCAGCTCACATTATTCTTTAAATAAGTTTTTAATAAATCAAATAAATTCATACTTTTTATTTGTTTCCTTTTTTTTTAGAAATTTTGTAGCAATACGAATAAAAATAAATAAAAAAACGTTTTTATGTTGAATAATCGGAGCAAAGATAAAATAAGACATGTCTTACTGTTCGACCTTTGAATCTGTCTCACTGTTTAATATTTATCATTTTCAAGAAAAACTTTTGTGCATACAAAACTGGAAAGAATACCGTAGATTTTTGTTTGTATTATTTTAAAACACATAATAACAAGCCAATACAAAAAAAGGGCCTCACTTACCTACACAAATTTTAAAAACACGTAAAAAATACTTTTGCCCTTTTTTTCGCTCTTTACTCACTGAGCGCAAAAGCGCAACTGGGTGTTGTTCGGAACTAAAAGTTGCGGAATTGAAAAGAAACGTTATTGTCTGCACCGAAATGTCTGTGCAAGCTTCTGGGAAGCTAAAAAATGAAATGTCTCATTGTTCGGGCTGTCTCACTGTTGCAACCTTTCCATGGTGATGTTTTGAATAAATTGAATATTTATATGAATTTTTGTATTTCATAGATAGATATTTGAAATATTTTTAGAATTTTTGATCGACTTTTGTCGATTAGATTTTTTTGGAGTAAACTCTCGCAATAAGACCCTTTATTATATTTTAGAAATATTCGTACTTATATCTAATTTCACTACTTTTTGATCTGACTGTTTACCGATGAATTTATGAAATTTTGTAAGCTTTGAGAAACAGGTTCCCACTTTATTATACATTCAGAATCAATGTTAAAACAATCGCGAACTAATTTTACTATTAAGGCTCTCCCAAACCAACGCGAAAGCGGCCCGGAACATTCGCCGACGGCAGTTTTTGTTGTTATTAAGCATTGTTCATTTGTCACTTTTGATATCATTGTGAATACTTCGCCCTGCCTAGCGAATGATCCGAGTTGGTTTGGGAGAGATTTGTATGTACATTTTTGCTAAACTTTGATATCATTTCTAAAAGTAAACATCAACACTTCTAAAAGAGTAACATTTATAAATAGGGCCTTAGTTTGGAACCTTATTTGGAACTCGATCGAGACTTGCAAAAAATGTTATTGTAAAACTCCAAAATAAGTACACTCTAGAATTCACCAGTTTTTCCAGCAACATTGATAAAAGTCTTAAATGTTATGTTTTCATAAATCATTTTGAACGTTTTACGACATTTTTTTAGGGCATCAGTACCTTAGGTGGCCCGCTTCACGAGTTCCGAAGATTTAAGCTCCTTTTATGTGTTTTCTGTCTTGCTCACGCAACTCTTTTAAGCATTAAAAAGACCAATGGTTGTTTAAATTTTTGGTATGTGGCTGCTCGCCAACAAAACTCATATTTAGGACAAAGATTGGTTTAACTTAAATTAAGGTTAATGTAAGCTTGAGTACTTTTAAAGTCAAAAAATTAGGTGAATTATATGCGTCCATTTTGAACTTACTAAGCGGTAGCATTTTTTTATATTTTTTTTTGTTGAAGTTTGAAAAAAGTACGTATACGCCAGGGTGTAACAACATTTTTTTTTTTTTTTTTTGAAGTTCAAGACAAAATTGTCTCCGTAAATTTTTTTTTTATTAGTTTTGCTTTTCTAAAATTTCTAAAATTGTCATGGGTCTTATATAAAGTAGTAAAAAGATAATCTATGCGGTATCCATGAATTCGGATTTGTTTCGCTGGTCAAATATTCGGCCACTGGCGACACTAGTATTCTATACACTTTTTATTTATTTAAAAAGGTGTCACAACATTTAATTATTTTTAATTTTAATTAGTTAACAGCGACGCGTTTCGGGTATTTTTCCATCCATCGTCTTGACATGTCAACAATATAAGCCCGATGATAGATGAAAAATTATCCGAAACGCGTCGCTGTTTAATAATTAAAATTAATTAAATGTTGTGACACTTGTTTTAAATAAATAAAAAACAAATTTAAAAAGTTTATAGAATATTAATATTAATCTTATTTTTATTTCTATTTTTATTTTTCAACAAAATGAAGTAAGTTACTTCGATTTTGTCGATACCATAAGAAAATAAGCTGCTTGTATTGAAGACAAGAGAAAAATCGCATCGCACGGTATCTATTTCCCACTGCAGTTTTCTAAACAAATAAATATACTAAATAAAAATTATAAAAAAGACAACGGCAACAGCAACTCAGTAAAATATTTACACGTAAAACAAAAACAAACAAAATGAATATACAGAATTTTGTTTGTGTTTTCTGTTTAAAAATTTTGCTGAGTTGCTATACTCTATACACTCTCTCATAAAACACAGCTAATATTGTAGGAAATGGAGCTTTACATACAAAAAATAATAAATAAATAATTACAAATATTTTGTTTCGAATTATTTTTTTTAATACATAGCTAGGTGTTATTTAAAAAAAACTTAAAAACTTGATAATAAAATGAAAATGGTCACGACTATTTTGAACTTAAAGGTGTCTGGCTGCGGTAACGCCCCACTGTAGTTGTCTGGCTGATTGGGAAACATTGTTAAATATTTCTCTTTGCAACATATAAAATACAGCTCTGATACTATAACGTAAACGGCACTAATATTTTGAGCTTTAAGGTGTCTGGCTGCCGTTAAACACCCATGTATGTGTCTGGCTGCTTGGGAAACATTATTAAATAGTTTTTTTTTTTTTTTAAAACATGCCGCGCACTAAAGGGGTTTTTACTACCCTTAATATGACAAGCACAGTGCCAGCGTTAGGAAAATAAGGAAGGATTTAAAAAGGAGATACCGATGCCCATTGGTTTTGAAGTTCTGAATATCAAAATGGGGTGCAAAAATAGAGCCAGGTAAGGCATTCCACATTCTTGTTGTACGACTAAAGAAAGAATCTCTATACTTAACGGTACGTCCGAAGTTGGGTAAACTGATGAGCATTCCTTAAAGAGCGAATATTACGGTTGAATTGTTTAAGGGGAGGAATGCAACTGACTATTTCACTTGCACACTGTTCATAAAAATAGCGATAGAACATTAAGAGACAGGTGGCATTACGGCGGTGTTCAAGGGATGCTATTGTTGCCGTTATTGTTCTATCACCTATCATTTTTAGGACCCTTTTTTGAATTCTATCCAACAAGTTTAGCTGAGTAATAGGAGAACTTGCCCATATATGTGAATTATACTCAAGCTTTGGTCGAATAAAGGCTTTGTAGATTGCAGCCAGATCAGAGTGGGTAAAGAATTTCTTGCATCTTCGGAGAAAACCTAATCACTAAACAGCGTTTTTGGCGACGTCAAATATGTGGTCATTTCACATAAGGTGGTCTGTGACACACATACCAAGAACTGAGAGCTTTTCGGTTTCCTCGACGCAAGTGCCGTCCATGGAAAGCGAAATTAGGGGTGGGTTTCGCTCTGACGACAGGAGACAGCATTAAGTTTTTGAAGCATTAAATTCTACTCGATTTTTGATTCCCCATTGTACAATGCTGTTGAGATCAGAATATAATGTCTTAACAACATATATACAAATTAGCTTTGATACTATAACGTAAATGGCACCATTTTGTTGACACTTTTAAAGTGTCTGGCTGCCGTTTGGCACCCATGTAGGTGTCTGGCAAGTGTCAAACAAAGTTTGTGACATATCAACAAATCAGCTTTGATAAAATGACGTAATTTGGACACTTTTTCATGCACCTTTGCACACTCATTATCTCTGAATTGCACCCGGATCCAAGATTTGTAATACCCATTATTGTTACCTGCGATGGTGTAAATTCACACACAAAATCTCAGCTTTGATAAAATGACGTATGTATGTCTAGCGCCCCTGGGCTCTAACTCTCTATTAGGACTATAATAACTAATAACTGAAAACCCCGCAAAGAAACGCGGTTTTTCTGATTTTTGGCCATGAAGCGGTCACCGCTTGAGATCGAAAACTTAGGTTGTTTATTAGGCCTAGTTCATTAGCTTAATAGAAGGATTAAGTTAAATAGCTAAATAGTATAAATTATTATAGGTATAGGATACTCATATTTATGTATTTGAATTTAAGAAAATTTTTTATGAAGCTGAAGATCGCCCCAAAGATTTAAAAGAATTCGTTTGTGAGGGAATCTGGAGGGATTTTTAAATGATTTTTCAAAACTGTAAAATGGATTTTGTTGTGCTGGAAATTTTCTAGACGTGATATTTTTTATGGTGTTATTTAAATATTGTTTTTAATAAAAAATCGTGAAACATAATTTCCTTTGTTTTTGTTGTCGGGGAATCTAGGCCGCATTATTTGCTTTTTGAACAAAATAAAATATGTCATGGGTAGGATGGATTGAACCACAGACGTGACTTTTTCCTTTTTTTTTTACTTTTACCCGTTAAGATTTTTTATTACGACGTTATATGAAAAGTTTAAAGCACAACTTTGTAACCATATGTATAACTCGGCGCTGATAAATGATAGGGTAAAACTAAAAACACTAATTTATCAAAAAAAAAACTCTCAACGTGACTAACTTTTTTCTTTAAATTTTACGATATAAGATCTTTTTTTACATAACAAGAGAATTATAGCAAAAATAAGTTGAAAGTTGTTCATAAGTTCATAAGTTGAAAGTTGTTATTTAGTTTCAAAAGCGTCATCAGAACTTGAAGTTATTATAAACATTACTGTTTTTTTTTCTATATCGAAAATAAGAGGGTTTAAGCTTTTTTTGTGAAATGTCTTTATTTTTTTAATTAATAATTGACTATGTCAAAACTTTTCTATCTACTTCTTTTTAATTATAAAAATAATATTGCACTAAAGACTTAACAATTAAAATAACTTTTTTATAAAACAATAAAAAAAAATCAATCAAAGAAGAAATAAATCCATTTTGCTAAGTATGTGATAATATGTACCTACTTTTTTGTAGGTAGGAGGTTCCTCTCTTGAACGATATCATTAAGTTTTTGAACAGTTTACATACATTTTAAATTTGTAAGTCATAGTATATTTGTTGTCTTAAACCCAAGAGCAAGTTCACTCAATCCAGTATTCTTCTTTATTTTATTTTTTGTTTAAGGTACAAATATAAAAAGTTTTTTTTAACAATAAAGCCAAATGAAAATAAAAATAAAAATACAGAATTCTTTGCATTTTTCCAGGAGATATTTTTTATTTTTAATATTTTATACAGCTGTGTCTTTTAATACACGAGACATAAAAATATTCTTAACCTTGGCGCGCTCGTTTGTGCGATTTTTTTTTTTTTTGTATTTTCTGCTATGCCCAACATTGTTATTATTATTTGTTTTGACGGAAAATTGACCTTGACTAGAGATATAAATATTATCTGTGAAACCAAAAAAAAAAAAATCAAAATAGACGTGAAAATACTTTTCTTTTGATTATTATATGCGCCATCATTAAATCCTATTTTTTAATGTTCAATCTTCATAAATTGCCATCACTATTGGTTGATATGGCCCATAGCTGTAACAAACAATAGAAATTCTGTTTAAGAGCCAGTAAAAGTTTTGGACAACCAGACACCACATGACATAAACAGAAAAATAAAAAAAAAATAAACACGACAAAAACATTGCAGTGCCAAAAAAATAATTTTTTGTTTGTAAAAAAAAAATATAAAACCCCGGATAACGTAGATATTGTTATTGGAATGTCCTTCATCTGCGAATTTTAGCCATTTTGAAGGTCATATCCGGGCTCAGCCTGGCTCCTATATCCAGATATCTATTTATAGGACGAAAATGTTTCTTTTCGTAAAGAATATATTATTGAGAATTCAAAACAATTTTAAGAAAAACGTTTTTTCTCTACCATAAGTTAAAATCACTTAAGATAATTTACACTCAGCCTATCCGCAAATTACGGGGTTTTCGTCAATGAATTTGATTTGTTTTGTTTACTATCCCAACATCGAAAAACATTTAATATTGATAGGTAATTAAAAAAAGAAACTACAAACATTACCCGTGTTTTATTGGAAAAGCTATCCATAGTAGTATTCCATAGTAGCTATCCACAGTAGGATTTTACATAAATAACAAATACAACATCGGCAGTATGAATACTGCCAATAAAAGTTAAAGTAGAATCATACTGCGGATAGTTTTCCGAGTCTCGAATGGATTTTTGGTGATTTCATTCTCAAATGTTGGTTACTATGAATTTTTCGTGAAGTTAATTTTGACTGCTTCTGATTCTCACAAAGGTTATATATTTTTTTAAATATTCTTACAAGTGTTCTTTCAGTTAAACCAATTTTGAAATACAAAAACCAGGCTACTGCGGATGCGTTTTTTTGGTAATTTTCTACCGTACTATTTATAGAATGCCAAAAAAACACGGGTATTTTTAGGTAGGTACATACATACATTATACGTTTTACCATTATTTTTGAAGATATTAAATTCATTGATGGATCACTACAACTTAACAAACGAAAAAAAATATGCCTATCTTCAAGCAAAGTCTTAGATTGATAAACGATTACAAATTACATTAAATTACCAAAGAGAGCCCAGCTAGTGAGTATCGATATCATCTTAAGGCAATAAATCTAAATATTTATACAAAGCTATTTGTTGTGGTTCGGAAAAATGTTCCATTTTCAGTGGTCTTAGAGGTATTTAATATGATTAGGTAAAATTACACTCGGAGAAAATCTAATAAGATTAAAAATTTACCAATTTGGATTATACTTAAAAATTACGATTTTAATCTTATTTTTTATTTATTGTTATTTTATTTATTGTTTATTGTTCAAATATAATATATATATTGACTAACCGATTTCAAAAAAAAAAAATAAGATTTATTTTCAACTCTATGTGTGTTAAATTATAGTTCTTATTTAGGTATTGTAGTTTTTGAAAATTAATTCTTAACCACAAAATTTTTCTAAAAAACCGTCTAGTTTTTATAGACGACTTAAAATTGATTAAAGCATTTTATATTAAAAACTTTATTAGGTGGTACAAGAGGTACTATTTTAACAACAGATTATTAAAAAACATTTTTAAAGTGTTTGTGTATAAATTTTCAGTTAAAAATTATTTTTTCAAAAACTATTGATTTAAAAGAAAATTTAACAATGGATTTCTGTTTTAGAAAAGAAAGCTGTACTGTCAGAATATAAAGTTAAATGCGGGCGAATGTCAGGTCAGGTCAGGTCAGGCGGGTAGTGTCAGAATATAAGTATAAGGAGAGTTCTTGGATGTACTGAAAAATATAAAAACTATCATATTGTTAGATACTTTCTTAACGTAATATGTGTGTACAATATTAAATTTGTATCATAAGGATAAACGGATGTTTTTCGAAAATTAGGAGTAATTAAGCCAAAATCACTAAAAATGGAACGGTACTGGTTGTTGAATAAAATTAATAAAACCACAGGTACTCGTATACCTATGCAGCCGTACCAGTAAATTTAACTTTTTGTTTTAAATGTTAAATGTGAGTTAAATGTGCTCACATTTTCAATTTTCTCAAAAACGAAAAGACATGAAATCATTTGGTTTTCAGCATTCAATCAAAAATTACTGAAAATAATAAAACTGAAATTATTTTAGCATATAGAATAATATAAGTTTTGAGAACAATTTTTTTTTCAAACTATTAACTTAATTTAAAAATATTAAAAAGGTATCTGACTTTAAACAAACATTAATATAGTTTTATTTGTTGTACCGTTGATTTTTTGTATTTTATTTTTTATTATTTTTAGACAATGTCTTAATTTCCAATTATAATCGAGTTTTAATTCTCTAACTTCAAATTGATTATTCCTTTCACGATTTTGTACACTTTGGTCAAATTTTAAAGGATTATTATCTCCTGAAAATGCGTACAAGTTTCAGAATTATAATAAAGTTATAATGTTCGCACTTCAAATTGGCATTCCCTTGGCCATATAAATATGTTAAAATTAAAAAAAAAAAAAAAAAAAAAAAAACGATTTAGAAGGAAAAACGTACGATTTTTGTTTAAAATATGTAACTCAATTCAAAAGTACAAGAGTGATCGCAACTCCAGAAATGAATGTGTTTCGCACAGGTATAATAGTGGGCTCTTCAGTCAGTCTATTATAGCCTACTATGGGCCCAGTTATAGCTATCATTGGAAACGATCATTGAATATATTAATTGTCAATTTTGAGAGATTTTGAAGTAAAAATATATGATTATTTTGATGCCAAACTAAAGCTTATTGACTTAATATTTATTTCTAGGTAAAACAAAATTCAATTTTGCACAACTTTTCTCATAAAATGACTTTTAGTTTTTTAATGATGAAAAAATTAAAAGTTACGTTATGGGGAAGATATGGGTCAAAATAATTTTTTTTTGGAGGCGAAATAATCTTGAAGTCGTAGTCTATATTTCTGCATTAAAATATTTAGTGATTAAATCTTCCAAGGGTCTCAAAATAAACAGCTAACTTTTTCAATGATGGTTTTCAATGATAGCTATAACTGGCTCCTAAGACACAAATTTTGATGTCTACCGACTCTAATAAAAATCACAGCAAGAAAAAACTGTGAATTTATTATTGTAGGGAAATTTGCTTAAATTCGTGCACCCAGAATATAATTACCCGTAGTGAGATTTTTTTTATAATAATGAAGATGCAGAAATTTAAATATTAAAATATTAAAACTACTTCGGTTTTATGTGTCACTGTCACTTGCACTTTTTAATTTATATTCATTCACTCCAGTTAAAACCGATGTAGTTTTAATATTTTAATATTTAAATTTCTTCATCTTCATTATAATAAAATATGTAGGTAAACTCAAAAATTACGATTTCTTCTGAAGGAACGAACATTTTAAAAATATTTAAATATTATTATAAACACTAAATAGTCGTTGTTTTTTTTAAACTCATCATGAAAATGAAAAAAAAAAACCATTTCAATTTTTCACAATTCTTTTTCTCAGTGTTTACTGTACACGTAAAAATTAACAAAGTAGCTGCCTATCAAAAATAACGATTACCTAAACACTGAGGACAGGGAATGATTTGCGCGTCCAAAAGTGAATTTAAATCAATCAATGTCATGAGTTTTTTTAAGGTTTTGAAATTCATAAATTTCCTTTTATTGGACAGCGTTGAGTTTTGATTGAATATCGTTATACATTAACATTATAATATACTCCAATACATTTTTTTAAAGATTATGAATGTCATAATTTTGATTTTATTTGGAAATGATTAACACTTAAATATCAATGTGTTATCTTTTTGTCGGATAAAAATTCATACGAGACATAATTATAATTGAAAATCTGAGTAAAGCCAACAATTATGTGACCGTTAAAGTGCCATTCATATGAAGTCGCGACCTGCGTCTGTGAATTGCGAATGGTCGCAGAATTTGACATTTCATTCATATGAGTGGTCGCAGAGAGCTGCGAACTGTCATAAAAAAGTAAAGTTTCAAATAATAAAAAAAATATTGTCTATTTTTAGAAAGCATTAAACAAAGATATTTAATTATTTGTAAACAATTTTACCCTTTTTTTCTGCGGAGTCACTCATATTTTTTAGCAACCAAGCCAAACAACACGAGTAACACCAGGCATTTTTTTTTTTAGTTTAAATTTGAGCGAATTATTTTTTCGCAGCTTTGTGGAATTTATTTGACAGTTCGCAGGTCGTAGTTGTTAGTCGTTGGTAAAATATTAAAATGTGTTTTTTTTGTAAGTTTAACTAATTTAACGCAAAATTTTCTATTTTAATGTTTACATACGATCATTTATTTCATTTGTTGAACAACTTAAATAAAAATATGAGTTGACATTTGCTTCAGACATAGCCATTTCCATAGACATTTCCAAAACTTTATTTCCATTATTCAAATTTTATGTATGGAGCATTATTAGAACTGGTACACAGATAACATTTATACAAAGTTTAATCAAAATCGTTGGAGCCATTTTCTAGAAAACTTGATAAAATCTTTATCGTGTATGGCATCTACCGCGCTCTAGATGAGCTAAAAAACAAATACAAATTTATTTTTATAGGGAATCACACAAAGAATCGCTTCACAACAATTTTTTAAGGAAATCGGTGTAACCGTGTGGTTTTTAGCTCGATGTACATCAGGACGCACAGTGGGCGCGAACACAGGGGGGTTTAAGGGGTTGCAACAATAAATATTCAAAAATAAATTTGATTCTGGTGATTTTGCTAAACTCCATGGCAATTGACACACACATAATGGAAGCAGGGTTTTGACGTCTTTTATGTTGAATTTGTGGGTTATTCCCGCATAGCTATCACGCAAAATTCTGAAATTATTTTGTACACAGGTCCTTCTAAGAAGTATGTAGATAAATACTTATCATATTTAATTCCAACTATTCAAAATGTAAATAAAAATTAATCTTAACAAAAATACATTATTTATAAAAAAGCTAATTCAGAGAACAAATAATTTATTATTTTATTTTTTTTGTCTTCAGATTCACACTATTCTAATTTTATACCTTCTTATCTACTATGTACATATGTCTTAATTGCGATCCAGTCGAGCATTTTATTTTCTAAAGAATTGTTTTTTTGTAATTTTCGAATTTCCCTGAAGCGGCTTAAGTTATGTTGATTAAATTTGTATTCCATCGCCTCTGGAAAGTGTTAGAATTCCGTACCAATATTTTAAAAACGAATAGGTATTATTTGATTAAAAAAAAAATGTTTAAATACAAAAAAAAATTTGATTAAAAAAAAAATCTTTGAAATATAGAAAGCAATTATTATTCAAATAAAAAGTAAAAGTGACCTCAACACCATACATTATTGTGTTTCGCCCAAGGTATAACAGTGGGCTTTTCAGTCAGTCTGTTATACCCTACTAAGACACAAATGTTGGTCGATGTTTATATTTATGTTTTATAGAAAGCAATTATTTACAATCAAATATTGATAAACTGTTAAAGGAGAATGGGCAAAGTGGTCTACCCACTCAACAGTAATGTGTTGTATGTCGTTGAAAAGGTAATTTCACTGACTTCATTTCATTGTATGACCATTAAGCTCTAAACTATGGGGTTCGTGAGATATTCGGAATCAAAGCACCGAAAAAGACAATAATGCATTTCTTCATAGGTAGTGTGTCCGCATACCTACATTAATCTGTGATACATCGTTAAAAAGATAATTTTGTGTACTTTATTTTTGTATATAGCCGTGAAGACGTAGATCATAGGGTGCAAGAGATATGTGGGCATACAAATCGGCAAATATAAGAACAATGCAATTCTTCATTTGGTACTGGTCTACCGACTCAACAGTAATGAGTCATACGTCGTTGTAAAGGTTATGGCATTTGCTTCATTTCATTATATGGCAGTTAAGCTCTAAACCATGGGGTTCGTAAGATATTCGGCTCTTAAGCACAAAAAACAGCAATAATGCAATTCTGCATTGGTAACTTATCAACCAAGTCAACAACTATGAGTCATGTGTCGTTGAAAAGGCTGTTGCGTGTTCTTCTTTTTATTATATGACCGTTAAAGTGTAAATAATGGGATTCGAGAGATATGTGCCAAAAACGCTGAAAAGTGCAGTAATGCAATTCCGCACTGGTAGCTGGTCTTTCAACTCAACAGAAATCTCTCTTATATCTTTGAAAACGCTATTGCATGTACTTCATTTTGCAATATGCCGTTTAGCTGTAGACCGTGGGGTTAAAGAGGTATTTGGCCATCAAAATAGGCAAATATAACAAAAATGCACATCTTCATTGGATACTGGTCTACCAGCTCAACAGTGATGAGTCATACGTCGTTGAAAAGCTTATGGCATCTGCTTAATTTCATTATACGGCAGTTAAGCTCTAAACCATGGGGTTCGTAAGATATTCGGCTCTTGAGCACAAAAAACAGCAATAATGCATTTTTGATATATTTGCCTATTTTGATGGCCAAATACCTCTTGAACCCCACGGTCTACAGCTAAACGGCATATTGCAAAATGAAGTACATGCAATAGCGTTTTCAAAGATATAAGAGAGATTTCTGTTGAGTTGAAAGACCAGCTACCAGTGCGGAATTGCATTACTGCACTTTTCAGCGTTTTTGGCACATATCTCTCGAATCCCATTATTTACACTTTAACGGTCATATAATAAAAAGAAGTACACGCAACAGCCTTTTCAACGACACATGACTCATAGTTGTTGACTTGGTTGATAAGTTACCAATGCAGAATTGCATTATTGCTGTTTTTTGTGCTTAAGAGCCGAATATCTTACGAACCCCATGGTTTAGAGCTTAACTGCCATATAATGAAATGAAGCAAATGCCATAACCTTTACAACGACGTATGACTCATTACTGTTGAGTCGGTAGACCAGTACCAAATGAAGAATTGTATTGTTCTTATATTTGCCGATTTGTATGCCCACATATCTCTTGCACCCTATGATCTACGTCCTTACGGCTATATACAAAAATAAAGTACACAAAATTATCTTTTCAACGATGTATCACAGATTAATGTAGGTATGAGGACACACTACCAATGAAGAAATGCAGTATTGTCTTTTTCGGTGCTTTGATTCCGAATATCTCATGAACCCCATAGTTTAGAGCTTAATGGTCATACAATGAAATGAACTAAGTAAAATTACCTTTTCAACGACATACAACACATTGCTGTTGAGTGGGTAGACCAGCTCCCATACATTTTTGCCCATTCTCCTTTGAATGGGAATCAGACAAAATAACGAGATTGGAGATAACTTGGTTGGGGGCTAAAGTCTTAATGGAATTGGAGTAAAAGCAAGTTCGGGGCTACGAACAATGGACAGGTTAATGCAAAGGCCCAGAAAATTGAGACGAAAAACCAGTCCGGAACAAAGGCCTGACAATAATTGGACAAAAAACATGGTTGCAACCTAGTCCCTAAGAACTTCACTTATTCCAGAGAGTTTTCCGGCCTTAACTCTAGGGACTGTCAAAATACGAAATCGGGACTAAAGCTTGAAGAGATAATTGATTGAGAAACGGGTTAGTAACTGAACAATTACCATGTCAAATGCAGCTATAATTTAATCTAAAAACTTAGCTTATTTAACAAAAAAATGCAGTTGGGATTATAAACCGATTAGAAATTTTAGAAAAACGAGGTGTCAATTTTAGTGTAATTGCTTAAAAAAAAGGAATTGTTTCTTACGGCCAATAAAGGGCTTATATTTCCAAGGTTGAAGTCAATTATAAACACCACAAAACATTTTTGGACTAAGGAATTACAGACAAGATCTCTAGTCAAGGAGCCGGATTCCACAATCGTGAGTTTTACCTGTGCATTCAGAAAATCATGCAGAAGCAAATTAATATTTGGAATCCCTTTAGACTCTAGAGTGACGTGAAAATTGATCGAATTATTTTGTGAGCAAGAATATAAAGTTAATGCAGCCTATAAACGATAATTCATTTACGCTTGCAGAGTTAAGCCGTATGCAATTTTTTAGAGCAGCTTTTTGTTATGTCCGTCTTGAAGTTTTGGCATTTTATTTTTCAATCGGCAAAGTGTTGTTTTCTGTGTTTTTCAGTGACAGTTCGAACAAAACAGATACACACTACTAGTTTATTTGGCTAGTTCACCAAAATGAGAACCCCAGAGGATTCATGCTGTCAAAATAGATGTGACCTTTTGTCAGTAAGATCTCTCAAATGTTATTAGCATTTTTTTTCTCAAACTGGATCTCCAACACCCCCCCTCCGCCAAATCCTAGATCCGCAACTGTACAAATAAGTCAATGAAATGGCTTCGAAATACATGCATTATCAGGATATTTGTCTATCACAGAATATGTTGTTCCATTATATATCACCCAAAATCCCTAAAATCGGCTTTTTCCGCGTGAAAATTTAACCTTAAAAATGTCGATTGGTTCTTTAAGAAAAATTCTGAAAAAAATTCTGCGCTGCCTTGCTTAGAAATACAAATTTATTAAAAAAAAACTGCCGCCTGCTTGCTTTCTGCGGGCAGAAGAAAAATACAATCGACAAGCAGAAGCTAAGCCAGACATGCGGCAGATCTGCCGCAGATTTCTCCAAATACGGGTATACCACACAGGAAAGCTTTACCATATTTGCCATTTTTAATTTTCTTAAAAATTTGCACTCCTCCTAAAAACTAACTCGCACTCAATTTTTCATTTTTTAACAACTTTAATTATACACCCTTACACACTTGCCATATCAATATTCATATTCCGTACCTACCTTTTTCCAATTTGTCAAGACAAAGCATAAGATATGCGAAAAAAAATCACAGAGACAAACTTATTCAATAATGAACTTTTTCTTTTCATAACTCAAGCTAATTAATAAATTGGTCTATGTTAAAATTGTGTAGGTACCTAATTAAAACCAAAAAAAAAAAAAAAAACTTCAACAAAAAAGTGTTAACTAATTTACTACACCCAGAACACGTGATAATTAGGTATACATACCTATGCACCTACAATGTTTGTAGAATCTACGTATACATTATATGTAGTTACATTATATTGTAATTTAAAGAGCAATAAACTTCAAGTGTAAAATTACGTTAAGAACAAGATAGTGGACGTGAATTTCTAACTATTTTATGTTAATGGCCTTAAATAGAAAAAATTTATTATGCTATTGTCAGACAATTTTTAATACGACATTGGTAAAGTGGTGACTCATTGAAGCGTTTGAAAATATATTTTTGGTACATACATAATTTTAATATCAATGAAAATAATCTTTTGATTTGTGTAAAAGTTAAATATTTGCAATAAGAAAGTATCTTTATTTTTTAAATATGTAGATATTATGTACGGTTCAATAAACACATTGGAGCGTATTCCTAGTCATTTTAGAGCTGTGCATATGTTAAACATAGGTTTAGTTGAATTTTCGGACGTTGATTCTATTTTTTTAAGTTTATCATTTCAAAATATTTGAAGCTATTTGTGTAGTATACCAAGTTAATTATCTTATTAAACCAACAATTTGTAATTAAAATCGGTCTGTATTCATTAAACCAAAATTGTCTTAAACTGTAGTTTAGTTAAACCTGGGTCTATCTGCGACTATGAATATGCCCCATTTTGAGTTTTGGTCTGGTGGAATTTATTGAAGTTTAATATTAAAGGCTCTTTCAAAAACGGTATGAACTAGCCAAGTCTTTTATTTATTCCAACAAAAATAGCCTAAGCCATTAAGATCAAATTTGTTTTTAAAGTACCTTGACATCCTACAAATGTTTCATCATTTTCAAAATATTACATTAAAAAAAAAAAAATAATATTTGTTTTTTTTAATCAAAAAACACTTTTTGAAAATGTTGGTGTTCTACCTTATACACTAACACCCTTATTCAAAAAGAAAAAAATAGTTGATTTAGCGTCCGTCTTTAGGAAATCTACACCATGGAATAAGAATTTTCTGGGCTCAAACTAAAGGCAATTGCTTACTGCTCCATTTGAGTCCGGGACATTCTTATTCCATGGTGTAGATTTCCTAAGCACAGGAGCTAAAATAACTATTTTATCTTTATGAATAAGGGTGTAATACTTTTTGATTTTAAAGTTCCTTGTAGCTGCCGAATATAAATTGGATCAAAATTATTTGTTTTATACTCTTCGAGATAAAATATCCTTGGAGCCGTTTTGGAAGAAAAATAATATTATTTTACTTACAAAGTTTTACAAAATGACTCTTACTTATGGCCATATTTTAGGTCAAACTTTGCACTTGATTCTGCCGAGATGAGATTTGGTACACTAAAAGTCAACATCCCAAATTAACTTTAAGGAGTTGTATCCACGATGGCAGCACTGGCAGACCGGAGATATAAGGGTTGCCTTCTGACCGTGTTTTAACACGAAATTTCACACAAATTAGCCTATTATTTGGGAACCAGACATCGTTGATGTTGCGGAATGTCTTGTTGGATTAAGAATACTTGATGCCATAGGAATATGTTAATTGTTTGGCCCCTCCCTAGCCCATGTACGTTGGGGGAGCAAAATACCCTCGGTGGATAAGGGTTTTTATTTGTTAGAAAATAATGACGTATCGACGTAGAATTTCATACTCTACAGCATATCCGAAGTACATTTTTATCCGTGAATTAGTTTTTTGTACAATCGCTTTTAAAATGGGATGAGGGGAAGGTGGTATATCAAACCACTATATATTTATCTTGGTATAATCTAATCATATGGCACATGACCTTAGGGTAATTTTCAATGCTAAATCTTAGGCAGTCGAAATAATTTTAATATAATTTGCCTAGAAAATGTTATAACCTTTTTATTAAATGATGACTAAACTTTCAGTAAAACGATCATAACATTACCAACTTACAATGGTATAATCTAAGAGCCCACAACAGATTTGGCGTACGAAAGCAAACCTTAAAAAAATTATATGTGTCGAAAGGTGTATTAAGGCTGATAGGTGGGAGGGGCAATTTTCTAAAAAGTTGACTTAAAACAGGAAACAAAATTATTAAAAAACAACGGTAAAATGTACAATGCCCTGTTTTATTTTTATGATAGGCCAGAAGTCCCTTCTTTCATTTCTTTTTTAAATAGAGTTCTTTCAATTAATAGTTTTTGAAATATTAATGTTTGAACTCTAAATTTTGAAAACAAAAATTGAAAAAATATTTTTTTCGCAACATTTTACGTAATTAAGTACTATTTTTGTTTCCAAAATTCAATGCCCTTATCAATTTGTAGTCAAAAACTGAAAACCGGATGGTTCCAGGGCTTTTACCTTTCAAGATATTAAAGTGTAAATGAACCAGCTTTTTCATAAAAATAAGACAAATCCGGCTAAATTATCATTTCAGCAACCAGTTAAAATAGGACAAACATGCGGAAAAAAATTCTTACATTTTTGAAACTTGGTGGGAATGTTGCATTAATCATAAGAATAAAGAACCAAAAGAGTCCTTAAAAATATCTGTATCCCACGGGTGTTTTTCGGAGGGGGAAATGGGGAGGTATGACTTATCGAAATTAAAAAAATATATTGACACAATTTGCACATATGATACATGATTTTAGGGTATTTTTCAATTCTGAATCTAATGAAATTAAAATTAATATACTCAAATCTGCTGTGGGCTCTTAGACCATTGAAAGTTGGTAATGTTATGATCGTTTTACTGAAAGTTTAGTCATCATTTAATAAAAAGATTATAACATTTTCTAGGCAAATTATATTGAAATTATTTCGACTGCCTAAGATTTAGCGTTGAAAATTACCCTAAGGTCATGTGCCATATGATTAGATTATACCAAGGTAAATATATAGTGTTCTGATATACTTGCACCTTCCCCTCATCCCATTTTAAAAGCGATTGTACAAAAAACTAATTCACGGATAAAAATGGACTTCGGATATGCTGCAGAGTATGAATTCTACGTCGACACAACATTATTTTCTAACAAATAAAAACCCTTATCCGCCGAGGGTATTTTGCTCCTCCAGCCTACATGGGTTGGGGATTAACATTTATTCCTAAGGCTTCAAGTATTCTAAATCCAACAAGACATTCCGCAACATCAACGATGTCTGGTTCCCAAATTATCGGCTAATTTGTATGAAATTTCGTGTTAAAACATGGTCAGACGGCCACCCTTATTTTTCGGGTCTGCCAGTGCTGCCACCATTAGTGTACCAAAGCTCATCCCGCGGCAAAATGAAATGCAATGTTGGTTCCCTTAACGCCCTAACTATCTGTTTTTGGATGAATAATCAACAAAATATTACAAATACATACCTAACTTACCAAGAATTTTTTTTTAGTCGTGAAACTTTTTTTTTGTACAGTTAAAACAATATTCATTTGACTGAGTTTATGGAAGTGTTTGACCAAACGAAACAGCAATTCAGCTAACAACTGAGCTGATTGTAACAGATAGGAGGCACTCGGCACTGCAAGGCGTCAAGACGATCTACTGTCATTTAAGGCCAGTTTGTTCACAGTTGGTTAAATTTGGTATGTGACTTTCATAGGCTTTAATTAAATAACGCTAATTAACCAAAATTGGCTGATTAGTGAAATCCATGATTAGCAACTCATACTTTGAATTTAAAAAAAAAAAATTTGATCAACGAACACATTTGAGGGTTTCCCAGCTCCACTAATCATGGATTATGGATGATTAGCTGTGAAAAAACTGGCCCTTAGTCGATTAAATTCAATCTTTGGATATTGTTAATGTTATTAATTGCCACTATATTTAAATCTGTTCCCACTATTCTTAATACTTCATAGTGTGGAAGTGGATTAGATTTAAATTGAATAGGGTGCAGCCGCTAGTGGTTGTTTTTTGTATTTTTTTTAAAAAGAAAACTGTCAATGGAGACAATTTGTCTCGATTTAAAATGTTATTTGTGATTAAAACTCGTGATTATCTGTTTTTTGTTACTGTTTCGTGCAATGTTCGCTTTGACGGTGAACATGTTTTTCAATAACGTGAATGGATGTATTATAGAATCTACTTGAGGTTTTTGTTTTATTTTGTATCTATCGATCAACTGGCGGCCGGCTCGGCGCTTAATGATCTCATTAGACAAAAACGAGAATCTAAGTAACGAAAACTACAGATACATAATTGATGTACCATGTACAGTACATATATTTTTGTGATATTTATTGTACGTAGGAAGGTGTAACGTGTAAAGTGTAATATTTTTATGGGAGAGTTTTATTTTTGCTTCCCATAAATTGATTATTTTAATGAAAGATTACCTAGTTGTAGGCTGATTAACCCACGATCACATAGTTTATTTTTCCCATACATTATTGGCAATTTATCGTGAACTATTATCTCTATATTGAAGGTTTTGAAAGAACAACAATTACTTGTGTTGGCTACCACTTGGTGGTACCCAACACAAGTGGTTGTTGTTCATTTAAAACCTTCAATGTAAATATGACGGAGAAAAAGCTATGCAGCCTAACTGCAAGTGTTATCACGAGAAAACACCTTTGTATTATCTCTATATAAATTATTTTAAAATGAACAATATATGTCAAGTAAGTCTCTACAGTGAATTTAACATTAAAACACGGTTTCGGTTTAAAATGATGACTATAATGGTGATTTAATGGGAAAGTATAATAGGTACCTACATTGGTACATTTTCATGTTTTTAATCCAAATTCAAAAACATGAGTATGAAGAGTTCTAGAAAGTCTTACCAGTTTTTTTGTATATTAAATTGGTTTATACTTTTTAACACAATTAAAACAATTAATTCGGATTTCTTTTGAAAAAATATTGAATTTCCTAAGAAAAGGTATTGGTAAGATATTTTTTTTATAATTTTCAAGAATCCAAAAAAATTATTTGGAATCGCTTAGTCGTTGCTAAGAAAGTCGAAAAGGAAAAAGCAAATCCATAGAAACAGTTCCTGTAAAAATATAAATACAAACCTGCTCACAATTTTTTTTTATTTCAGAAATATTTTGTTCTTGTAATAAAAACAATGTTGTTCTCATTAAAAGTTTTAGAGAAATATGTTACGTTCTTTTATTATGATTGTGACCTTTTATAAATTATAATAATTTCTTGTTTTTTGACCTGTAGCCTACAAAAAAAAGAAATTATTATTAAATATGTTATGTACACAGGGTGTCCCAAAGTCACCGGCCCAGAGGAAAACTATGGGTTGCTGAGTTGATTTAAAGTCGAAAAAATTAAGAGGTAATTTTCTCGTTTTCGGTTCCTTTTCGACTTATAAGGGTTTTAATGGTTTTGATCTTATTTCTTTTAACAAGCTCTAACTTTGCCAAACTGCATCCGATTTTTGATTTTTTTATTTGTTTTATTTACACAACGAGTAGAAAACAGTTTATACTTGCCATACATTTTTTTTTATGCGGATAACGGTTTTCCCATTATAAAATATCGAGCCAATTTTTTTGGAATATTATTTAAAATTGGAAAGCCCTCACCTTAAACATACGTTTATGCAGATATCATGTTTATATGAAACACTATACAGATATGTTCGATGTACGACGTACGTGCCTCTAAGGATCTAAGCGCTATACTTTTCTCATACAAAATTATATTAATGTGTATTGCAATTTTAAACTTTTGTTTTTCTTATTAACCAACCTATATTTTTTTTGTTTTATTTTGTTTGTATTTTGTCTTATTAACCAACCTATATTTTTTTTGCTGATTTTTAATATCATTCTTTTAGAAAACTCTCATTAAAAAAATTAATTAAAAATATATTTTTTATTCGCGGTAGATATTTTTAAAATTTTTAATAATTTATACTGAATTTTTGATCATAAATCTTTAATTGAGTTTTTAAGTGCCTAATTAAAAAAAAAAATTATAAGCTATGAAACAAAAATTAATTTAAAAAAAAACTAAGAGAAATAAAAATAATGAAAAGTGAAATGTGCAAAATTTTCATACAAATTTGTTTCGTCGTAATGGCACAACCGTTTTGATTTTTCCGAAAACAGCTATAAGAATTTTGATAAAAAAGGTGTTTGTTCTCAAACTAGTACAGTCTTCTTTTAGACCACAAATAGTTTTTTTTTGCGTTCTTATTAAAATAAGGTGAGACCTCTTTTCATATTTTTTAATAATTTCTCATTATTGGATATCTACACTGATTAAAATTAATCTTTTTTGTACACAAAAATCCCTAAGTATTTTAATATTAAAGGACATTATAAGTTTCAAAAAAAATATCCTTTTTTTTATATCGATTTTTCAAAAATGGGTTGGTAATGTTTATTTTTAATAAATTTATTATTAATAACTTCAAATAGGGCTTTTTAGAAAAAAAAAAGCAATATATCTGTGTCTCATAGGTTCTAAACGTCAAATCGACACTTTGGCACAGTGACGTTTAAGTGCCAAGCGTTATTTGGTTAAGTGGCGAGTTCTTTTTTGTTATTATAGTTAACTATGGGCAAAAACAAGGGTTGCAAATTGCAATGTCAAAGTTAAAAAGTTACTTTTTATTTAAAAACGATCAAAGTTAAAGAATGGGAATGTATTTAAAAACAATATAAAAATAATAAATAATAAACAAGACAAAATTTTGATTGTGTTAAATTTATTGATAAATAATCCACTACCAAAAATGCATTGTTTTTACAAATTAAATCACTATCAACTTCATTTGTGCACAAAACCAGTCATAATATAATATTTTTGTAGTTTGTTTTTGCTTTTATTGTTCATTTTTCATGAACCACACATTTCTTTATTAAAAAAATGACCCAATTGGAAAAATAAAATTTCGATGAAAAGTGAATTAGTCAGAAAACAATTTCAACTATCAAAATCAATAATAAGAACAATGAATAAATTGATAATAAGCTATTTTAATAATAATTGATAATATTCCAAATCGGAAGACGAAAAGCAAACACAATCTAACCCTAAAATGAAAACTCAAAGTAACTTAACGATAAAGGTTAACTATAGTGTTAACGTTGGAAAGAAAAAGAACGCACCACCCACCCACTGTGCTGTTAAAATTCCAAGATTCTGTCTAGCTTGGGAAATGCCTTAGCATGTTTTCAGTAGGCCCTTGCTAGATTTCAGTACCAACAATTTAGACAAGGGAAGGTTTTTAAATTCTTATGAGGCCCTCCCTAGTAAAAACTTGTTGGACATTGTGCGGTAAGGCCTTCATAAGGCCTTCCCTAGTAAGAACTTGTTGCGGTACACCAGAAATGTCTCTCGTACACCAAAAACAAACATTTTATAAGCACCATGCAATTTCAGTATCATACGACACTTTTTTCTCTCTTTCCTTTCCCTTCTTTTTCAATATCACACATATTGCTATAAGTGTGAGACATCTCTAAAAACGTGTTCTAAGTTGTTCTACGTAAAAAGCAAGTACATAAAATCTAGTTTTATTTTGTATGCAATGTGGTATGAAACATTAGAGATTATAGTACTTTTGACATTAAATTTTTGTATATCACTTAGCCCAGTGGGTAGCGGGTTGGATTGGCAAGCCGAAGATGGCGGGATAAAGTCCCACATGGACCAATTTTTTTTTTTTGCAAAAAGGTTAATAATCGCCGACGTCCTTGTTCTAGCCTCTGCCAAGCCTTGCTACCCCCTTTTCAGAATCTATATAAGACTCTCTAGTGCCTTATCAAAAACTAGTTTGTTTTTCTGCGGGGGATTAAAAGATTATTGAATATAATAATCCAAATTGATATTTTGAAAATCGCAAGATGAATAAAAATTAAAAGCATGCAATTTGTCTACATCATAATTATTTGATATTTTATTTGGAGAAAATTGCAAAAAATAAAATATTGTGAACCTCCTCCTTAGCGATTGTCAGCATTTTTGTTTACACAAGTTAAAGGATATTATTAGTATAAGCTGTGTAAAATTGTTATACAATACAAGATTTCAGGAATGTACTAGTAGTAAAAGAAAAATTGCTTGTCTTAAAGTTTTTCAGTGTCAACTCTGGTTTAAGGATTAAGCATGTAAAGGTAAACAATTCTACTCTCTCTTCTTCTTCTCTTATTCAACGAAAAAACCTACCTCCAAAATGTCAAGTAGGGGAACGTCGCCAAGAGTGAGACACGTCCAACAGTGAGACATTCCGAATAACTCCGAAGAAATATGTACGAACATGTCGAACTTGTTGTCGTAGGTCATGCAACAGATGTTTGTTCGATTGGTTCAGTTTGTATTTAATTTCAATGAAGAGTAGTCGCGCCGTGATAGGAGAGTGGACAAAAACACTCAAAAGTAAATTTTAAGTGAATTAATAAAAAAGAAATAACTTTTAATCCAGGTGAGTTTTTCCATCAATGTTTTATAATATTGTGTAGATTATATTGTAGAGAAAACAATTAACTAGATTTTGAGGCATTTCGATGCATGTTTTTTTGTTTGTTTTAATTTTTTTTACATATTTTCGGCGATTTGCCAACAGTGAGACAAAGTCCCGTTGCCATCAGTGAGAGAGTGCAAAATAAAAATATCTTACGCAATTAAAATCAAATAATCACTCGGACTACTTTTTAAGATATTGTCATTTGAAAAAAAAGTGTCTCACTGTTGGCGACGCTCCCCTATTCAATTTAAAAGAAAAAATGTCTCTTCTTTTATTCTACGATTCTACCAGAACAGAATTTACCCTCACCGACACACATTTTTATAAACTTAATAGTTTATTCTCTTATAGAACACATAAAACACACCATCATCTTCACCATTCTTAGTGGTTTTAGGTTATTGACTGCCTAACCTCCAAATAGTACCACCGCTAATACCAGCCACAGCAATCCGAATCCGCATTCAAAGGTCTACACAATAATTAAAATTAACGTGTAATTTATTGAAACTCAATGTGGGCTGATTCTGATTGATACAATGCAAATATACAATTATCTACAGCGGGCTCGTCCGATATTTTCCCCGGGTACAACTTACGTCTCTCTTACTATGAATTATTATTGACTCACCTCACCGGACGACCAAATAACCGAACAGACTACTTATAGCATGTTGTTAAAATGTGTATAAACAAACCGACATCTTAAACCAACAAATCTTCAATCTCTATAGGTAAGGTAGTAAGTATTATTGTTTGTGGTTAGGTTGAATAAATTGATTACGTATTTTAACTGTTTACCTACCTAATTCGTGGTTAACAACAAGAAGACGAAAGTGGTAAGTTGGAGGTATAAGCATGAGAATTGAGACGGAGACCAAATTTAATCAGCCCCCGCCATCGCCAGTAGTTGCTAATCCGATCTGAACAGAAACCATTTTATTAGGTGTGAACAGAAACGTAAAATTATCATAATTCTGGATGAATATAAGAAGCCTCGCAAGCACGTGCTTACGTGCTTAAAGGTGAAGCCGCTAACATTCTACCCATATTTATGCCTAAACAGCTTTGGTAGCTATTTTTAGAACGACAATTAAATAAGTTCTCTCGCTTTGAACGATTGAACTGTCTCACTGGATTCGGATTTAAACCTGGATCTTGGAGATTGCATTGAGAGATTTGGTTTCAATGCAAACACGTGAATGCAATTTATGTGCGGTTTGTGTTGCAAAGTTGCAAAGTTGCACTTGCAACTAAGGTTAATTTCATCTTACTCAGTATGGGTGTAATAGCTTGGCTTGATGCCGTTGGCAAAACGAGTTTATTTTTGTTCTTCGATTTTTATGCAATTTGAAGTTCAATCGTGCAATACTTTTTGAGGGGTGAGGGAGGAGATGGGGGGCGAGATGTTAGTGCAACAGCAGTGTGCGATGTGTCTGAGTGTGAAGTAATATAAGAGAGTGACTACAATCATTTGATATTATGCTGACGCTGAGAGCTGCGGCAACGTCGATCTTATGAATGAGGACTGGCAGTCTGGTAGGTACGCTACCGATACTGAATGTTCTAAAAATGTTCTCCCAGACAATCCATTTTCTTGGTCATTCTCAATGGCATCCTTGAAAAAAAACATGTATTTTGATTTTTAACGCACATCAGTCATCATTTGCTATGTTTAATTTTGTTTTTTTTCTTACTTTTCAGTTCGAATAGATGGAATCGCTCGCTATGTGGATCGAGGTTGATTTGGTTATATTTTGTGCAAGTAATTTAGCTTGAGGTGAATGGCTATTCAAAAGTGAATGGAAATGGAATTGTGGAAAATCTGTGTTATAGGTATACATACGCCATTTTTTTAAATGAATGAATATTTTTGTTTGGATATGTTTTGTTTACTTTTTCATTAATTAAAAGAGAAAATTTTAATGAAGATTTTTTTTTTTTTTGAATGAAACTTACGTTTGTTGAACAAATTTAAGTTTCGATGTTGAAAAGTGTGAATGATGTTGAGCAGCGCCTGAAAAGAAAAACATGAAAGAATTAGGTAGGTAGGTAGGAAGGTACTTAGCTATTTTAAAATTGAATTGTTAACTTATTTCTTTAGGTAAATAGGTAATTATGGATATTATTGTTTTCAACTGCATTATGTTAATAGGATTGACTAATCGCTTACGAGCTTATGACAAGGAAGTTTTGAGGCCTAAGGGTGTGAGCCGTCGTGCGATTAGGGTCGTCCCAAATTAAATTTCCATTAAAATCTTTTCCTCCTTAAAAAACTATGGAAACTTGATTGGTTTTCGAAAGTTTTCACAGGAATTGATAACTGGAATACATTTTGTTGGAAATTCTTGTAAGTCAGTATTTTTAGTTTTTGATTTATCCGCTTCAAGAGCATACACCAAGTGGTGTACACCTTTCACTACCACCTTACATAAAATTCAGTACTAGGAATCTCTTGACGATGAGAATGAACGCGACTTTTTAATTAACCTCTGAAAATCTGCAATCTTATTAAGCAAAGAGAATTGTTAATATAACAACTAAAAAAAGACTTTTTTTCTTAAGTAAGATAAGATAATAATTATGAAGTAAGAATAGCCTGAGGGTTGCAAAAAAAATTGCCAAAAATGTTAATAACTATTTTCACCAAATTTGCAACTTTGCCAGAATTTTTTTCTGATGGAAATATAATTTTACTGTAGAGAGTGTCCAAACAAATACCCAGCTATCCCAGTTTAAGTTAATAATATTATGTATACTTTTGTAGAATCAACAGAAACGTGCAATTTTTTAAAACAAACATTTCTTAAGAAAATAAGAGGTGTTATTTTGAATAGTCCGCTATTTCGAAAGTTGCCACTTCTGAAGCTGTAAGCTGACAAGAAAAAACTACGCCATAAACAAAAATGTAACGATACACGCTTCAACAATGCATTGGAATTATTAAAATTCACTATTAAAATAGTGAAAATTTGGCAGAGTCGGTTAGTAAAACTAAAACATTTCTTGGCCGTTGTGAAGCACCTTGTCGGACCGCAATTCATAAATTGGTGGACGAATTTGAGCTGTTTGGACAAGTAAGCGATGGGAAGAATAAAACCAATGCACGTGCGTCGCTCAAGAATAACTGACAATATTGCTGCTGAAGCCCAAAGTGTTGAAGAAAACCCAGGTTTGTCCATTTGCCCAGTGTTGAAGAAAACCCAGGTTTGTATTCCACAAACGTCGCCGTCGTTATACCGAATTTTGCATAAAGACTTGGGTCTTAAGGCTTTTAAAGTTCAGTTAACATAAGAACTCAAGACGGCTGATCACCAACAACGTCGTGTCTTTGCTGATTGGGTCTTTGAAATGCATGAAAATGATTCGGAATAGGTCTGGCCACAAGACGAGACTCTGCGAGACTTTTGTAAGTCAATCTCGTCTCGGCCTCGTGTCGGTCTCGTATAATTAAGTCTCGTCTCGGCCTCGTCTCCGAAAAATACGATTTCCGGACAAAATGTTGATTATTGGAAGGAAATATTTTCGATTATCGTTTGAATATGTGCAGAAGAAAATAAACATTTAAATGAAATTGGATTTTTTAAGTTATTAGACTCTCTGTAAATTTCGGTCCAAATATACAGTCTCGTCATGCGAGACCGAGATCGAGACCGAGACTTTTCTCGTCTCGTGGCTAGCTCTAATTTGGAATTTCATCGAAAAATCATCTTGACTGATGAGGCCCATTTCCACCTCGGTGGCTACGTCAACAAGCAAAATTGTCCCATATGGGACTCGGACTCGGAAACCCCAAGATTTATTGTTGAAAAGCCTGTCCATCCTTAACGAGTAACTGTTTGGTGCGGTTTATGGTCTGGCGGACCATAAACCGCACGAAATAGTTTTTTTTCGAAAATGAGGCTAGAGCAACAGCTACGGTGAATGGATTGCTCTATGGAGAGATGATAAATAATTTTGTATGGCCGGAATTGGATGGTATTGATCTGGACAACGTTTACTTTCAATAAGACGGCGCTATGTGCCACACAAGCAACGTAACCATCGATCTTTTACGGGGAAAGTTTCCGGACCGTGTTATAACTCTCGAAGAGGTGATCAAAATTGGCCACCGAGATCCTGTGATTTAACACCTTCCTTTGGGGCCACGTGAAAGATGAGGTCTACGCCAACAGCTCAGCGTGCGTCGATTCAAGACCTCAAAGATGGAATTCGTGAAGCTATGATGGAAAATTTCACGAAAAGGATATTGTTGTGTAACCGTAGCCGTGGCGGCCGTTTGGCTGATATTGTTTTCCATAACACATGGCACACTTCTCTTCCATTTTTCTTTCATTATCAAAATAACACCTCTTATTGAAAAGCCCTTAATAATTTTGACTAAAAAGTGAAAATAGTATTTTATAGCATTGAGTTTGAACATGAAATTGTGTGTTATTAAAATTGAACTACTCGTATTCTGAGCCATCACATAGCCCCTTTCCACGATCCCCTTGGCCTTGGTACACTATGCCTAAACTTGATTTACCATAAACTATGTATACGATCGTGAAGAACCATTTGAGATCACTAGCTACAGTCTATCATCGTACTTTTTCTGGTGAGCAAAAATATGGGACGTTAAACTTTCTACCGAATTCGAACGGCTAAGACCTTTAATAAACCTCACTCACCTCTGAACAAAAAATATATTTTTAAAATGTAATGGAATGTTAGCCATGCGTAAGAATACCAAACTTAAGATTTTCATCAAACTTGAAATCATGAAAAGATATGCTAAACAAATTATGCCTGTCTTCTTATTAAAAGGATTGATACATTTTTTTTTCTTGATTTATAAAGCTTTTTTTTTTAATAGGTATTTGTAGGCAATTAAGAGATTAAAGAAAGGTGATAGTAGGTTCAATAAATAGTCATTTATTTGTGAATTAAGCTATTCATGAAACAACTATTTTTATTTCAGTCACTTAAATTATTTCGTTAGTCAACGCAAAACACATTCGTATTTTAATAATTTTTTGTTGAATGAATGAATTTTTTCATTAATTAACTTAGAATTTATTAGTTGACTAATGATTTAATACTTGAGTTAATAATTTTATTCGTTAGTTCAAAGAATTTATTCATCAACGGATTAAATTCATTAGTCTATGTAAGACTTTAATATGAACATGAAATTATTTTAGTGTTGTTACTGATTCAAAATAACTCTTAGGTGTAAGTACGTACTATTTTCAACGACGACACCCACCACGCGCCATTTATGCGTACGTTTTTTCTACAATTACATTACCGAAAAAAATGTTTTATCTTCTTTTATAAAATTTATTACAATACTTAATAAATAATAATAATATCAAATACATAGCTGTTGTCACAAACAAAAATTAAAAACAAAAATGAAAAACCAGGGCCTAGTGACCAACAACTCGCAACCATTCCTGTGTGTGTATTTCGACAGGAATGGAAGGGACCTACAATTTTATGCCTAATCCGAACGGCTAGATGAGAAGCACTTATTCGTGACAAGTGATACTCTTGGAAGATTTGTCAATTCCTCGCAAGAGGCAGTAGCCCTGAAAAAAAACTTTTTAGATTTTAGGTGGATGAGGCTGGGAAGCGATCCCAGACCTCCAGCGTGACAGTCGAACCCACTAACCATTACGCTACGGGCTACTACCTAATTCATCTTATTATTATTTAATTGAAATCTCCTAACAAAAAACACAAACATTTTTACAAATAATATTTATTAGCAAAAACAAAATCTAAAAGAATAAACCACACAATAACAATTCTATTACTCCTATTAGTAATTTCTATATTAACATAAATAAGTATTAAGAGTTTGAAATTATTTACATATAATGATGATTACTGTGTTATACGAGGTAGGTACCTATAATCTGTAAGTGCTACTTTTGGGTCGATCACCTTTTGAATCGTGCGCCGGTATGGCATGGCGACGCATCGTCGTCGTGTATTTTGCCAATCACCATCAATCATTTTTTAGCTAGCCTAGCACCATAAGTTTTTGCAAGACAAATATCAATAACATGTAGAATCTATAATGAACCACGATCCATTTTGGTAAGCTGATGATGATGAAGATGATTAATGAATAAGAACATTTTGTCGTTAAACACAAGAAAGAGTAGCTTTATTGGCTAAGAGGTATGTGATAAAGTTAAAAAATAAGTTTTATATTTTAAACAAATGGAAAATAGATTGAAGGTGTTTGAATATGGAATAAACCAAACAACATTAGTAAAGAAAGGACAAAATATATGTCGCTTTTCTGTTGTGAAAAGTAAAAATATAGACCGAAAGCCCACAGCTATTTTTGGGTGTGAACTATAGCAAAAATCCCTTTTGTTTTAATATAGTTCCATACTATTCATATGAAAATATGAAAGTCTGGCATTTCGTGGTTGTGGCCTTTGTACGTAAAGCCCCAGGTACCAAAGGTAGGAACTTCAAAATTGTATTTCATTAAAGAGCTGAGCCCCTAAATATGAATATGGTGTTCAAGACCTTTTTTGTGGGTTTGAATGTCTGCAAGACGCACTCAAAGACTGAAGCTTTGAGTAATGCGTCTTGCAGCCATTTGATTCTTCGCAAACATTTTTGGACTCCATAGCCATGCCTAGGGTACTCAGCTCTTTATTAAATATGATCTTGAAGTTCCTACACTGCATTTTCAATGCATTTAATTGCATACAAAGGCCCCAACCCCGACATTCCAGACTTTCATAAGTATTTGAATATTAAATAGTATGGAGCTATCTTAAAACAAACGGAATTTTTGAAAATTGCTGTGGGCTCTTAGTCTAATATAAATGTACACTTAAAACAGACCGATAAAGTCACTTTTATCACTTAATCTATCATCGTAGTGTTAGGTCGTAGGTACCTATAATTTCAGTTAAAAGATTATTATTTTCAATATTCAATGCTGAATATAAGGGCTCTGAAACTTAAGCACCTCATATATGGGATATTCGCAATAGAAATAGGCCATCTAAAAGGGCAATAAATGGTCAAAAAAGATCAACTAGCTTCATAAATTGGTCAGCTATAGGAAATTTTTTATCAATGGTTAAAGTTTTTCAAGGTCACCAACTATTGTTGGCAACTCATTTAAAGGATATTCGCAAGAAACGTATACCATTCGGAAGGTCACCGACTCGTGAAAAAAGATCAGATAGCTTAGTTGGTCAGCCATAGGTTTTTTTTTAATGAATTTTTAAAGTTTGTTTCAAGGTTACAGTATAAGAGTCTACGACCTTGAAACAAAAAAAAAACTTTGGAAATTCATAAAAAAAAACTGTGGCTCACCAATTACCAATTACTGAAATTATTTGACCTTTTATGTGGATTTGGTTAGTTTTTAAATGGTGTGGGTTTTTTTGAATATTGAATATATGAGGTGCTAAAAATAGTGTTGACCATGAGAATTTTTATAAAATTAATTTAAAAAAATCTATGGCTGACCAATTACTGAAACTAGCTGACCTTTTTTGACCAATTACTGACCTTTTAGATGGCATACTTTTTTTTGCGAATATTACTTATATGAGCTCAATATTAGCCTACGTAGCTTCAAATTTGATGTTTATAGGAAAATTCATTTTTTTTTTTGTTAGCTGATCTAGAACAGGTAGCTGTCATAAAATGATTTCGGTTGTATCGAGAATTATCGAAAACGCCTACCACTATTTTATTCTAAGCATTCTTTTGTCAACAAAATTTACGAAAATTAAGTTTTATCGTTTTTGAATTTTTAAAAAACTAATTTAGTTTTTTTATGAAAATTCAATATTTCGAAAACGAGCCAATGATTTTTTTTTAATTTTTAGTAACAATTGTATTGAAGTGAAAGTTGGCGTTCCAAATTTTTGTTTGTTAAATTTTCAAGTAATTTTATACATACATACAAAAATAATTTTTAAGAATACCGCTACGTTTTTTGTTGATTTTTGCATACATTTATATTTGTCATACATCATTATATGGCATATTTTTTTTTGAGTTCTTGCTTTTTTAAATGTTTTTTTTGTCAGCTAATTTTTTTTAACCAATAACATACATTGTCATTTTCTAGTTAAATTAAACTTGTTAGCTTCTAGAGCAAGCTCGTGCGATCTAGACGTGCATTTTTTGTGTGTTAAATATAAAATGTTTAAAGTTGTTATTTAAACTTGTTTGTAAAATTTCGTCGTTAAGGATATACAAATATTATCCAACCCAATCATGAATATATTCAATGTCTAGCTACTTGAGTTAAAGTAAGGGATCGTTTTTTGTGAACAAGATCCATGTTATTGTATTTTATCGAAAACACATCCTTCACCATTTTTGACAAGAAGATTTAATTCTACAAAACTGCTTATAAGATATTTTTTAATATTAAGCTTACTACACCATAGGACCTTTAAAAAGCAAAAAATAATTGGTGAGAAAAAAATCTTATACCTATTCAAAATTGCATTTTCCAACTTCTTTTTAAAAATCAGAACGAAATAAAAGAAAAAAAAGAAATAAGTCATTAAATTTAACAGTGGACACCCTGTAAGGGGCTGATGGTTGAAAATATGAATTTAAGTTATTTTTATAGATAGAATGCTTACAAATATGGCAACAAAAATTGTTCCTACCCATTGAATGCTTCTTACATAAAGGAGAGAATGGGCATTTTGGTCTGCCTATTGCCCCCGAATGAGATATATCGTTGGAAAGCTAAGCTTTAGTACATCTTTTTTTGTATGGACACAAAGCTGTAAGCCATGGGGTTAAGACAGTATATGGCAACACAAATCAAAAACACAGATCAAAAACTAATTGCAATAGTGTTCCATTGAAATGACACTATTGGTCACTTTCGATGAACTGAATAGTCCCCAAAATAAAGGAACTTTTAAACCAATGGCCAATAATGTAGTATGAAAATTCTACTTTTTTTAATTCGATTTAGTGAATTTAATGAATGGGAATAATTGTCTAATGCACAAAGTTAAGATATACAGCTTTGGAAAGCTTAGTTCAAGAGCATTATTTTTGAATATGGACACAGAACTGTAAACTATGGAGTTTAGATAGTATATTAAAAAATATTAAACAATTCGTCTATGTTTATTCGAATTTGCAAAGTGTTTTTCTTATTTTGTTGGTCGCTTATTTTAGCCAAATCCCATTGTATAGAACAAAAAAAAAAAATACTCGTACGTTGGTACACTCCATCGTACACTGAGAAAATTAATATTTTTTTTTGCGTTTGCGAGTAACGAATTTCGTTTGCTGTAATTGTAATACATTTGCTGGAAATGTTATACAATCCCTGCAAACTTATTTCATTTGTAGCAATTGTATTACAGTCGCCACAGAAAGTAATTCCATTGCGTCAAACATTCGTAGAAAGTAAACTAATTTGTAGCAAACGATTGAATCTTATTTTTACAAATTAACTTAATGCTTGTGGTAAACATTTCATGCTTTTGAGGCGAAAGAGTTTTTGATTTAAGGTTTCTTTAAAAGAAATTCGCTTGCAGCAATTTTCCTATTTGGAAAAAGTATTTTATTTGTTTAATTCCTATCTAACCAATTTCAGGTAATCTATAGGGCAAGTATTGGGTACGTTTCAATACTTGTTTTGCTTTATCAATTTGGTATTGGTCTGAAGTTCAGCACTACTTGTACAAAAAATCAAATTTCAATTGAAAATATGTTGCATTTAAAAAGAATGCGATTCAAAATTGAAAATTTGTTGCTTTAGTAAATAGCAAAGTCAAAATTCGAAAATATTTGCATTAAAAAATAAAATAAATGCTAGTTTAAAAATCTTTGCATTAAAAATAATTGTTCAAAGAATTACATTCAAAATAAAAGTTCAATTTTAAAAATTAATTAAAATTAATTTTTTAGATGATTAAGTACGATGTTAAATCAATTTTAGTATGATACTAGGTTAAAAATTGTGTTTTGCTAATTTTAAACGAGTTTAGCATCGTACTATCATCCCCTTACATTTAACTAAAGTTAAAATCACATCTTTTTAGTATCGTAACTAAATCGATATGACTGGAGAATGGAAAATTGTACTCCAGGTATAGCATAGACCCGAGGGTTGCTGGTTCGATCCCTGCTGATGCCTAACTTTTTTTTTTTTGTGATAATGAAGTTAAAATGATAAAAATATAAACATTGAATACTTATTTAAAGCACATGTTTAGTTTCCATCAATATATATAATTAATTTACAACGCATAAAAACAATTATTGTGTTAAACAAAACGATTTTCTTTAAAGTTTTGATTCAGTCCTAGGAGCACATCTACGTAGTAATAGTTTAAAACAAAAACTGACCCAATATTTCAAATACTTCGGTCGTCCTCTTAATAGGTAAAATAATTAATCATAGTTAAAATAATTAAAATACATGAAATTGTCTAAGCCACATTTCTTAATCAGTACATTTCCTCTGCTCAACTAAAAAAAAGGAAAATGTGTGAAGTTTTCAACTGATTAACATTTTGCCGGACGATTTTATGTTGCAAATTAGCTCAGTGGATGCGTGCTCGCTCTCGATACGGAAGGATACCAGTTCAAATCCAGGTAAGTAAAGCTTGACATTTTTTTCAATTAAAATAAAATAATATAATTTCAGAATTAAGGGAAAACCGGCAGTCACTGTATTGATTGTGACAAACGTACAAGTCATTAGCAACAAACGTGTTATTCATTTGTCATAACCACTTTGATCTTCTATAACAATCGACCCATTCGCTTGTCGTTAAAGTATTAACGTTTACTCTAAAAGCACCATTCGTTTGCCACAAACAGTAAATATGTTTACAAAACACCATTATTCGTCTGACAGAAACACTACATTCGTTTGACACAAACACTCTATTCGTTTAAAATAAACGATAGAATTTTGCTACAACAGTATGAATTGTTTGTCTCAAACGAATTTAAGAGTTTGCTGCAAACGAACTGTCAAAACTGGCTGGCAAACGAAAAAGTCGTTTGGGCAATTTTTACGTTTGCCGCAAATGATTCCTTCCCTCAGTGTACATAATCATTTTAATAGGTCTCGTTTCTGGGCACTACGTAGGTCAGGTCCAATATATTTTTGCCCATTCTGCTTTCCTAGAAGTCTTATAACACTATATTATAACTCTCTAGTGAATTCCAATTAAAATTTTGAAGCTTGCAAGAAGCAGCTACAAATAACTGTCTTCGAACTCAAGGCTCATAATGGTCTTTTCCCCAAAAAAAAATTTAATATGCTAATTTTGCGCTCAAAAGGCACGCGGTGATTCTTAATTTCAGATTAATAATTCAAATTAATAATTACCACTATCCCTTAAAATTTCCGATTTTTAAACCAATTCCTCAACAAAATTATAAAAAAATTATAAACTTAAAAAAATTATAAAAACCACCGAAAATTCATGTCAAAAAATTATTATTATTTTTATTTTTTTTTTTTTCAAACATTTTCTTAGCCAAAAAACACGAATAAATCCAAAATTCCTCAAATAGCAGTAAAATATTTATTTACGCCTTTCTAAAAATCCAAAATTCCTTATAATCAAAGATCACTTTGTTTTAATGGAATTTTTTAAGCGCCTTCTTTCCCGTTTTCGAATATCTTTCCCTTTTTTAGATTTTTCTATCGATTAAAAAACATATTATTAGTCTACATTCACATGTATAGAAACTATTGATAATTTGGTAATTTGAGGTTCATAGGTCGCATGTTCACAAGTAATAATGATGGCGGAAACTATAAGCTTAAAAACGTGTCAATGAATCCACTTAATACTTCCACTTAAAAATTATTGTTTCGTACGAAATACTCATAAAAATACAAATGGTACTTGAACTCTTTTAATAATTTATTTATTTCCAAACTCACAAATAATTTCACTGGACTCTAATGAACACCACTTATTAGTATCGCAAAGTGAATGAAAAATGTTTGTATCAGCTTATTGAATGTCACAACGAGAAGGATTTTTACAGTGTTTTATAAAAATTATCAAATCTAATAAATCTATATTTATCGGCAACAAAAATGAATACAATCTTTAAAATATGCACTAACACGACGTCCGCGTGTCGGTCTTTCACTTCCAATATTTCTCACTGCATTCGTGTTGCCATAAAAATATTTCTTTCATAACCGTGCTATCAATCAATTCTCAATTGGCAATAAATTATTATCAATATACAATCCAGATTAGGAAACCGTTTTTGTATTTATGCAGAATAAAAAAGAAAAAGAACAGACTACGTCACCGATTAATCAGCTTAGTCATCGAAAACTCTCACCGCTGAATTAAGATAAAATTAAAGATAATTACTAAGCAGTCTTTGCGAACACGCAGAATTTAACCAGATTACACAACAATAATATAATAATGGGCGCGCTTCTAAGAGAAGTGACAACATTTATTGAATTTTTTTTTTTTTCTATTTTTTTTTTGGGTTTACTTTATTTTACTTGTTTTTCTTTTATTGATAGACATTTTTTCGTATTTTAAATTCTAAAACGCAAGCTACATTAACAAATATCTGTGTAAGTTTACTTGCTTAATATCACGTAGTTTTGCTTGAGGGAGTATAAGAATGTCTAGAGAGAATATTTGGGTGTTGTTCTTTTTTTATTTTAAGGTTTAATAATTAAATTAAGTATTAGTCATATGTAGAGGAAAAAGTAGGTAAGTATAATAAATGTATGTAACTACGACATTTAAAATACTTTGCAGACAATGCCAAGAATAAATTTCTGAAATAAAGCTTCGGAATGATGACCGAGTATTACACGAATAACCCCCCGTTCAAGCGATGGATGTTTTCTTTCAAATAGTATGGTATTGTAAGTACATACATACATATAATGAATGTACATAATGTAGAAATATAAGAAAAAAAAATGTGTCACAAACTGGCGGAAGTTTATTTACTAACTCTTTTCTTCATGGAAAACGTAAGCTTAATGCGCACTTTGCACTTTTTTCTTGTTGTTGTTTTTAAATTTAAAAAATGTAGGGTGCTAATTTAGAACAAGAAATTTGGTAAACAAAAACACTTTTTTTCGGAAAGGTTTTTTTTTTTTGCAGAGATCCCATATCTGTTTTTATTTAATTGGAAATGATAAGTTGACTTTTTAAATATTGCTTCTAGAAAATCGTTCCAATACAAAATTCATAACATTCACAATTCAAGCTTGTAGATAAACAAAATGATTCAAAATAGCTTTTAACGGCCTTTAGTCCTTAAAAATTGGCGTTTCTTTCCGGCGTTCTCACTTGGACTCTTCAGTTGATAGTGAGGGCCTTGTCAAGAGGCAATATTTATTAAGTTCAGTCAAACTTACATCAATTTTATAGCGAAAATCAATTGTGAACTATATCCATCCCAACAAGAATTTTTAATCAAGAATTGTTGTTATCTTGAAAAGAATTGTTTGTTACCCGTGGCCTGGTATTGTTTACATATGATTGATTTTTTATAATACAAAAAGCCACGACTGGATCGCACAAACTTGCTGTCATTGAAAAAGTCGAATACAATGCACTAGGGCTGGCCACGATACGAGAAAAGTCTCGGTCTCGGTCTCGTCATGCGGGACCGAGACTGGCTTTTAAGCAACCGAGACGAGACTGTTTATTTGGACCGAAATTTACAGGGAAATTACATTTACAAAAATCCAGTTTCAGTTTAATATTTATTTTCTTTTGTACGTATTCAAACTATAATCGAAAATATTTCGTTCCAATAATCAACAGGTTGTCACAAAATCGTATTTTCCGAAGACGAGACCGAGACGAGACTTAATTATACGAGACCGACACGAGACCGAGACGAGACTGAAAATATTCGATTTTAACGAGACCGAGAGGAGACTTACAAAAGTCTCGCAGAGTCTCGTGGCCAGCCCTACAATTCTCCATTAATTTCAGTAGTTTGTTTTTTTTTTCTCGCCATGAACACTTTACAAAGCATATGAGTGGACATAGACAATGCCGCTGATGAACTTGTACATTACGTTTCAACAGTTTTTTCATCGCATAGTTTTACCTATCACAGAAGAAATTTTTAATTAAACGAAAGAAAGGGTTGTTTTCCAAACACAAAGCAGAAAGTGGGTTTAAATCTATGAACTGAGGAAACCTCGCATGACTCTTCACTCACTAAATCATTGCATGCATGTCGTTTCCTTTTATTATTTGGCTAGTGAATTGATTGATGATTCATTGGGGACGATATTTCCCGCTGGAAACTTGCTTACAACTTTAAAGTAGCTAGAAATTGATGATGTACATTGACAAGTTTACAAAATATAATGATATCATTAAAAAAAATTAAATAAATTATTTCTATAAATTTGTTATTTTAATGGCTTACAAAGTTAGAGTTAAAAAAAAAAGTATGCCATCTGATTTCTTTGAGAAAAATGAATTTATTAAAAAAAATCAAAAATCGTTGGAGCGGTTTTCTTAAGAACTAATTTTGTATATATAAAATTTTTTGCACATTTTCAAAAATAAAATTTGGTATGCCAACATTTAGTATTTTATAGAATATAATTTTGAACAATATACAAAAAATACTCATGAGCCTGTTTTCATGAAATTGAATTAAAAAAAAAAATATTTTTTAAAAATCACAACTTTTTTTTCGAAAATTTGTATACTCAAAATTGTTTGAATTGTATAAAAATAATGGTTGAAATCGGTGTAGCCGTGAATAATATTGCATCGAACACTCTTGAGGAAGTTAATTTCTTCATTTTTAATAACAAAGAAAAAAGAGACCTCTGGATCATAAAAGGGCTTAAGGGAAATGAGTAAAATATTTTTGGTACACATGCAAACAAATAAAAATTCCGCATACAAAAATTATTATTTTTAGATATTGCTACTGACTTTTCATCTTTTTATGGAAATGATTATTTTTATTGATTTTTGTTTCTTTTTTCGGAATAACTTTTTTGTAATGGTAAATAAAAAAGTAAAAATTAAATTATCCATTCGATTGATGTTTAAATTTTAAAAATGCAACAATTTTTTACAGAGTTGGTGGAAGTCCAAAAATGGTAAAACATTTTTTTCAGAGGGGGTTTTACTTTTCATGATAAGGATAACCTATTTGATAAATACAAAAAAAAAAAGAATACAATAAATTAAAAATGATGTGCTGACATTTTGAGACGATAAGATTTACGGCACTGGTGACAGTCCAAAAAATGATAGGTACTCAAATTGTCCGCAAAGTTCAAGGTCATCCAAAAAATTCCCTTTTCAATTAAATTGATACACACCACCTCTTAACAACGTTTTATAAAATCTGAAAAAGAATCGTTTAGATGTTTTAGAGCCCAAAGAACTTAAATAGAAGATATATTTTTTTTGTTAATTAAAGGAAATCATGGTTCATCCTTATGTACCTACCTTTATACCACATAATGATGTTTTAAAGAAAATACTTTTTTGCCGAAAATTTTGAAAATAACATAGCTATTTTTCGCGACTTTTTGTTTATCGAAATTTCAAAATGTCTTCATTCCATTAGAAAGCGAAACAAATTTTCTCTCACTGCCTTTATTTATATAAATTTATAAGCAACGAAATTTGTAGTTGCATCTAATGAAAAATAAATTTAAAAAAGTGCGTATACACCCAGGTGCACTGTACCTCTTTTATTAGTTGAAGATAGAGGTCATAAATTCTTTTAACTAAGTGTATAAGTTAATATATACAAACATATTTAATTTTTTGGAATTGATAGAGCGTTCTGATATGCTACCTTGAAAAAGTGACACAAAGATGACAAAAGTGTTATACCGGTTTTGGTTCTAGATGTTAAAGAATGTTTCTATAATTTCATAAGATCGATGTCAAACAGAGTTCAAACATTTCTGGAAAACGCCTCTAAAGATTAAGATAATGCTTCGTGCCTGCAAAGTTCAAAGTTGCAAAAAAAAAACTTAAGAAACAAAAAAAAACAACTAAACTAAGATGATCATTTTCTTCTTATTTTTATTAGAAGAAACTTGTAAAAAATATGTGCCTATATAAAAAAAAAACAATTTTAAAGTTTTAAATAAAACCATTAATTACCTACTAGCATCGCCAGTGGCCGAATATTCGGCCAGCGAAACAGACACCAAATTCATGGATAAGTTATGGGTTCTCTTGTTTCTAATTTATATAGGTCCCATGACAATTTTGAAAATGTTAGAAAAGCAAAACTAATTTAAAAACCAAACAAATTCACGGATATGTTAATTTCTGTAGGATTCGTTAAAAATTTGTCTTGAACTTTAAAACAAAAATAAAATAAGGCTCAGTTAGATATTTTTTAAATTTTTTGTTCATTAACTATTCAAACCTAATTCATCTAAAGCACACATAAGACTACTTTTTCTCTTAGGCCCGTTTGCTGATACGAAAGATAAATGTTAAAGTTCAACATAAGCGCTTATCTTCTACTTTTTCCTATATCCTAAGCATATACTGTCACATAAGTTCTTATGTTGAACTTAAATGCTTAAATTTTGTATCAGCAAATGGGCCTTGCTTAACCAAATTATGTTCTGCTTGAATTATCAAAATTTGAATTTCTAAATTAAATTCGAGATTGCGTACACTCTGGCGTATACGTCCTTTTTTTTAATTTCTAAATACAGAAATACAGAAAAAATTCCATTGCTCTTTTTAATGCTTGAAATGAGCGGGATAGAGGTTACAAAAAGGGAGTTTAAATCCTGTCCAAAAAAAAAATTGTAAAACATTCAACATTTCATACTTTTTGCAATTTTAATTTCTAGAATTAACATGTCTTGGAGTCTTAGTGAAAATAAACATCCTAAACATGTGCAGATCATATGGTCTTATCGTGTTAAATACCATGTTCATCAAACAACGAAAGCACCTTATCACTTACAGCAGTGGTGAAAATGAAACTTAGATCGATTACCATCTGTAACCCAGTTTCATGAAGCCGCAAGTCAAAGATTGCAAAGTGATTTTGGGTGAACCAATCGCCCCCCAACACCGTCTTCTACTGACAGAATTTTGTATGGAGATGAGGAAGACAAACAAACAAACAGAGGGTTCTAGAGGAATCAAGTGGTACAATCTGGATACTTTAAGGCGAAGCGTTCGTCTCTTTTATCTACATACATGCAAATAGAGAGTGTGACGTACAAAAAATGTGGGACTCTCTGCAAGAAACCTGCCTGCGGGAAGCGAAATCACTGCTAGGAATTGTCAGAGGAGACTACCAACACGACAAAGAAACATGGTGGTGGAATGATGAAGCCAAAGCAGTATTGACTAGAAAAAAAAACGGCTTTCAAAGCTTGGTCAACTTACCCCTCTCATAACAAAGATGATCTCGTGAGACACCCAGCATAAAAAATAACTTTTGAAACCGCTCGAACAATTTTTTTTTTTCAATTTTTTTTGTTACTACTTTATTTTTTGCAGGAATCAGATGTTTTTCTTTTGGTTTTTAGCACAGTCAAATTTATCAAAAACACCCTATTTGATTTCTTAAGTCGAATATTATTTAAGTACTCAAATTTCAAGCTTCTGAACATTCTATTCTCAATAATATTTCAGCCATTTTATCTTAAGAGGCAGTATTCGATCCAATGATGCATATTATATTTTTTTAGCCAACGATTTTTTCTAAGAATCACATAAAAATAAACTATTACATATTGTAAGAAGATGAAGAAATTTAAATATTAAAATATTGAAATTACTTCTGTTTTATTGTATTCCATAACTTTTCAAAAAATATTATTTTGTTTTGTCAGAGATTTTTTTATATATGTACATTTATGTACTCCCTACTTAATATTAATGTGGCGGAACATGTACTAATTCAATTTTATATAGGTACACCTACAACATGGAAAAATATTGTAAAAACAATGTCACAGATTACAAAGTCTCGTGATTTTAAATGTTAACGGACAAAATATTTACAAAAATAAAATTAACCTTACGTTTAAAAGCTGGCATACACATAAATTATTCTGATCACCAAGTATTCCGACGAATAGTCAAAATTATGTGTTAATTGATCGCGATGATATTTTAGTACAAACGGCTGAATATTCCATAAACACTAATTTCAGCAACATGACATTCAGCAGAATGACATTCCACATTTCTTCACACAAAAATGGAAAAACACTAAAATTTTTTCTATTGCCAATACTTCATTTGACAGGCCGATAACCCGCACATAAGTCTCAAATACCTTAACTTTTTAAATCAAAATGATTTCTTTAATGGAAAAACGTGCCTCTTGTCATAAATTTATTAGGTAGGCAGATACAGACGAAATCATAGACTTGACGTTATCTTTGTCCATGTATTTCTCTAATTTTATTTTTATTCCATTTATAAGATATATCTACGAAATAAGAAAATGCACATCTGATATAGCATTTTATTTGTTTTTATTTACATTTATATTTTTGTTTTATTTTTCATCTATAAAATTCAACAAAATTGTGTCTGTGATACTCTCGCGCTCTGTGGAGTTTATTTATAGTTCAGTCTTTTTTTTTTTTTTTTTGTTCTCCAATAAATCAGACAGAGTCAATGGTCTATCCGTCCGCCCAATCACAGTTCATTTGCTTTAATTAACTACCAATATAATGAATCATTTGTGAAATCAACAAGTACATCATAATAAAACGGATTTTTAATTGAAGAGGCCAGAGTCGTCGTTAGAGAGGCGCAAATTCACGGTCGTTTTTGATAAATTTCCTTTTAATGACGTATTTGGAGAGGAGATCGAATATGGATGCAGAAAGTGCAGTGATTATTGCGTCAAATTAATTTGCAGCGCTGGAAATGATTTTGATTGAATGCAAACAAACATTTAGCTATGGCACTATAGCTGCCGGTATAGCACCAGAAGTCGCGCTGGTTTCGCGTGATTTAGCTTGATTGTTTCAACTGAAAATAATGATTTGTTGCTAAGAGCTGTGGTGTTGATAAAATTTAATTTTTTTTTGTAGATAGGAGTGTGTACTGTCCATCACAGACATGGACATAAGCCAAAAGTATATAAAATGATCTATAAAACTGTTGCGTTTCATTAAATTAAAAGCATCATCTTGTGGATTGATACAAAAGCTTGTTGTAAGTTTTTAATGTTTGTTTGGCATTTTGACAAGCATTTCGGCAGGCGGTTTTCCAAATAATTTAATTTAATTAAATTAAAAAATAACGGTGTTTTACAATTTTGCATCATTTTTGTACAATAATTTATTTAATTATTAGTTGCGCGTCACAAGCAAATCGAGATTTAAATAAAGTGAAAGTCTGGCAATATGATGATGCGGAGAAGTTTAAAATAAAGGGTTTCATTATGACGTCCGTCGCGTTGGTTGGTGCGTTTGTTTGTCTGTACGCCGCCATCCACTGTTTATCGAGCTAAAGCCTAAATGGGTGGATCCAATAACTTAAAATTTGGTTCGTTTATCTGAATAGATTTCGTTTGTGATTTTCTCGAACTGAAATTTAAATTTATATTCTAGCTCCTCTAGAATGGGGCTACTACCCGTTCTAGATAATCCAGAACATAAATTCGATGCGAAATGATCGGTTTCTTAAAAGCTTCTCTAAATCGGCTCTAAGGATTTTGATTAAATTTCGTGCCAATAATTTTAAAGGTAATCATAACAACACTGCATTTTAGGTTACAGTCCAAAAACTTAACGGAAATAGGCCCTTAACGTTTTATAAGGAAATTGCCTTTTTGCTGGGTTATATCCCCAATTTTCGTTAATGTTTAACTATATTTCGCAAACAGGTATTTCTTAAGAGTAGGTACCTATAAACAAATTTTGCATTCCAAAATTTTATAAAAAAAAAATAAAACAATAAATACAAAAAATCACAGACAAAATATTTGTGTAGACTTTTGAATTTTTTCATAATAATGAATTTTTATATTGTAGTCTTGGACCACCTAATCCATTCTTACATTTAATTTATTAGCATTGTTTAATTATTATTTTTGGTTTATATACCTTTTTTAACTATCAAAAGCAAAAAGACTACACGATAATATTATAATAATTAAAAACAGTCTTCTTCAGCCTGATTGAATATTCAGTGAGGAATATTTTAAAATACTCGAAAATTCTTAATTCAGTCATAAATACTGGTAACTCATAAAATACGAATAAATACCTACATACATACATACATGAAAGAAAAGAAGTTATTTTAAAAACAAAAGATACCTTTGCACAAATAATAATAATTTATAATCAAAATGTATCAATTTTGTTCGTGAATAAATTTGCTTAAAATCATATTTGATATTATTTAATCTACCCAATATCGAGGAACTATAAAGCTAATTATAATTGTTTATTGATGTTTTCTTGCTTTATATACGTATGTAGTTGTTATTATAATCAAATTCTCTCCAAGTTGTAAAATTAATATTCTTATTTGAACAACTGCCATGGCAGCAGGCAGCTTCTTTTGGCAATGCATTAAAATTGTAAATTTTATTCAGTATACATACATAGGTATGATTTATTTTGGAAATGTTTGATAAATTTGATTATTCAACAAGATAAATAAATAATGAAATCTTTTACAAAGAAAAATACACAAATCATGTTGCCCACTATAAATTCAAATAGCAAATACTATTTTCAATTTCGGTATACGAATTTCTATGTTATGACTTTTCTTTAAATTGCATTTTGTGGATTATTGATAAATCGAGGTACGATATTCTACGTTTTTAGAGGAATTTACTATATATGGCTAGATACCTACTACGTTTTTTTTTTGTTAAAGTCAAGATTTCTAAATTAATATTTTATTAATGCATCAAGTAGGTATTAAGTAGGTACCTACTTAAAAACAGTTATATGTATACAGAATATTTAAATGCAAACACATCAGCCAAAATACCTAAATTCACCACTTTCAAGATCAAATAATTTAATCTCGAAATTTAATGTAGTTATTGAAAGGTTTTTTTTAAGGCCATTCAAAAAAAATGTATATAGTACATACTTTTGTTTTTGTATTTTTGAGGTTATGTCGTTCTACTTTTTTTTTACTGTTTTTACTTTTTCACATTTTTCTCATTTCGAAAGAAACTTACGTAACTTATTCTTATGATACAAATTGTAGACCACAAAGTTTATCAAATTTTCATACATTTTTGAAGACGATGCGATATTCCAGTCCAAAGGTAGAGCTTTTAGAAAACTAGCTGCTAAATCAATTGAGCCGATAAAGTACAATAAAGATAGACTGAACGTGGAATGAAATATATTGCTTTATAAATGAAAGAGGGCTATTAGAAAAGCTTCTGTCCGGGTGTTCGGGATGCCATGACCCTGGCGAAATCCCCCATTTTGAAAAATGCGAATGGACCTATGTAAATCTCCAAAACTATTGATCTTAGAGGAAAAACAGTTAGGCCAAGTTTGTAGCCAATTAAACCATTTTTCGTGTATACATACATTTTTTTCGGTGCCGTTAATATTTTCAAGGTTATGTCGTTTTATTTTTAATTTTTTTGCAATTACACACTGTTTTAACGTTCCTGAGGAAACTTACGTGAATTACTTTCTAAATAAGAATACTAGAACACTAAATTTCCAACATTTTGATATATTTTTTAAGATGATGCGATGCCACAGTCAAAAATACAGCCATTTTGGTATTTGTATTATTTTTTAATAACAATTTAATATTTTATTTACTCCGGAGCGCAACCAAAATAACTTTTCTAATAGCCATCTTTCAGCTATGAAAAATTCAGCAGTCCCATATTTCGTTCCACAAAAAAATCTATCTTTCCTGTGCTAATTTCTGTGTTTTAAACTTTTGTAAATCCAAAATTCTGTATTTTAAAATTCTAGAAATCCAATATTCTGTTTTACCATAATCATGTATTTCAAATTCAGGTATTCAAAATTCTGTAAATTATAAAAATAGTTTTGATAATGAAAAAAAAGTGTCCACTTTTTTTCACTATCAAAACATTTACAGAATTTTTGTATTAGATACAGAATAGAGACAAATTGTGCAAAGCTACTACGTTTTCATTATAGACCGGGAGCTGGCAGCAGATTTTGGTCGTGAAAGGAAACCAAGAGATTTTAATAGTAAAGGTAGTCCTGGTGAAGGCGATAACGAATACGTTCGTCTGCCAGCATGTAGTGGCCCCGTTACTACGTAAAAGTGCATTAAAAGTACAACTTTTCTGAAAATTGAAATCGGGAGGGAAACCATTTCAAATGTAATACAACTTGACGCCATGAACTCCCTGATTACAAAACTGGTTTCGACAGACGTGTAGGGGCTCCCAAAACCCAGACAGACGTCCCCAAAAATGCGTTATTTTTCGCGTTTTTAGGCTTTTGGGAAACCACCTGAAATTGATCACAACTTTTAGCCATGGACTCCCTGAGTGTGAATAACTACGTGACAGACGTCTAAGTGGCCCCGAAACCACCGACAGACGTCCCTGAAAACGAGTTTTTTTGGCGTTTTTTGTCAAAAGGGAAACCACTTAAAATGTATCACAAACGAAATATCTTGGCTTCCTGAGTGCGAATATGTACATGACAGACGTCTAAGTGGCCCAAAACTCTCGACAGACGCGATTAAAGTCGCGGATTTTTTATTGAAATTTTTAGATAATTGATGTATGCTACCAAAATGTATCGCAATCGGAAGGTCTTGACTACCAGAGTATTAATGTATAAAAAAAAGGAGTTTATAGTGTCACCCAACAGCTAGAAAGTCGCGAAATAAATCGCGGATTTTTTCTTTTATTTTTTTAGTAAGAGGATTTCGAGGGAAACCACTTGAAATGTATCTCAATCAAAAGGTCTTGACCCAAACAAAATTAAAATGTAAGTGACAGACGTTTGTGTGGCCCCAAACAACTGACAGCCGCGATATAATTCGCGGATGTTATTATTTATTTTTTAATTCTATATTAGTGGTAGCTTCTCCAAATGTTTCCCAATTAAAAGGTTCTGACCCAAGAAAGTGATTTTATAAGTAACAGGCGTTTGAGTTTCGTCAAACTGCTGAAAAGCACGATAAAATTCGCGGATGTAATTACTAGTTTATCAAAAAGATTAAAGATATCTACAAATATCTTGAAATGCATGAAATGCATCTCAATTTAAAGGGCTTGACTCCCTGAGTTGCAAAATGTAACTGACAGACGTTTTGAGTTACGCCATACTGCTGAAAGGCGCGATAAAAGTCGCGGATAATATTACTAGTTTATCAATTAGATTATCAATACAAATCTCTTGAAATTCATCTCAATTTATAGGAATTGACTCCCTGAGTCGGAAAATTTAACTGACAGACGTTTTGAGTTACGCCAAACTATTGAAATCCAGGAAATAACTCGCCTTCAAATATTATTATTGTTTTTTCTTTCAATTTACCTAATTAAAAGGTTTTGACTAGTTGAAAAAGAAATTTTGAAGGAAACACCTTTTAAACACACTAAACCATTCAAATAAGCGATAAGTCAAAAAAAGTAAAAAAAATAAAAATAAAACGACATAACCTCTAAAATATTGTCCAAGCGGAAAAAAGTTTTGATGACAAATAAAAGATAATTTTTTTTCCAACAAATTTGACTGTGACAATTTTTTACTTCAAATCGATAGTTTCGGAGATATAGATCAATTCGCGTTTTCCAAAATGGCGGATTTCCCCAGGGGGACGGCGATGGCGTCCCGAAAACCTGGGCATAAGCTTTTCAAATAGCCCTCTTTCAGGTGTACAAAATTCAGCCGTCCTATATTTCGTTCCATAAGACGATTGTTTTTTTGCTATATTTCCTGTACTATTATTTAAACATAATTTCTACATTTATAAAATATTTTAGCTTGGAAGCAAAAATTACAAAAAAAATTAAAAATTATTATTTGTGAATAGGTAGGTATATTCGCGCCAATTTATATAAAAACTATTTTTCGATCCGCCTTAATATAAAAGGTTTGCACTTGTCTTTGGACAAACAAGTCTTATGAGCAATTTAAGTAAGATAAATTCAAATCACTGATTTTTGGCTCAATTTTCATTCCAGTGTTTGTTAATTTTTCCTGCTTAATTCTTCTTATATTTTTTTTCAAAAAAATTTTTCTTAAGTTAAATTTTCAAACTCAGCTTAGCGTAGAATATTGAAAAGTGAGAAATGTATGTAACCATTTACTCAGAAATGCATGGACGAATTTGGGCGAATTTCATGCTTTAAGGAAGGTTAAGTTATCCACACAAACATATTAAGTAACAAAAACCCTCTTCAATGCATTTGTTACTACAAAAAACAATTTTACTAAAATTGCTTACGATACATAGAGAAATAAAGGAAAACTTTCAAAGAAAATTTTCAAAGAAAAAATGCATTTGAATAAATTTGATTTTCTATGATCAAGTTTATTCAAGATCGTTTAATCGATATTCTTCTTAAGTTATCCGTAGTGTAGTACCTTTTTAAGTCATTAATATTGATACATAGTCAATTAAAAACAAAAAACTCTAAGTTTGTATAAGATCATTCAAGCGAAATATTATAAGGGAATATAATTTTGTTTTTATTAAAATAAATAATTCACAAGCCTTAGAATTTCTTTAAATCGTGTTTTTCAAATAAAATGTTAAACTCTATAAGGATCAGGACGGCAGTATGTCAAAATTTCATCGTTAGTGCAGGACTTCAAACAGCACTCATGATAGATTCCCTCTCGTCTTCTGCGAAGTTTGGCCAAGCTATTGGCTTCCATATTCGCCCAATGCGGTACCATGTCAAAGCTGAATTCAAAATTATCTTCGTCAAGGGTTCCTTCCAGCACTGTAAAAATAATTATGACAACATATTTCTTGTTCTTTGTGGAGTGTTTATAATGAGAATTCAAAAGTATACTTACATGAGTTACGTTTGACATCATGGGGCTTAGTCCCAAATGGACACATCAAACGTAAAACCTCATTAATTGCCGAGCCGCATATTCGTTGCTCAGACAAAGTATCTTGCAACAGGGTAAAACCAATAATTACTAACACCAAGCTAACTTTAGCCACACCATTAACACTCCTTGCCATTATTATTGTCGAGAAGTTGGAGTTGAAATTATTGAAAAACTGCAACTGCGGTTAAAATTCCTTTTGCGTGTTTTTTTTTTGTGCTGGAGAGACGAATTACTTCTAACTGAAGCAATTTCTTTGGTGGTAATGATTAATCCTTTTCGCAATTCTGTCTATTTATACCATGGAGCCAAAGTTATGATCTATTTTAAGACATGCATATTTATTTACGTGGGCTAACAAGATTCCAAAGTGATATTTTAGATGACAAGTGGTTTACTTATTTGTCACATTAATTATACAAAGTAACTTTGTCCTTCGTACTGGCTAATTTATGCCTAGATTTCTGGAACATCGCATCACGCAAAGATATTCTCCTTGGGCTCATTATTTTTCGTGTGGAGGCTTTGCTGGAATTTATAGGGTACCTGAAGATGTCCCTCATTTAAGTAGAGAGTGGATGTAAATTTCATGTAGTAAAAAGACACTTCTTTTTTGCTGCGTATGAGTGTATATGAATAAAAATAACTAGTTTGCAATCCTCTATTGCTTAATTATTATTAGATACTTTAGTAGAAATTCTATTTTTAGTTCAATCTGCAAGTCAGGGTATATAGGTTTTGATGTTGTATAATCTTTTTTCAGTTAAATGTCAGGCATAAACGATTAACTTGTCTATTAATTAAATCTACATAATAAATGTTGTCTGGTATTTTTGTTTTTGTGGAATTGTCGGACGAAATTTTCCAACAAGTTTTATAGATTTGTCTTATAAATAGTTAGTTAAGGATATAAAAGCAATACAAATGAATCATCAACTAAACATGATGATGTTATCGAAGCCTTACTTCCTTCAATAATACCAAGTTTTTTAGCGGAGAGCTGAGCCAAAGTAAGTGGCCTAACGAAGTTTTGTATGGGAGGACAGTAATGCAGAAGGACTTAAATACATCGGTTTCATAATTATTTAATATCTTGCAAAATAAAAGTACTAGAACCATTCGGGTTTCAGTGTTTGACTATATGAATTAATAAGAGAAACGAATTTTGAAAATAAAAATAGTATGTACCTACTCAATTACGTAAAATTAAAAAAAAAAATAGTTTTAACATTTCTTTAATTTAACAAATCTTTAATTGAAAATGTTAAAGTTGTTTTTTTGAAGTGAAACTTCTTTGGGCGCGTTGAGAGTGAAATTTCAAGGTTGAATTTTTGTGAAACGAAAAAATGTTACGCCACATGTGCAACGCTGAGATCGTTGATTAGCTAAGTGGTGGGAGGTAGGGTAAAAGTAAAAATCTATATATTAATACGCTTAGCAGAACCTGAAGAAAACCTAACGGTACACTTTTCTTTGTAAATACTCAACGGAACTACATAAATTATATAACATTCATTTCATTAATAATCATGCTTTTATATTACGTGAAATTTAATTGGTACCTATGTATGGATGTGTGTACATTATGTATGTATGTATGTATGTATGTATGTATGACTGATTTAGGACACAACTGTCAACGTCTGCCTGATTGTGAAAAGCGGTCAAAAGTGCTCAAAGAAAAAAATACAGATCAGATTTTATACTATATACAAGGTAAATGGCACGATTAGTTTAACAGGTTTAAGGTGTCTCGCTGACGTAAGACCCCACTGTAGGTAGCTGGCAGGTTTAAAACAAAATAAATGATCCCCTTGCATATACAAATTAGTATGAATAAACCTTAAGACTCAACCTCCTTGAAGTCCTCGCAGATTCAAGATTCAATTCGTATCCATTTGTCATTAATTACCTACCATAAATTACAAACAAAAACAAAACCTTTGTCTGGCGGTCCAGTGCTCAGTAAATTTTGAATTGTGGAACAACGGCTTCGGCTTTAAGAAAAAGTAATGGTTTTCGGAATTCTGAATTTGTTTGTATGTAGACACAAAGTTTAGTTTTTTACTAAACGTAAGGGTAATGTTTGATTGAGACAAATTTTGTACTGTAAAAAATGTAATGAAAAAAGAAATTAACCAAATTATTTCCGTCAAATTTATCTTTATTTGAAAGGAATACAAAGGAATTGTGATTACTCTAAAATTTAATTTGCAAATTAAAAAAAAAGTACGTATACGCCAATTCAGTAAAGATAGAAAATTTAATATGGGTAAGCGGGCGAAAATTAATTCATGAATTTTATTGTTGGTATCGATGCAGAATTTCTATCTCTACAACATTTCCAAAGTTCCCCAAAATCGCCTAATTGGCTTTCTGTATGGACGCATTTAAAGAGAGGGTGAGGGGGGGAGACAGGAGTTTATCAAGCTGAAATATTTATTATAACACAATCGCTAATCATATGACACATGTTTTAAGGGTGCTTTTCAACGTTGATTTTAAAGAGACCAAAACTGAAAAGGTACTTTTATCCTGGAATGATGACTTTTTTTTAAGTACAACAAGTAAAATATTACCCAAAACCATTTTAAAATAATGGTACATTGTTCCCTTACTAAATTTTCATGAATGCTATATAGTAGAGTAAAAAGAGAATTCATAACGCATCCTTGAATTCGTGGTTTTTTTAAGGCCGAATATTCGACCACTGGCGTTATAATAGGCTAATATATTTAATAGTGAAATAATTTTGGATTTTTTGATAATCTATATTATTGAAGCAGATAAAAGGGAAAATGTCCTTCTATCTCTTTTTTCTAATTTCTTTAATTAGAATGCTAGAGTTTTGAAATTTTAAGTGAATAGATAATGAAATTCTAAGAATCTTACTAGTTTAAGATTTTTATCTATCTCCTACTGGTATGGAGATATAAATTATTTTAAACATTTTATCTCAAAATAGACTACTTTCAAAAAATTGAATTAAATCAGGAGGGTCCGCTAAAAATTTGAACTATATATGTTTGCAACATAAATAAAACCATATTAAAGTTGTCATATAAAAATTTTTGATTTTGCAGAGATTTTGAGTGTAGGAATTTTTGGAAATTGTCGGAAAACCTACTCAAATAAACTGAGTTATATCTTTTAAATTTTCACCTTTTTTTACTTTAAATTTTCACCATAATTATTTAATTTTCAAGTTTAATTTTTTTTTTAATTTCTTAAAAATAAGGACTTCAAAATTTGGACCTAAGATTTTTTGAAATGCAAAATAAACTGCAAATTTTGAGCCTCACTGCTAATTCCTAGCATGCTTAATTCTCAAGATACACTTGTATGACCTGCTAACTTCACACTGAAGTTAGCAGGGCAGTATGATTTTGTTTTTTTCAAATTTAGGACTTAAAAATTTTTAATGATAATTTCTTGAAATGCATAATAAACTGCAAATTCGGAGCCCTACTTCAAGTCTTTAGCATGCTTTGTTCTTGAGATACCCTCTGACCTGCTAACTTCACTGTGAAGTTAGCAGGGCAGTATGATTTTTTTTCAAATAAAGGACTACAAAATTTGGACCTCAAATTTCTTGAAATGCAAAATAAACTGCAAATTTGAAGCCTTACTTCAAATCCCTAGCATGCTTGGTTCTCGAGATTTACCATGTGACCTGCTAACTTCACTTTGAAGTTAGCAGGTCACTCGATTACACCCACTATTTGGTGAACTGCAAAATCAGGAATAGAAATGCAAAATAATTGCAAACAAACTGCAAATTACTGCGTTGGTCCCGTTACTCTACGTGAAAGTTGCCCTGCCAACTTCACAGACGTGGTTCTTATCGGATTCCCTAGAGTGGAAATTGAATTTTTTTTTAGCTCAAAAAAAAAAAAAAAACGGTACCTGCCATACAACCAATATACAACAATTGATTTATTTCAAATACGGCTCTAATGATTTTGAAAAAAAAAAATACGAGCTACTTTACAACAATTAATAATTTGGTAGACATTTTTTTTACAACGGTTATTAACGGTACCTTTAGACCCAATTTTTTGGTTTTCAAATTTCTCGTTAACGCCTTCATCGATTTCAATCAAATTTTGTATGTAAGAGGTCTCTTGCAATTTTAACAATTTTGTATATACAAATTTTCAAAAAAATAATTTTTGAATTTAAAAAAAAATATTGAATTTTTTTTTTTTTTTGAAAATTGTATATCTTTACAACGAGTTAATGATTTTTTTTTTTAATTTTGTGGAAAATTGTATTTTATTTAATACTAGAAGTTGGCATACCAAATTTATTTTTTATTTTAATTTTCAAGAGTTTTTATATATACAAAATATTTTATAAAAAACCGCTCTAACGATTTTCTTTTCAAAACTTTTTTTTAATGATATCATAATGTTATAGAACCACTACATATACACATTGTCAATTTTAAGCAACGTTCAAGTTGTTAGCTACGAGAGCAAGTTTGTGCGATCCAGTCGTGCCCATTTTTTCTAATTTTAGCTATATGCCTGTAAGATCTAAAGGTCTTTCAAATGCAACCTCAAATACATGGCACTATAGTAAGAACAGAAGGAAAGAATTTTTGATGACACAGTGAACTGAGAATAAGGTATTATGAACTTCGAATTGAAAGTTATTGTTATTGGTCTGACATAACTTCACATTTCGGGTACCTACACCATCTAGAACCAAATTCATCGTATAGGTATGTGATACGTTTTTCGTGATACCCTTTTTTGTGCTCTTTATCTCGAAAACAAATAAAGATAACAATTTCTGATAAATTTCTTTTTGCAGGTAGTAGAATAAGAGAGCCTGACAGTTTCGTCAGTTTTTTTTTGATTGTTTTATTAACTGTAAAAGATCATTGTGTGTCGACTTTCGTGCTTGAGTTTATATCTGCTTTAAAAAAAATAGGGTCATTTTATTTTTGATTATTTTTTGAGGTAACTTATTAACGAGTAATGAACACAGATACAGTTTTCTTTAAAAATAAAAAAAATAACAAAATTTACTTAAAATTACGTATAGTCCACTAACCTTAACGTTTGTATGGAAGGCACTGTTGCGTCAAATCTGTTATTTCTGATTTACTGCTTAATTGTTCGGGATATTGGCCTAGTAACTAACCTAAGTTTTCGACCTCCAGTGGCGACCTGTTCATGGTAAAAAAACCGCGATTTTTTCGCAGTTTTTTCAGTTATTGGCGATTTTAGTCCTAAAGAAGTAATTTTAAATAAAAACATTTTTCTACGAAAATAAATTCAAGAATGGGTTCCTGTGCTTAAGATAAGCTATAGGAGAATGTTGTGGGTGTTACCATTGATTTTCGATAGTGTTGTTTCTACCTTAAGTAATTTTGTTTAGATAATTGCCCCTTCCAAATTAACGGGGGTATATAGACCCCCCTTCCGGTATGATTGTCCTATTATTTTAGCTCAACCTACACGCTCCAGTGCTTTGATGCATTTATGTCAACCATTGTTTATTTTCCATTATACTGTTTGATACTACTTGTCATATTTTTTGTTTTATCGCTAAATTTTGAAATGCTGTATTTTGGAAACCATTCGGTCTACAAAAATGGTTTTGGGCTCAAATTGGAAAAAGTATGTTACTATGAAATCGTATCACAATGTTTTTATTTAAAATTACTTTTTTAGGATTAAAATCGCTATTCAAGCGGTCCATGAAGCGGTCGTCGCTCGAGATCGAAACACCTTATCTAAACACCTCAGCAAAAAATCAGAAATACCAGATTTGACGCATACATGAATGTATATAGTTACTGTACTAGTAGGTACACCTCAAAAAAAATTTGCTTCCAAGAACCAAGAGAAATTATTTCGATTTTACTTCAATTTACGGCAAGTCCTAATTCCGAGTCTTACTTACTTACGAGCACTCTGGCATCTGGTAGGTTAAACACATAATGGCATCTGGTAGGTAAATACACGTTTCCGAAGGTTTTTAGAACCTAAATTATCAAAATTCCACCTACTGCTGCATAAGTTTATGTTAGCCAGATTCCCGTTTTAAAATTGACAAACAAATTCGCTGTTTTTGAGATTATGTATCAACGTTATGTAATTTTTCAATAAGATATGTTGCGATTCTTGAAAGAGCTAATCTTTTAAATATATCTCATATTTTAATCTCCGTGAAGTTCTTAGATACTTTAGATTTTCATTTGTTAAATAGATTAATTTTTTTTTTTTGAAAAAAAAGCTAAAAGAACAATTTGATAACAATGTAGAAATAAAATAAGCCAAATAAAACTGACGAAACTGTGAGGCTCTCTTAATTCCGCACTTTAATGTCAACAGTAACTAGTCAGCATACATTTAAGTCTACATTTACTAGTTTTTGTCCGGAATTCTGAAAATTAAAAAAAAATTCCCGACTTTAACTGATCGAACCAGCTAGCTGATCTTAACTAATTAATGTTAGCATTAACGGATTCCGGACTTTAACGGTAAAATATATATGAACTTTGAAAGACTTCAGACATTTAAACAAAAGAAACCGACCTAATATTTTGATTGATAAAAAAAAATACTATAAAATGCGTTTAAGAATGAGTGGGCACGTTTTGAATTAAAAAAACATACATATACAATATACATATGAATTAAGAAGTGTTGGTGAAAAAAAAGGTAAAAACTCACAAATTACAGTCTTAAGGTTTTGTTCGCCTAAAAAAATAAATTTAACGAATTTAGGTTGATTTTCTTGTACGCGTCCGATCAAGGGAGTGTCCGGTCCGTCTCCTCATAAGGGAACTTAAAATGCATGGCACTTAAATCCTAGATCCACGGTTGGAAGAATTTGTCCGTTTCTACTATAATTTTCTTCTTTCGAAGAGTGTGAGAAATATTCATGTAGATATTTAGGACATTTTGATAGCCACTTAATTCATCCATTTGAATTGGAATTATTATTAAGAATACTTTCATAAACGATTTGACAAGCAATTTGTTTTTTTTTTTTTTTTTGTTTCTTAATTTGTGATTTAATAACAAAGATGAAGAAATTCATATTGAATAAATTAATCTTTAATATGTTTGCATACCTACCTCTACCTTTTATTTTTATTTAAATAAAAAAAAAAATAATCTGAATTGCCACTTTGTACTGACAAGTTAAAAACTTTCGTTATTATATTTTGAAAGGTAGCAATATACTTGTTATCGTCTAATATCTATTGAAGTACAGGGAAATTAATTGTGTAAATATTTATAATTGATAGATAAATCAAACGTAAAGTTTATTTGCAAATCGTCTGGTTAATTGGTGACAATCAAAAAAAAAAACACAATCTTAAAACAGAATAAAACCATTATTATCGAATCGTTATTTTGGACATTAGACTGTTGTGTTGGATTAAAATGTGAAAAATTTAATCAATGTGATTAGTTATTGCTAAATGCAAAATTCGTGGCAATTAAGTTCTTTTTACATTACAGGTTTAACATAAGGTTTGGCAAAAGGTTTGCCAAAACGTATGGTTAAAACGAAGTTGCTCTTATAACAATGCTTTCCAATCAGCCAGACAGTTAGAAAAATAAGATTTTTCTTAACGGATTTTCATTATTTGAATGGAAGGTACCTACCGTTAATTTCAGAAACATGATTTTGTAAGTTTTCAAGTATAAAATAATCAAAGTTGGACTGTGTCGTTTCCAAAATATTGAGTTTTCAAAAAATAAATATTTAAAAATCTAAAAACTAGACGAATAAAAATTATAGTTTAATGGGCTTCAGGTCAAATGAAACAAATATATCTTCTTTTTGTCACGACGACGACGTTTCGTCCATGTACGAATAAAGCCCTAGAATACTATGTCCCTCAACAAAGCAGAACAAAGTCAGCAGAACAAAAAAAATTAAGGGTCTTACAAGGTGCTTATAAAGCGCTAATTAAGTACCCAAAAATTAAATTAACTGCTCCAGTACTTTTGGAAATAATGAATGTTCTGCTAACTTGATTTCAAGGTAGCAGATCAATTCTTTAATCTTTCAGGTAGAAAAATTTGGTGAATACTATGTTAACGAGCTACTTAAGTGCTCTACGAATCCAAAAAAAAAAATTCGAAAAAAATAGTTTTTTCTACAAAAAAAAAATATTTTAATAATTTTGAAAAAAAAAAATATTATATTTTTTATTTCTACTTTTTTTCATCCAATTTTTTTTGATTAATTTTGTACTCGTATAGTAAAATTAGGTGTCCGACCTTTCCCAAGGATTTTCCGCGATCTGATGTGAAAAAAAAAAATTATTTCATTTCCCATACATAACCTGTTCTGCTACATTAAAATCGAGTTTTCCCGGAAAATTCAAGTTTTTTTTTCATCCAAATTGTTTTGATTAATTTTGCTCACGTGTAGCTAAATTAGGTGCACAACCTTTCCAAAGAATTTTCCACGATCTGATGTGAAAAAAAAAATTATTTCATTTCCCATACATAACCTGCTCTGCTAACTTAAAAGTTGAATTTTCCGGGAAAACTTGATTTTAAGTTAGCAGAGCAGGTTATGTATGGGAAATGAAATAATTTTTTTTTCATATCAGATCGCGGCAAATCTTTGGGAAAGGTCGGGCACCTAATTTTACTATACGTTGGATGAAAAAAAGTTGAATTTTCCGGGAAAACTAGATTTCAAGTTAGCAGAGCAGGTTATGTATGGGAAATGAAATAATTTTAAATTTCACATCAGATCGCGGAAAATTCTTCGGAAAGGTCGGGCACTTAATTTTACTATACGAGTAAAAAATTAATCAAACAATTTTTTTTTTTTTCGAAATTACTAAAATATTTTTTTTGTAGAAAAACCAATTTTTTTTTGGATTCGACAAATTTTTCTACCTGTAAGATTAAAGTATTGGTCTGCTAACTTGAAATCAAGTTAGCAGAACATTCATTATTTCTAAAAGTACTGGAGCACTTAATTTAATTTTTGGGTACTTAATTAGCGCTTTATAAGCACCTTGTAAGACCATCAATTTTTTTTTGTTCTGCTAAATTTGCTCTGCTAAGTTGAGGGATATTAGAATACTTCTTGTTTCAATACAATACGGCAATTTATGTACATTAGCTATTCAAAAATAAAACTATAAAAATGGGTACGACTACTGGGTCGCACAAACTTGCTCTCGTAGCTAACAACTTGAACGTAGCTTAAAATTGACAATGTGCATATATAGTGGTTCTATAAGATTATGATATCATTAAAAAAAGTTTAAAAAAAAAAACAATTTAAAACATAAATTATTACTATAAATTAATATAATTTTGTTTTTTTATAATAGCTAAAACAGATAGAGCTCAACAAAAAGTATGCTATCTGATTTGTTTGATAAATATAAATTTTAGAAAAAAAAAATTCAAAAATCGTTAGAGCGGTTTTTTAAATTAATTTTTTATATATGAAAAATCTTAAAAAAAATACAATTTTTCACAAAATTAAAAAAAATCATTAGATCGTTTTCAAGATATTGAATTTTCAAAAAAATTTCCAATATTTTTTTTTAAAAATCCAAAAATATTTTTTTCTAAAATTTTTATATGCACAATTGTTAAAATTGTAAGCGAACTTTTGTATACAATTTTGGTTGAAATCGGTGTAGTAGTTAACGAGAAATTTGAAATTTGTATGACAGGTACCGTTAATAACCGCTAGATTTTTGTTTCTACCAAAATATTTATTTTAGTAAATTTAGTACCTCGTAATTTTTTTTTGTTTGAAAATCGTAAGAGCCGTTTTTGAAATAAATCAATTTTTGTATATTGGTTGTATGACAGGTACCGTTATATTTTGAAATAAAAAAAAAATTCAATTTCCCCTCTAGGGAATCACATAAGAACCTTAAGTCCAAAGTTTGAAGAAAATCACTTCACCCGTTTAGGCTGCAGGTCGAGGTACAGACAGACAGACAGAATTGCGAGACCCACTTTTTTGCGTTCTCTATCATCGTATTGTTAGGGAAAATTTTTATCTCGATTTTTTTTTTTGCACGAATCCTAAACTTGACCTATACTAACGTATATCGCAAATAAAATGGGCACGAGTGGTTCACCGAAATTTTCTCTCCTAGCTCAAAACATTAACGTAGCTAGATATTGATGATGTACATGTTTGTTGGTTTCATAATATTATGATATCATTTAAAAAAAAAATAAAAAAAAAGTTATTACTATAAATTACTATAAATTTTGTTATTTTTATGGCTAAAAAAGATAGAGCTCCAAATAAACTACCTATGCCATCTGATTTTGCACATTTTCAAAAATAAAATCAAGTATGCAAACTTTTACTATTTAATAAAATACAATTTAACACAAAACTAAAACAAAAATTAATATTTTTTTAAAAATCAAAAAATATTTTTTTCGAAAATTTGTATATGCCAAATTGTTTACGTTATAAAGAAGCTCTTGCGTAAAAATGTTGGTTGAAATGGGTTTAGCTGTTTACGAGAAATTAGAAAACCAAAGTATCGATTCTATGACAGGTACTGATATAATAACCGCTATAATTTTTTTTTCTATTAAAATATTAATTACAGTCCTCTTAGTACCTCGATATTTTTTGTCAAACATAGCGATATTATGACCTTAAAAATTGTATATAAAGGGTGAGAAAAATGAGTCAATTTTTGGTTTTGTTTCTTTGAAAATATGTGTTCTAAGTATTTGAGAAATATTAGCGCGTTAAATATAACAGTCGGCAAACGGGAGGCAGTTAAAATCAAGAAAAAAACAGTAAAAAACACGTTTTTTCAGCACCGTGGTTGATTGGCTATGATCTTGTAAATTAAAGTATTTTTTCAAAAACTACCGTTTTTTATCTTTAAAATGACACTTCAAACGTATTGATATCTTTAAAAATATTATTTCTAAAAATAAAATAAAAAACCATTAAAATGATGATTTTTTAACTTTTCAAGGGAGGTACAGGGGGAACGGTGAATGTGAAAATAAAATCCGGCTGGATTTCCATCTTTTAGAATCTAGAGATGATTCCCACAAAGTTTGGAAAAAATGAAAAATGCGATGGCTTTTCGATTAGACGTTTTCATATGGAATGACTCTTTATTGGTATATGCTGCAGGTCGAGGTACAGACAGACAGACAGAATTGCCGGACGCACTTTTTTCGCGTTCTGTAGTTCGGTTTTGTTTACGAATCCACTTGCTTATTCTACGTATATCGCAAGTAAAAACAGCCCCAGGTAGTTAACACTGGAAATAGATCTGTCTACAGTTACGCCGCAAGTTGTTTTTTCAATTGATGATGAATGCAGAATGCCTTAAAAAACACGGAAGATAAAATATCATAAACATTTTTTGAGTTAATCCAAAATTAATTCACCAAATTTGGTGAGTTAACTCGGGTTTAACTTTTAACCCGCACTGAAAAACTGGCCCTTATTCATATAAATTTCATAAATACTTACACATAATATTTGTCAATTCGCATTGAACAAGTTATTTGAGTTACTGACGGTTGTACCTACTGTTCTTTCACCCGATTATGAAAAGGCATCAAGTATAAAAATATTAAAATTCATTCCAAACCAATGAAATACAAAAATACAAACATTATGGTATAGAATGAACAATTATTCAAGAATATTTTAATTTCGTGTATAATTTAAAATCTAAAATTTTACTATTAAAGTTCTAAAGTTAGACAAGCCAAATAACAAATAAATTTTTACAAATGAATAACTCTACATTTTTAATTATGTATTATTTAAAAATCAAGTTTTATTGTTTAAGAAATAAAAAACATTTTTAAAACGTAATTTTTGGGATTGAAACAAATCGTTTTAATTAACAGCTAATTAATATATTTTATTTTATTCAACAGATGGAAATCTGGTTTTGATATGAAAGTATCCTTGACAATTGTAGTGTCATCTGATCTTGTTCTAATCTAAATTGTTATTCATACTGAGTGGAATAACTTTATATACCTAATGATTTTTACTTTCGATATTCATAGGCAAATTTTGTTTGGGCTCCTAAAATAAAAAATCGGAATAATTTAATCCAAACTGAAATTACGATGAAAAAGAACACAAGAAAGTGGTTTTATAGAAACCCTTTTAATGTTTTAATATGAAAATGAAAACTTAGCATCTTGCGTTTTTTAAACACTGTGATATTTTTTTGAAATGATACACATCAACACAAAACTTAAAAGGAAAAATAATTTTCAATAATGGGGCGTATTCATAGTCATTTTACACCTGGGTCTAAGTTAAACATAGGTTTAGTTTTCGGACGTTGATTCTGTTTTTTTAAGTTTATCATTTCAAAATATGTGAAGCTATTTTTTGTGTAGTATACCAAGTTTATCATCTTATAAAAATATAAAATCAACAAATTGTAATTAAAATCGGTCTGTATTCATTGAGCCAAAATTGTCTTAAACTGTAGTTTAGATAAACCTGGGGTCTATCTGCGACTATGAATATGCCCCAATGACTTTAACTTTTGGATTAAAATATTTATAAGGCTTTTAAATATTTATCAGGTCATTTAGCCTTATAATGGGGATATTTAGTTACACCAACTCTTTTAAATTTAACAGGCTTTTAAACTCCCTTATAAACTAAAAGTTCATTTTCGTCTCATTAAATTTAAGCGTATCAGGAGCATTTTGCAAAAAAAATTTGGTTGGTGTTACCACAGAAGCTACCTATAAAATTAAAATGAATATATCTTTGTAGGCGATCAACATCGCAGCGTATCGAATTGTTGGTTGGGCGATGTTTCGTGCTTGGGCAAATTGCTTGTGCAAATGAAAGAATGAAAAATAAACGATGACATAAATAATGAGCTACATGTCTTTTATTGGCAGGTGCAGACTGCAGACCACAACTACAGCAGATTACCGAATTTTCGGTTGATATGTTGTATAGTGTACAGTCACAGTGCGTGTTTACAGTGGTTGGGGGGTAGAAAAGGAACGGAGGATAAAGGGATACATGCAAAATTTACCACAGTAGAATTTACAAAAGTCTTGAACCTATTTATTATCACCCGTCTCCGTGTTTAGAAAAACTACACCATGGAATATGAATGTTCCGGACTCAAATGGAGCAGTAGCAATTGCTTTTAGTTTGCGCCCAGAATATTGTTACTCCATGGTGTAGTTTTCCTAAACACGGGAGCTAAAATAACTGTTTATTCTTAATGAATACGGGCGTATAGGTCTGTATATAATAATACATTTAAAATAACTTTTGCACAAAAAAAAAATAACTTTCTTACAAAAAAAATAACTTTTTTACAAAAAACAAATTAAATTTTTTACAAACAAATATAACGTTTTTACAAAAAAGAATTAACTTTTTTACAAAACAAAAATAACTTTTTACGTAAAACAAATAGCTTTTCTACAAAAAAAAAGTAACTTTTGTACAAAAAAAAAATTTACTTGTTTACAAAAAAAAAATAATAAATTTTTTAAAACTAAATCTCTTGTAAAAATAAATATCTTTGGCTACTTGCACAAAAGTGATGAGAAATTATTCAATTATGTTTTATATTTTTATTATAAATTATACATACAAAATATGCATATATTAACGGTCTTTTCTGAATCAGTGACTGGGTAACGCTGCTATGATGGTAAAATCAGAAGAAAACACTTCTGCTCCTAAACGAAAATGTTAAGGGTTGCCAATTTTCTGGAATTAACTTTTTTATGAGAGTGAACGGTGAGTTTTTCAACCAAAATTTATACATATTTGCGCTCAGCCTTGGCTAACATAATTATGTTCGACGGGCGCCTATCTATGGGGTCCTGCAACCAACTAGTCTCCGATATTAAGATTTTAAAATACTTCATTAAGCAGGACATAAAAGATTAATTGGAAAAAAAATAATCTACAATTGCATGAAAGCTTTGAAAAAAAAATGAAAATCAATTTGAGTTAATGTTTTTGTACCGCCCTAATTTACTTAATTATTCAAAACTTTATACGGAAAATTGATGTGGTACAAAAGTTGTAATTTAAGATGCTTGGTAGCATATTCTCTACCACTTGAAAAATAGAAGTAATATAGAGGAGAGGCCTATACCTAATTCTGAAGATAGTTTGTCCCAAACAAAATGAGGTGAAAAATTAAAGCAGGGATGACTTAAATTTGTATGCAAACTTAATCGGAAAATGTTGTACAAATTCATTTTAAAAATGTGATTGAGTTAACAGTCGTTTCGATTTTTGGCGCATTAAATTGAAAGGTTGATACAAAATTTGACAAAATTGTAAAACAAAACCCACACACATATTGACTTAAACCACATACGATTAGGAATTTTGTTTAAGTGCAAACAATTAGTTATGTTTTTGTTTTATCTAGCAAATGCAAGTCATTTTCAATGCTCCCATTCTTACTCTATGAGTGAAATCTGTATACAGGCATGTGAGCAAACTCAGTTTTAACTAAAACATCCCAAAAATTTCCCTCTTCTACATAGGCGAAAATTGTAAAATTTAATGGTCTGTTATAATTTAAAAGGAAATTAAATAAAAGGGATATTAGTGAATGTTTATGAAATTCGTCATAAGTAATTTAATTTGTTTATCCTCCAATTATATTTATAATTCATAACAAATAATAAAGTTTTAGTTTGGGTTTAAGGTTTAAGGTTTTTTTGTGAAAAATATACAAAGTTATATAATCGACAAAGTATTTTAACATTTCCACTTTTCTTTCTACGCAATAGCCGTGTTATTTGTGCATTTATATCAGCTTCAATCCCCGGTTTAAACTGTTTTATATGCTAAGTGCAATATCATTTTTCGTATTTAACATTTATCATATTTTTAAGAAGGCTCAGCTGTATTGATAGACTTGATTTTTTATTTTTCAGACACTTCAAGCTTGAAACCACAAGAAGAAAAAATCTGTCAATAAATTTGCCTGTCAGTCTGGACTAGAGGCAGTAGCGTACGCAGGATTTTGTTTGGGGGTGGCGGGGGCTCAGTCTCAATTTTAGTGAAATTTTTATAAGGTATCATCACAAAATAGCAAACAAAATTAAAGCCTTTCGTATTATCAACCACCGGAAGTTAAATTTCAATAGAAAAAAATAAAAACAAAAGGAAAAACACGCAAAATACTCCTTATAGCTATGAAATGAATTTTACCTTTCTTTCTTTGTAAACAAATATGTTTTGTAAAAATCCACTTCGACAAAAATCCACTTTATGGACTCGATTTAAACAACGTCAACGGTAATAGGGCTTTAGGTGAAAAGTGTATTCACATTTTAATAAAATGTCCGTTTTTTCTTTAAATAAGCTCATAGCCAAGGTACTGTTTATTGCATATAAACTGAAAGTACACCAACTGACAACATACACAACCAAAAACCCGCGTATAACGTAACTTTTATATATGTTTTTTAATGCATTTATTAAGTCTGTTCCTTTCCTTTGAAAGTCCAAAGTCGTGTCAAGTTCATATAATAGAAATGAAATTGACAGAACCTGGAAACAAAATGCGCAGAAAATCACAGAAATTTAGAGTAAAGGAACAAACATTATTATAGTTTAAAGTAGTAGAAGCAGTAGCTATAGAAATCTAATGAAAAAAATGGTAACATTTTTCAAGTGAATTCTCATTATACAAATTATTATTTGGGCGTTTTCATAGTGGTTTCGATAAACTCATGTTTTACTTAAGTACAGTTTAAATAAGATCAATTATAAAAATTTATTCCAATTCGATTTCTGTACTTATCAAAATAGAAGTTTATTAAATTATTGAACGCCAAAAATAGTGCATTGACAAAAACTAAAATAAATGTTCAGGTTATCTTTTAAGTTTTAACTAGTCATAATAGGTTAAAACGACAATGAATAGGGTCCATTGACTTTAAAAAAAAAAGAGTTTGAGAAGATTGTCTACCTCTGATACAAGTTAAAGGCAGTTTTTCGAAATGTCTTCAATTGACTACAGCTTTCTTATAATGCCTTATGGCGTTGAATTAGAAATAACATTCGGCAAAAAAAAGTATACAGTTTACAGATATTTAAAAATATTTTTTGTATATTTGATACGTTCACTGAGCGCGAAAATCCTGGTTAAAGTATAACTAAAGCATTTGGCCACTTAAAAGCAATTAAAAAGAGAAGATATCAAGGGAATCTATTACGGTAATTAGTGCACTGCATTCGTTACTTCATTCCGGCTTTTTTTAAATGGTAGAAGAAGGAAAAAATTAGATGTGTGAAATCATTTTCCGAAATTTGACTGATTGCAAGGGAATTTTGTTTGGGTTTCAATATTACGTGTGGTATGATCGAATGATTTCAATACGACATCCATGTTTTTTAAATTAAAATTGAAAATACTGCTATAGTTCAAAATTAACAACAATAAAATTTGAACTAAAAATAATAAAAAAAATTTTCTTCGATGATATATGAAATCTTAGCACAGTACACCATATTGCTTGAGGAGGGGTGGTCAAGCCCCTTAATTCCCCCCCTGCGTACGCCACTGACTAGAGGGAACGCAAAATAATCATATGCACTTGCATGATTTTCTGAGTGCACAGAGAAAACTCTGATTTTGATTTGTTGTTCCCAAATTCTCCATGGGTTTTAGCCCCAATTGTGTTGTTTTCTCAAAATAAGACAAGTTCTTATGGTACATTGTTTTTTCATTTGGCATGTTAATTGTTAACGCCCCACCCCGTTTTTCAGTAATCTGTTCAAGCTTTAGCCCCGACTTGGACCTGACAGTCCCTAGAGTCAAGCAACCAAAACTTTCTGAAATAAGATAAGATTTAGGGGAATTATTTGCTTAACCCCGACCAGGTTTTTTGTCATATTCTTCTCAAGCCCTAGTCCCGAGTTGTTTTTTTTTTCCAATTTTCTGTCCCTGTCAATTATACGTGGCCCCGACCTCAGTTTTTTTGTACAATTGCTTTCAGGCCTTAGCCCCGACCAAATTCATTTGGGGCTTAGAAAAAAAATACATAACATGTAAATTGATTAGCCACAGCCTCGTAACTGACTCCCATCAAACTTAGACGAATATAAAACTCTTCACGTTGTAATGTATTGATTTCTATATTTCAATCAATTTTAAAAATCGGCTGTGGGGATGGGGGCTTTAGCTCCTATAGCCACCCCCTTGGATCTGCCACTGGACGAGACTGGGCAAGGCTGCCATTTAAGTATACGAGACGAGACTGTATATTTGGACCGACATTTACAGATAACAGATAGTCTAATAAATTGAAAAATACAATTTCAGTTAAATATTTACTTTCTTCTACACATATTCAAACTATATTGGCGACAAATTATATTTTGACGTATCGAAAATATTCCGTTCCAATAATGAACAGGTGGTCCGGAAATCGTATCTTTCGAAGACAAGACCGGGACGAGACTGCGAATTGAGACCGAGACGAGACTCATTTATACCAGACCGACACGAGACTGAAAATTTTCTATTTTAACGAGACCGAGAGGAGACTTATAAAAGTCTCGCCGAGTCTCGTCTCGTGTTCAGCCCTATTCATTGATATTTTTTTTTTTTTATTTTGTATTCTCATATCGCATTATATTGACTAAACAATTATTGCTGATCGGGCACATTTTATTTTTACAAAAGATTATTTGTATTTCTTAAGAAATTTTCTTTTAAAAAGTCACGAAAGTACGAGTGTGCGAAGGAACGTAAAAACACACACTCAGACATCTCTCTAAAATAAAAAGGATTTTTTTGGGATTCTTAAGATCTCAAAACGTTGAGAAATGTCAACATTTTCAAATCGACAATTCAGAACAATTTCAATAACATCTATTGGGAAGTTAAAAATTAAATCTGTTTTTACTCAATGTAAATAACCCACTGTACAATTATGTACCTTAAATACTAAAAAAAAACAAGTATGCGCAACCCGGTCATACACTTCTTACTATGACTTACACAGTCCTTAGTAATACAGTTTACGGTTCATTGTGTAGGTACCTATATCGAATGCATTAATTTAAACGTAAATATGATCAAAACATTTTCTGGAATTTAAAAATTGGTTTAGCCAGTGGATTTCCCCTTCTTTAAAAACAATTCAAAAAGGTATGATGGCTGATTTTTGGGATAAAGGTGTTCCTGTTTTATATGGTCGAACGATAACTGCATAAACGAAGAATGATATAAAAGTAACAAGAAAAACAACGAAATATAGTAATTTGATCACAACATGCAACCCTTAAATTTTACCATTGAGTTGAAAAATATATTTTGTTGACCTTGCTCAATAAACTATACAATTTTATTATAGGCCTACCCTATATTATTATTTTCAAATGCGCTGTAAAATGTAAGAACTCAAAAGACGCATTTTTGTTTTATTATTTTTCCATATATAGTAGAGGAACGATAGCTAAAAATTAAATTATTTTATAATCTGGAGAAGCAATTTCGATTTCCATTTTTTTTTATGTAGGAAAATGGATTAAGGAAAAGTATACATTTTAAAACCTGATGGAACATTTTAAAAAATTGTAGAAAACAATATTTTCTAAGAAAAAATTAAAGTAAAAGCGGCTTACAGTAATTTTGGACTCCTAACATGTAAAGCCAAAAATAGCATATTTTCGTGTATCTATACTCGCTTCAAGGAATTCACCATTTTTACTTGCGATATAAAGGGTGATTCATCGTGAGGTTTGATTTTAAATTGACTTTTTTACAGATCCCGCGTGACTCCTTTCAAACTGCTTTGTCATTTTTGTTCAGTATCGTTTGGAAAAGTCATCATTGAAAGACTCACAACACAACAGCGTCATCAGCTGTTTTATGAAAATCAGCGTTCTGTAAGAAATGTTTTTCGTGCATTTTTCGTGAAAATTTGTTTAGCGATGAAGCCCATTTCTGGCTTAATGGATACGTTAGTAAACAAAATTGCCGTTTTTGGGCTCATGATCAACCCGAAGAGTATACCAAGAGCTACCATTACATCCACTAAAAAAAACGGTATGATGTGGTTTATGGCCTGGTGGAATCATTGGTCCATATTTCTTCAAAAATGAGGCAAAAATGAGGTAACCGTTATCGCTCCAAGTAAACGGACTATATGCTTCCTGAAATTCAAGCCCCTCGGTGAGCTCTGGTTTCAACAAGACGGCGGAACAATGGACTTGTTGAGAAATCATTTTGATAAGCACTTAACTTCACGTTTTTCTACGGTAAATTGGACACCTAGGTCGTGTGATATCACACCTTTAGACTATTTTTTCTCTGAGGATATGTTAAGTCTCAGGACTTCAGGAATAAGCCAGCAACGATTGACGCTTTGGAAGCCAACATTACTCGTGTTGTTCACGAGATACCAGTCGCTATCCGCTATGCTCGAACGAGTCACCGAAAAATTGGACCTTCCGAATGGGCCACCTCCATACGTATTCGTGGCCAACATTAAAATACATACATGCAATCATTTTTTAAAAGTAAATCCCAAGAATTGTTCTTTTAACCGATGATTAAAATCTTAATTTCACTGTCAATGTGTGTTATTTTACATTATAAATCAAACCTCACGATGAATCACCCTTATTGGTATTTTGAGGAAAGTTTTGGATTCGTAAAAAAAATCGAACTCCAGATAATAATTTTCCCTAACATTACGATGATAGAGAATGCGAAAAAAGTGGGGCCTGCAATGCTGGCTGTGTGTCAGTCAGTTTGTCTGAACGCCGACCTGCAGCCTAAGCCACTGAAGCGATTTTGTTCCAACTTTGGATTTAAAGTTCCTAAGTTAGGTTGAATTGAAACTTTTTTGTTAGCTCAAAAAATAATGGTACCTGCCATACAACCAATATGTAAAAATTGATTTATTTCAAAAACAGCTCTAATGATTTTGAAAAAAAAAATTACGAGGTACTATTATTAGCCCTGTTTTTGGAAAGAGTGACTTGACTAGCAATTCAGTAAAAGTTTTGCACGGAAACCACAATCAAAATTATCTATAATAATTCGTTTTGTTATTGTTTTGCGTGTAAACATTTCGCTGAGTTGCTATTACTATAAGGAATATTTTACTGCAAAAAAATTATTTATAACGATTATTAACGGTACCTGTCATAGAACCGATTTTTTAGTTTTCAAATATCTCGTTTACGGCAACGCCGATTTCAAAAAAATATTTTATATACATAAGAACATAAGAGGTCCTTCACAATTTTAACTTCATCATTTAACCGGCGATTGTCATGATCTCGAGGGGGACCACAACTCTCCCGCTCAATTGATTCACCTAAGGTTACACTTGTGGGGTTGACCTCAGAAAACGTCGAAAGGCCTCCCGGTTTTGGATTGTTCCATGTCTGAGGCCAACTAAATACAGGTGTCGTTGCATTTGTTTTATCCAGGAGTTTTTGCGCCTGCCTTTCTTCCGAGATAGTGTTGGAACGTCTTGCGCTATTGCCTTTTGAACTGGGTTCTCATGGCATATTCTTTGTACATGACAGCACCAGCTAAGTTGGTCGTGCTGTATTTCGTCCAAGGTGTTATTTTTGACATATAGGCTTCCACGGATTATCTTGCTTCTTATTCGATCGCAATTCGTCACTCCTGCTGTCAGGTACAGCATCTTCATTTCAGCTGCCGTCAATTTACTCTCATACTTCTTGTACACATTGGCCAACAATGTGAACCGTATGTAAGCGCTGGACGAACAACTGCCGTGTAGAGCTTCCCTTTAAGCTTAGGGGGCATTTTTTTATCACAGAAGATGGCAGAGTTTTCCCGTTTGATGTCGTCATCACAAGATCCTTCGTTATTGATCATTGATCCAAGATATTTAAACTTTTCGCACTACTTGGGAAGCACTGATCCATTCAAATAGATGTCCGGAATAGGCATGTGAGGATCAGAAAATGGACAGCATAGGTATTTGGTCTTTTTCGCGCAAATTCGATATCCATTTCCTTCACAATTTTAACAATTTGGCATATAGGTACAAATTTTCAAAAAAATAATTTTTGAATTTAAAAAAAAAAATAATATTTTTTTTTTTTTAATATTCAATATCTTGAAAACGGGCTTATGAAATTTTATTTTCTTTAATACTAAAAGTTCATACCAATTTTTACTTTTAAAAATGTTCAAGAATTTTTATATATCAAAAATTAATTTTTAAGAAAACAATTTAGATGGCATACCTTTTTTTGAGCTCTCTGTTTAAGCTATTAAAATAACAAATGTATAGTAAAGTAGGTATAGTAATAATTTATATTTTAAAATATTTTTTAAAACATTTTTTAATGATATCAAAATGTTATGGAACCAATACCTACAATATGCATATATTTCAAGCTATGTTAAGGCTACGAGAGCAAGTTTGTGCGATCCAGTCTTGCCCATTTTTTCATTTCAATCTGAGAGGTAGATACATAGCTATAAAAACTAATAAGGGCATTGCTAATTACAACAAAAAAAAATTAATGCCAACAAATTACGTACCTACCTACATAGAAATCAGTTTAAGTTATTTTTACTTGTGATAGGTATAATTTGGAAAAAATATAACGATATTATGGCAAGTTATGGATGACGTTGTTTGTAATTTTGATTAAAAAAATGTGTGTGTTCTTAATTTCGATATATTTATTTATATATTTCTTTATTTCAACTAGACATTAATGTGTAAGTTGTTTCAAAATATAAAAGATTAAAGTCTTTAAATTTAAAATGCGTTTCATACTAGATACAGATTTATTGACATCAATTATGCTAATTTATTGGAAAACAAATCTTTATTTGCATTGAATATGCTTATTAATAATTACTTTAAATTGGCGTTTCTAAAAATATTTTCGATTTCTTATATACAAACAAATTTGATTTAAATAAAAAAATACTCCAACTATTTAAATTTTGTTTTCGTAAAATTAGGGCTGGCCACAAGACGAGAAAAGTCTCGGTCTCGAACTCGGTCTCGCATGACGAGACCGAGACGAGACTGCCTTTTAAGATGAGACTGTAAATTTGGACCGAAATTTAGAGAGAGTCTAATAAATTAAAAAATCCAATTTCAGTTAAATATTTATTTTCTTCTGCACATATTCAAACGATAATCGAAAATATTTCGTTACAATAATCGTCAATTTGTCCGGAAATCGTATTTTTCGGAGACGAGACCGAGACGAGACTTAATTATATACGAGGCCGACACGAGACCGAGACGAGACTGATAATTTCCCATTTTAACGAGATCGAGACGAGACTTACAAAAGTCTCGCAGAGTCTCGTCTCGTGGCCAGCCCTACATAAAATTCATATTTGTCCAAAAAATCGCTGCTTAGCTCCAACTAAGCAAATAAACAATCCTTGAAACTATAAAAATAATGAAATTCAGGATAGGTAACAAAACTTTCATGTTTCTTTGCACATAATTTTTGAAATTCTAAGCTACATATGATCATTAAAGCAAGTACCTATACATTGGTGTGACCCAGAGGTGCAATTTATTTTTTTAAATTGTCCTTTCGACAATTTTAAATTCATTTGTCATTCATTCAAATGTCATTCCGTTATAAAGCGAATTATTTTTCAAACATAGATATTAGTAGGTATTTATTTTTCTGCTGCCAGGCTTGCCAGATTGCGCGATATATCAGGAAACGTGCGATTTTTTTTCAAATTTTGCAGTGTAAAATTTCATTTTGCGTTATCTCATATTTTTCGCGCTAGTTGCGGTATTTTTTCCCGTTACAATGAAACAAAATTTCAACCTTAAGGCAAAAAAAATTATCTTATTTGGAACACAACCATTTCACTTTGGAAAAGTGAACTTGCTTTAAGAACTCTTTCCTTACCAGCAAGTAATCCCATTCTGGAAAGAGCGTTTTCCTACATGAAAATAAAAAGCCGTTCTAAGATTTAAGTACAATTCTTAGATCCACTAATGAGGATTAGGATTCATTCCCATATAAAAAAAAATCTTTTGCAATAACTTCAAAGTTCCAACCAACCCCAAACATGCTTCAAACCTTCCATTCAAATATGTACGAGCAAAACTCGAATGAGGGTGAAGAAGATGTTAGCTCATACATCAAAGTTTTTGTAATAATGAAAATATCTTATGTAAACTTTTCTAAAATGTCTTCAGTCCAATTTTCTTGCTGCAATACCTACTACCTATTTATTTATTGTTATTCTTTGTATTTACATAAATAATTTAAAAAAAAATTAATACAAAAATTTAGCTTTTTTACCATAAAATTTATTTTTAAGCGATTTGCGATATTTTTTTTCATTTTGCGGTTTTTTGCGGTACCTACTTTTTTCTTAATTGCGATATTAGCTGATAAAAATTTGGCAAGACTGACTGCCCCTACTAAATTATACACAAGAAAATAGGTAGGTATGTATAAAAAAGTTGAAACCAATTCCAAAGATAAAATTGTTTCATACCTTGTTTGCTTTATTTACTTAATACTTGATAATAGGTAAATATCATGTTCTATTTAATTCCTTACTTTACATTTTTAACGAGATTGTAGCACCCTTTTTAGCATATATGAACCTCTTAATTTCTAAAAAACAATTGTTGGCAACCCTATAATTTCCTATTCCATAATAATACAAGTTATATTGCCTACAGTAATTCCTGTCATCGCATTGTTCCATCATGAGTATCAGTGTATACCTATATTTATTTGGTGAGCTATTTAATTGTTGTTGTCATGATAAATTTCTGCAACAGAAAAACATCCACATAAATCTAGGTTGGTACTCACCCTTCAAAATATACAGTGTGTTTAAACTCTTAGGTATTCCAATTGTTGTATAGGTAGGTATTTACACCTGGCTAGTTTCACAAAAAAAAATAATTTTCTTTTATTCAAGAGACACTTTTAATTTTGTTTTTTTTTTTTTTTTTCACAGAACGAAAAAAGAAAACCTAGATTATTATATCCACTGATACAAAATAAAATTCCATTTTTTGTCATTCACGGTTCATTGAAATCGCGTGAGCCTCAGCCGGCGACCGTTCAGCCCGTTTTAAAAGTAACGTTACGGAAATGATATTCTAAATATACAACAGAAACAATAATAACTCTTAAAATTGATTTACACAGTAAGTTGTCATAGGATGTTGTATAATTTTGAACCTATCCACAAATTTTTCCACAAAACAAAAACGCCTCCGGAGGTGGTTTTCTGCTTTTTTTTATCGAACAAAAATAGAAACACTAAAATATCAAACACAAAAACGTACCACCGATAACGAGAAATGAGTGTACGACCGAAAGAATGACTTTGTAAAAAAACAAACTTTGCAATGCCAAGGGCTTATCTCATCTTTATTATTTATTTATATTTATTCGAAGATTCTTTTTTAACGAAGGGGAGTCTCTTTGCTCAGCAAAAAAATCTGCAACCAGAAAGAATAAAAAAGTCTTAAGCCAGCGAAGTTCAAGACTAATCGACTGGTAAGGTTCTTTTCTTACACAAGAGACGAACAAAAAAAAAAAATAAAACACAAACAAAAAAATAGTTATAATAACACGGCACAGTAAATTCACCACTGTGACTCCTTCCTTTGCCGATTCACACTACAATGATTTACTGTTTCTCAACGAAGCACGTTTTTAAGTGAACAGTAAACTTGCTCCGGTATAGCGTATAGATGTTGCGACTCTCTCTCTAGAATCAAGAATCAAATTCAATAGCAATAGCAACGAACTAGCAGGGCCCTAGCAGCATATCATGTGACAAAAATGCCTGCTCGCAGTCACAGAATCACAATTTAGAGTCACCACCGACACCGATATTCACCATCAGCACAATAATAAATAATTATTACTTTCGAACGGGTTGGTCGGAGCAACAGACTTCACGAAGGAACGACAGCGAACGAAAACAAAAACCGCCGCGATCGACAAAAGTCTCTACTTTGTCGAAACACTCTTGATACTCCGGTTTTGTGAGAGCTGCGCATTCAGCTGTTCGACGCAATGAAGCATGCCATTTGCCATTGCCATAGCCATACCTAGTAGCCTCTCAAATTGAGGCAGGCGATAGTTTTTGTTTCTTTTTTACCCTTTGATATGACTATAAGCCTATAAGTACTCGTCGCTCTCACCCTCCAAACCGATCACTGATCATGATCACCCTAGCCAGAAATCCACAACAACAAAAACAACAACTTATGGCCTTGCTCGAGAAGCGTGGTTGGTGATGGTATAGTGACGAGACGATGCCTGATGACGAATAATTTTACGAAGAATCCATTGAACCATGATAACACGATCGGGTGATCAAAAGAAGGCAATGCAAACGCAAAGCAAGAATTTTATTTAAGAGCACACACTCACCTCTAACTCTTTGTTCTAGAAATTCGACTTTAAACTCAGATTTTGAAGAGAAAAGAGTAAGGATCGTGGAATTTGAAATGACGACGACGCGACGCCACACGATGTTGTACGCTGAAATTGAGTGAGTTGATGCTTGGTTTGATAAAATTTAATAATGATTTTTGTACGTTTATGATGAAGTGCAAGTTGTGATCAGTGTTGCCGTAGGCGTTATTTAAATTTTGTCTGAAAATGACTTTAGATAAACTGAACATTGTGATGTTGTTTCACTTATAGTATGTTCAGTTCAAAGAATACTAAACTGATGGAGATCGTAGGTAGGCGGTAAGTACATCAGGATACCTATTGGCTAGCCTGAGAACTGATCAGATCATTGCTAAATTTGCCAGCCAAATGATACAATCAACAAGAAAATTTAATTTTTAAAATTCATTCTTATCATTTTATTTAAAAACAAAACAAGTCAGTTCATTTTCTTAAAACTATTTAACATTTTTTCATCCGGAAAGAAAACACTTTCTAAATCTATTAAGATATAAGGGGATAGAAATGTTTTCCTTCTTCAAAAATTGGGAACGTGAATGATGATTGAAAGATTTCCCATGGAAATTGGGTTGTTATTTTAAACCGCGCAAAATAGTTTGAACTTTTATTACAACTCAACTGATATAAATTTACTAGGGCTGGCCACGAGACGAGAAAAGTCTCGGTCTCGATCAAGACTGGCTTTTAAGCTACCGAGACGAGACTGTATATTTGGCCCGAAATTTACAGAGAGTCTAATGAATTAAAAAATCCAATTTCAGTAAATATTTTTACTTTCTTCTGCAGGTATTCAAACTATGTATTCAAAAATATTTCGTTCCAATAATCAAAAAGTTGGCCGAAAATTGTATTTTTCGGAGACGAGACCGAGACGAGACTTAATTATACGAGACCGATACGAGACCGAGACGAGACTGAACATTTTTGATTTCAACGAGACCTACGAAATTCTCGCAGGGTCTCGTCTCGTGGCCACCCCCAAAATTTACTGATAATTTTTACTAACGGTATACCTATCTGTCATATATCTAATTTTTTGATTTTCAAATTTGTCACTAAATGCCAAGTATCTGTCTTGTTTAGACACAGACCCTAGTAAGTTTTTTCAGTATGGAAATTCAAGACGAAGAAAACTTGGCAGATACTTGGCCAAAAATTTAGACGAGGGAAACTTTTCAAACACTCGTTAGGACCACCTTAGTAAAAACTTCTTGGACATGTTCGATACCCCATCAGCAATGTCTCTTGTACACCAAAAACAAAAATTTTATAAGCACCATGCAATTACAGTAACATACGACACTTGTTTCTCTCTTTCCTTTATCTTCTTTTTCATATCACATTTTTTTGTATGAAATGTGAGACATACATATGACAAGCAGAAGATCGCCAGAACTAGTCCCACATTGGGCAACTTTTTTTTTTTTTTTTTTGCTTGACGAGGCAAAAATGACCTTGGCACCAAGGATGAGGCACCATAAGGACCTTGTTATAGCCTTTGCTAACCCTTTCTAGCCCCTTGCCAGAATCTATATAAAACTCTCTGGTGCCTTGTCAAAAACTAGATTGTTTTTCTGCACTGGCGGATTTACTGATTTTGACCAAATTTTTTTAAAAGGAGGTCCTTAACATCTTAAAAATTTTGAAAAAATAATGTTTGGATTTTTAAGAACATATTTTTTTTTTTTTAATTTTGTGGAAAATTGTACTTTATTCAAAACTTAAAATTGACTTACCAAATTTATTTTTTAAAAGTTTTCAAGAAATTTTTTGTCTAATAAATTATTTTTATAAGAAAAAAAAGTAACAATTTTTGTTTTTTTTTTGAAATTCGAGGCAAATAAGAATTGTCTTCACGAGTTTTCAACATTTGTTTGCTAATTACTATTATTCTTGGATCTTAAAACATGATCTTTTCCAGAATTTTAGAAAATGTTAAACAATCATATTATAATAAATTAAAAAAAAAAAAATATAAGAAAAACTTTTCAGAAGCTTCTTCACAAGGAAACTTAATATTATTCATCTCAACTCTTTTCGAGAGAATCAAAAACAAAAAGACTGGATCAACGAGACTATTTTTCGGGGAAAAAAATGCCAAAATGTAAACCTTCCTTAACTGAATTTTTGTATCAAAATACTTAGGAAGTATTTTCTTTATTAGCCAAACATTTTGAATGGCAGAGGTTACTGTTATTTTTAGTCGTACAAAATTAAAAACACGCATGCGCTGCGTATATTACCCAAAAAAATGGCTTGTTCAGCACAAATCAAAAAGGTATTTGCCTAATATGTGCTCAACTTTTCTTAATGTTTAATCTTGCCTGGATGGTTATTTTAGCAACCAGGGAAACAAGCTCATCTATGGTTGCCTAGTGTGGATATGATTCTTTATTTTATTTTAGAAGAGCAAATTCTTTGGCCAATTTCAAGAAAATTAAAAAAGTTTACATTGCAGAAAGAGGACAATAAATTCAAAGAAAAATGATTCCTTCACAGGACTTCAAAATAAGAAAAAGCAATAAGGAAGTGAATAATAATATTTCAGAACAAAAAATGTTTCACATACGCCCAAGTGACCCATATTGCCATTTTTATCTGCGATATTATGTATCAAAGGGTTTTCCAATAGGGGCTGGTTGATTTTGACAGCTCGTGGCGGCCATATTGTTTCTTTTACTTTCTAATTATCGTTTTTTAATCAATTACTAAAGCCAAATCATCATGGTAAGTTACAGCGTCGAGCAACACGTGCAAATTTGGTTTTTGGAGCAGTTGGAAAAACTAATAAATAAATTGGGTGGCGCGACGGCTCCTGAAGAACCAGAGCCTAGTGACTAACAACTCGCAACCATTCCTGTCTGCTCCCGTAAACAGGAATGGAAGGGACCTACAATTTTATGCCGAATCCGAACGGCTAGACGAGAACCACTTATTCATGACAAGTGATGCTCTTGGAGGATTTGTCGATTCCTCGCAAGAGGCAGTAGCTCTGAAAAAAAACTTTTTAGTTTTTAGGTAGCGGAGCAGTTGCAAGTTGATCACAATTTTTGTCGAAAATCATCTTTAGCGATGTGGCCCATTTGAATGGGTGAATAAGCAAAATTTCCGGATTTGGGATGACATCAATCCTCGCGAGATTCACGAGGTGTCAATGCATCCAAATACAGTTACTGTTTGGTGTAGATTTTGGGCTGGAGGCGTCATCGGTCCGTACTTCTTTGAAAATGATGCTGGCCAGGCCATCACCGTCAACGGCAATCGCTATAGGGCGATGATCGCCAACTTCTTGTGGCCTGAATTGGATGATATGGACACCGAAGGCATATGGTGCCACACAGCTCAAGCCACAATCGATATTCTGCACGAGCGGTTCCATAGCATGGTTATCTTGCGACGTGAATTGGCCACCAAGATCGTGTGATTTAACCCCTTTGGACATTTTCTTGTGGGACTTTCTTAAGTCGCAGGTCTATGCGAATAACGCGCAAACCACCGCGGCCCTCAAATACACCATAATCAATGCCATCGGTCAAATTCAGCCTGATTTATGCGCCATCTAAAACTGGACCATTCGAATCCTCGCCACCCAAATTGAAAGGACTCTCAAATAAAGATAAAAACTTATTGATGTCTCATATACAACTTGTTTTATTCAATTTTAAAATCGACCCGCCCTTAATGAAAAACCCTTTACTAGAATAACCAAAACGATACTTTATAGATAAAATAGTCACTTAAAAAATTGATGATCGTGACCAGCCCTAATTTGGAGTGTACAAATTGTATTATGCTTTAGTAATAAATAATGAATAACTTTTAAGTATGAATAATTCATATATTTAGTTTTTATCTATCAGTTATTTTATTTTATGTTTGACACAACAACTTATATTGGATGATGATTATTATTTTATGTCACGTTGCATAAGAATCACTGCGGCTTACTCAAGTTTCAATATACACAATTTCACAATCGTCTCTTATTCAACAAATCAGATGATATTTTATGTTCTTTACGTTGAATTGTTATGGTTATATAAAGAAAACGTAAATACATAAAGTACATAATGTACATTATGAAAATAGCTATCTCCAGAAATACTAAAAATGATTTATTGACCAATTTGGAATTAATAATTGTGATTGGAAGTGATTAAAAATAATCTTTCCGTCGGCTTTTTTTTTGGTCACTTAACTTAAAACGAAAGCGGATAAGGATAAAGTTACTGATGTCATTTACAAAATAAATTGTAAGGGTAAACCTAATGAACCATGCAACCAGTGTTACATCGGAACTACAAAACAATTTCTTAAACAGCGAATTTCTAATCATAAATCGGATATCAAATCAAACAATCCTGGAAAGACAGCCCTGGCGAGCCACAGTATCGAAAACGGCCACTCTCCTGATTTTGAAGGTGTCAAAGTCCTACAGACAGAGAAACATGTTTCGAAACGATACACCCTAGAAACATTACACATCATCAACAACAACAACAACATGAACAGAAAACAAGACACCCAAAACATCTCTGCCATCTATTGTTCTCTTGTCTCATCATAACACAGTATTCTTTCAGTTTCTTTACTCCTTGTTTAAATTCCATAGACTAAACTTCGTTTGAAGTGGTTATTTCTTTACTTTTGTAAATAATATTACAATTATTAGATACAATAATTTTAAATGTCAGTTTAAATTTAAACACAGTTTTATTAAAGTGAGTGTATTTTGTATTGTTTCAATTATTGTTATTATAATGTAAACAATATATTTTTTCTTGTTGTCCAAATAAAGTTCCCCTGAAGAAGGCAGCAACCCCTGCCGAAACGTCGGGAAAGCTAATGTAACTTAATTGTTTCATTGCAAAAACTACAGTGACCAAAAAAAGCCGACGGAAAGATTATTTTTAATCACTTCCAATCACAATTATCTCCAGAAATAGGAAGTCAACTGATGGTGACTGAAAAATTATTTGTAGGCTAGTTCGGACAATGGGATCTCATCAGTTGCAGGGAAATAAGTCCCCGCGGGACCTTGATCCACTAAGGGACTTTTTTCTCACTTAGTGGGAACTAAATCCACTTTAGTGAAGTGGACTTAGTTTTCATGCAATGTGGGAACGAAGTCGCCAATTTCTAATGGCAATTTAGTCAACAAACAGAAAAATGAAGAGCGAACTTACTCCCAGCAAAAAGAATTGAACAAATAGCTTTATACTACAGAAAATTTTAAATTAATTTTAAGCTTATCCTGATCAGTACATCAGTAACAGTAGGCTCGATTTTTCCTTATAGTATTTTCAGTCCTGCAAAATGAATTTTAAAATTAATTGTGTAAACAATTAAGTTTCAAAAAAACACAATTTATTTTTAAATTCAGTTTTTGAGACTGAAATAATCGAAAAAAAAGGGAGTTTAAATCCTTGAATCCGCGAAGCGGGCCACCTATTGTACTGATTGTTTGAGTTTGAAAAAAGGCCTAAATGAAATTTTGTACATACGGGCGTGTTTATCAAAAATGTGTTAAGTTATATCATTTATTTAATTTCAAAACACCAGCCACAACCTTTAATTTTATCAATGGCACCAGTTATGGCTTCATTGAAAATTTTGTTTTACAAATTTTATGAACTTAACCAAATAAAACTGATGACGTTTTGGTACCAAATTTAAGTTTATTACTTCTACAGATTTTTTTGTAAAAAAACAAAATATTTAATTTGCTAACCAGTTTCTTATAGAATTTCTTTAATTTTTTTAATGATGAAAATGGTTTTCAAAATAACAGCTGTCATTTCTGTTCACAAAAGTGGAACACATCGTTCAAATGATGTGTTTTTTCCAATGATCAACTGTAACCTCAAAGTTGATTTTGTGACTTTACAAAAAAATGCAACCGTTTCCGTGATTCGTGTTTCAATGATGGATTTCAGTTAAAGCTATAATTAGCGCCTGAACCCTGAACTGGGTCCAAAATTGAAAACAAGATGAACATTGAACTGTAAGGTTTGGCACCCTTGTCGTGACAACATTTCGCTAGGCGAAAATTGATTGTTAAGACACTACTTAAGAATAAGAAACTGTATAACACCATTTGGATACATTTTCTAAAAATTTTTGTTTTAAAAATTACTGATAAGAGACAAATTTTATTTCAAGTTAAGTTATATTGGGAAATCCTTAAAAATGATTTCGTTTTAAGTAATATACCAAATACGAACATTTTAAAATTACTTCTTAAATTACTTCAGACGAAATTTTAAATTTATTAAGTAATTTTTTTCTTAAAATACACTAAAAAGATTTACAGGTAACCTTAATGATAAAAAAGGTACTTAACACAATTTTCAAAATCGAAATTTGAACTTATTGTCCAGGCAAATTAGATTTTGGCATGGATGTAACATATAATATGTTAGATTTTTCGATCAGCAATAATATAAAAAAAAGAGAATATGAGGTTGCTCCCACTCAAAAAGTTGTGCTATTTAAAGAAAAAATTAAAAGGTGCAAGAAAATGCATTATTCATTCCCTGTTTTTTTTTTTTGTTAACATTCGAATTATGCATCTTAGGAAAACAAAGATTAAGACAAAATTTGTTTGTAATAAAAAATAATTATAATATTTATTTTATTAAAAAAAACATTTTTCATACGATCTTTGTTCTTTTAAAATCGCTGCTAAATTAAGTAAACAAAATAAAATAAATATTACAAGGATACTTTACGACAGTTAAGGATTCCAAGTATGTGTACAAAAATTAGTGCCAGCTTTAGTCTAGCTTTGACTGCATTGACGCAAAAATTTAGCGGTGCACTTAATTAACATTATCTCTCATGCCTAAGCTATCAGGCCAATTTGAATCGAGTTTCAATATTTCAGTTTGTAATTCCCTGGAGTACTTGAGTCCACATTTATAATAGAATTGGATCATTGTTTATCCAGTTTAGCGCTTCAAAACAACTCTGGTTCTTACAGATTTTTTCTGACTTCAACGCTGTATAGCAACAAAAATATAACACCAGGAAGTTTTATATAGATATCACCTTGTGGAGAATTTTATAAACAACAACTTTTGTTTCAATCTTTTTATTCCTAAGAGAATTTAAAATAATTTTTTGCGATTATTTAAAAATATACTCACTTCATAAAGCTTACCTACTTTTAATAAAGTTTATCTACCTTTGAACATCCTGCCAAAAAAACAAATTCAGTGTTTGAGTTAAATATTTTTAAAAAATAATTTTCAATAATTTACTAGGTACATGGTTTAGTTTATTATGTGAAAATTAGCTTGAAAAAAAATTCGAGTTAAAAGTGATAATGACCGTCCCAAACTGAAATCCTGTATTCATGCCTATTTCGGAGAATACCTAGTAAACATATCCATAGCTACAATGCATTTTACATAACAAGAAATAATATCCTTTAAATATGACAGCAACTTTCGGCAGGGTGGTAGGGCTTGACGTTGACATACCAAGTTTTTCTGAAACAGCATATATGTAGTTTCCCTTCAAATGATACATTTACAAAGATTATTTCCGAATGACGGTGAAATATTCATTTTTTTTAGTTTTCAACAAAAAAAAAAAAAACAAAAATAGTTCTGACAAGCAGAACCCTGTCATACAAAGGGCAGGGTAGTAAACAATTTATTTTGTATGTCCGCGATGACAAATATTTTGATGTCAGAGCGGCTCTCGGACTAGAATTATGTACATATGTACATTGAACAGTACATACATACATCGTAAGTAAAAAACTGACAAATTAATAATTTTTAAGATTCTACAAATATTTTATTAAATTGGGTTTTTTGTGTGATAACACACCCGCAATTAGGCTGCATAGCTTTCGCTCCGTAATTTATATTATTGAATGTTTGAATTTTCAACAACCACTTGAGTGGGCTACCACCATAGTATAAGTGGTATAAGTATAAGTGGTTGTTGAAAATTCAAACATTCAATAATATAAATTACGGAGCAAAAGCTATGCAGCCTAACTGCGACTGTGTTATTACACAAAAAAACCCAATTTAATTAAATCAATTCTTGACCAGTTTCAAATCTTTCATACAATCTCCCACCTTACAATTGTCCAACGAATTGTTGGTTTGTAAATCGTGTACGGAGAAAGAAGAAAGAACCCGAATGACCAACAACCAACTTGTGTGCGGCTAGTAAAAATGCTAGTTGTCGCAATATGCAATTTATAAAGACAAAACCTTACATTGGATGGGCATGATCAGGTGACCTCGGTTGCGCAATGCGTAGTGCATAGGCCTCGGAGGAAGCTGGTCTAGGTTCGATTCCAATTGACGGCACTAATTTATAAAATTAAAATTGAACATAAAGACTAAGCACCACTGAAAGGAATCTGATGATTGGGGTGGCAGCCATGAAATTGCAATAATTCCTGCCAAATACTATGGTGGTAGCCCACTCAAGTGGTTGTTGCAAATTCAAACATTTTATGTTTAACAAAATTATTTATTTAATCAATTCATATAAATAGAAGTAATTTCATGAATTTTACCATTTTGTCTAAAAGCTATACAAAATACAAACTTATGTAAACATTTACTTCTACATTGCGCTACGTCAATATTAAAAATAATGACGCAAGGCTACGCAGTCAGTGACATTAATAAAACAAGACCACGCTTATATATTTGAAGTTCAAGGTACAATTTGTAAGTTTTAATAAAAATATAAAATCTAGCTAAAAATTCCAGTTTTACCAAAACAGCACAAGGTCCATAAAATCCTATTAGACCTGCAGCTGGATACTATACCTTTTTACTTTTTTTTTAAGGAAATTATTTAATCTTAAATATTACACACCTTCCTGACTTTAATTTATTAAATCATTTCTTCACATCAGAGGCATTCACTCAGTAATAATTGGCAAAACATCTTCCAACTTCCAGGTATAGGAATTCGTAATTTCAATGTCCCTCAACTTCATTGCAATCCATTTCATTCATGGAACTATGTTGTGCAATGTGTTTGTGTATATACGTTCATCTTCTCTCGTAAACACATTGAATATTTTCCAAATGAACTACTTCCTATAAGAGAAGAGCCAACTAGTTTTTTTTTTTTTAAATTCCATTTTTAATGACAAAAGAACTGCACCTTTTGCACCTTGATGCTCTTGGTGATTTGAATCCTAATTTCTATTGTACGTCCTTTTCAATTTTATGGCGTTCGTCCAATTCACCTTCTTTAATATTATGTACATTATACGTTTTTCTTTTCTTTTCTTTTTTTGCTTCCTATTTCTTATATATCCTAGAGAACATAATAAAAAACTAAGGCTTCATTGAAAAAGGATCTGCCACAGGAACACCGAGTATTTCTTAATTAAATTCCTTTCGATAGTAAATTTTAAATGATAAAGGAGCAGTACATAGTCAGATCCTTTGGAAATAAAAATATAAATACGAAAAATGCATTGAGAACGATGATAGTTGCATTTCAATTCGAGTGGAATATTTTTCACTTCTTGGCATTCCTTTAGTCCAATTAAAATTAAGTGAATTTTTTTTAATGAATTATAATTATGTTTTCTTTTTTATTTTATACAAACTTCAGATTTTTAAATAATGCCGGTCTCATATTTGTTGCTTTCAAAAAAATACATGCACAATTATCAGTATATTTAGACCCTAAAATCGCAAAGCATGATGTATTCCTTATTAAAGTAAGGACCTGTTAGGGTTGTATGGGTTGTATGTATGTACCCAACCTGGCAGTTTTCAAAAATCAGTGCCTCTTTGCTTGAGAAATGCATAAACTATACCTTTTGTTTTTTTGTAATCTGCAAGCTGTTTTAAAAGCTACAAAATTGGGTGCAGAAAACCCCAACATATATGTAGGTATGAACTAACAAAATAGCAACAAAATCAGTAAAATGTGCTTATATAGGGAGGGATCAAGGTGACCAATATACTCCACTTGACTACAACTCAAAAGTAATGGAAAGTAATTCCACATCATTAAAGCTCAAGTATTAAGTTGTTGAAGTACTGATAAACCTCCAAGAAAAACATTGAAGAGATTTAATCTGGCTTTAAATTTTTAATGGTCATAAATCTAAGATTTTCACTTCTGATATTCCGTAAATATAGCATAGTTTTTTCTCTATAAAATCGACGATAAAACAGTGGGTCATTGGGGCGTATACGCACTTTTTTAATTTTATTGACTTTTAAGAAAATTTGATGATTTTGTATTTATTATAACATTGAACCTTCTAACTGGAGTAAATGTGCATAACAATAATATACACATCACCATCACTCTGAAATCACTCAGCTGAATTTTAACATACATTATGTACTTACATACACTCCAATTCACTCGTTTAAATACAGATTTTTTTCAATAAACTTTTAACGATTTCTCCATAACCTCTTATTATTATGACAAATCTATTTATAGAATTTATTAAGTGAAATATGGGGATTAAGAACCAGGAAGAATTTTTAATCCTTCTAAAAAATTGTTAGTCTTATGGCTATTTGAACAATTTTAGTCAAAAAATCGAAAAAATACACCTTGAAAAACAACCCAGTAGCTCATGAAATCGTTAAAAATATTATGCACAAAATCAAATAATAAACATTAAAAGACATTTTCTCATGAATTTAACAATTTTGCCAAAAGGAAGTGTTCTAACCGAAGAGAAAAATGCTCAAATTCGAGACTATCAGGACAATGGTCAAAGCAGTCGCTGTGAAGGTCACATCATTGGAACAAGTATGCAGCTGCCTTCGATACAACAAACCGCTAGCCAACATGGCTACAACACCTAAAGAAAGACAACGTATACTCCGAAAAGCCTCAAAATCAACATTATCTGTTAGCAAAATCAATGGTAAAACCGTATTTAAAGCTACCAAAAATGGTTTTTATCAGATTGTCCGGGAAGCCACATTTTAATCATTTGAAAACTAAAAAAGATTCACCGAAATCAGGCTGGTACAGATCTCATTCGTGATTTTTTAAAGTTGATTTAAACTTGGTATTAATACAAAATACGGTGTAAAAGATACTGGCATCAAGTGTGCCTTACTAAAAAAAAATAACTTAAATAAGTTCCCAGCGGGTATACCTTTTATTAACATGACATGAGAAAAGAAAAAATAAGCTTGGGTAGTAGACATAAGAAGGGAGGCCATTTAATGGTATGACGCGCAGTATGCTTACAACTTTAAAAGTTCACGTATGAGATCTGTACCAGCCTGATTTCGGTGGATCTTTATTAGTTTTAGATGACTAAAATGTGTGGCTTTCGGGACCTTCACAGCGACTGCTATGACCATTGTCCTGATAGTCTCGAATTTGAGCATTTTTCTCTTCGGTTAGAACACTTCCTTTTGGCAAAATTGTTAAATTCATGAGAAAATGTGTTTTAATGTTTATTATTTCATTTTGTGGATACTATTTTTAACGATTTTATGATTTACTAGGTTGTTTTTCAAGGTATATTTAAACGAATGACACAAAAAAGGTTATTTAGAAAGATTAAAAATTTCAGGAAGGATCAGATAGCAGGACCAACGTATGGAATCATGGAGAGATATCAATATCTTGACATTTTGAAAAAAAAAAAAATTGTTAAGTAGTGTCAAAAAAATTGGAATGGAAAAACTTATCATTTCGATCAAGACAACGGTCCGAAGCATTCAGCCAAAATAGTAAGAAAAGCTTACGAAATAATTGTCCAATGGTGATCAAAACCCCTCTCATTCCCCGGATTTAAATATTATTGAGGATTTGTAGCAAAAATTAGAAATTGAAATTCGAAAACACGAGGTTTCTAATCAAAATGACTTAAAAAGGGGTTTGCTCTTAATGGAACAAAATAACCCCGACTTTAGGAAAAATTGGTGGAATCCATCCCAAACCGACTTAAATTAGTCATAAGACAAAAACGGTTTCCTAAAAAGTATTAAAGTTATTCAAAAATCCTTTATTCATGAGCTGGTCCATTTTCATTGTGACTTTGAATTGTTTATACTTTTGCAATTTTCTTATTTTTTTTTGTTTTAATAGACAGATTTTAAGTTTGTTGGTATTTTTTAAACATAAATAAAACATTTTATTGGAAGTATACATTTTTCTTTTAGTTAAATTATATTTCACAGTCTTTTTCCTTAAGCCAAGTACTCACCTCGAGTGCAAATGAAAATTCTATATAAAAGTGACACTTATTTCACTGCGATGGAATTCAAAACGAGAGGTGAGTACCCAGATTTAAAAATGAAATATGAACCGGCTCAAAATCAATTTCATTTCATAATTTTCATTTCCTAATATACGACCATTAGGAAAAACAAATGAAAGTGTGGAAAAGTGTGACATTTGACTATTAATTTATTTTGCTAGTAATAAAATTTAAAATAAATGAATAAAAAGCCGAAGGAATTATTTTGGATCTGACAATAACTTATTTTTGAACCGCTAGTGCTAGCGACAGGCTAAAATCAACAAAATTTGGAATTAATACAGTTTTCCTAATTTTTTTATTAAAAATTCTTTCAATTTGACAGTCATAAAAATAAATATTTTTTTCATTCAAAGTGAGTATCAAATATTAGAAAACTGAGGACTGAAAATTCACGTGGAGAATCAATTATGGTTTCATAATGAATATTCACGTGAATTTGAACCGCATTTATTTTTCATTTCACTAAGAGGTGAGTACTAGGCTTTAGTTAAAGAATTTATAACTAGGTGGTCCATTTTCACTGTGATTCACTGTACGTACATACATATTTGTATATATTTTTATTTTCATTGTATATATATACAGGAAAAAAAAACATATACAAAAAAAAAAATAAAATAAAAGAAACACCAACAACGTCCATCCCTTTATACGTCAATGCTAGCAAAAATAATAATATAAAAAAAGCAATACACACAAAAAAGCAATAGGTACCCTAAAAAAAAGCAATGCCCACATCAACTATCACTCATCAGTGCAAGTGCATGTTTTCCGTGACGGGCGGTTGTTTCCTTTTCCACCTCCCATTCTCTTGCAGCTGTGTAGTCTAGTCGTTGTGATACTGTGTGAAGATAATTCGCACAGAGCGCAACGGCTGGATTTTTGCGGTTATCAGGCGCATAACATTTTTTGATTTCTTTTTGTTTTCTGTCAATTAGGAGCACATGCTATAAGGGCATAACACCTATGGTTATGTGTTTTGTGTTAAATGTTTTTTGAGTTTAAACTTCCTGGATATTGCTTAGTACCACTATTTATTCCTCACTACGGTATTGACATTTTTATTCGGAATGACGTTGCTTATCAAACTCCTACTTAATTCAATCATTGTTCCCGCACGGATTTTAACTTTTTGTGGCAAGAATATTAAAAGATCTCGATCCATTGTTCTGAAGAGATGTTCTTCCACATTGGCAAAACCACTGCGCAAACTTTTCTATCTTTCCTATTCTCCAGGATATACTTCCCGAAAAGTTGAAAAACAGCGTTCGTCCAACCAGTCCCCAAAAAGGCACATCCTCTTCAACCCTTAATTATCGGCCAATAGCACTGACGTCCCTTTTGTCCAAGATCATGGAAACACTGATCAATCGACAGCTTAAGATATATCTTGAAGATCATAATCTTTTTAATGACCGTCAATATGGTTTTCGCAGTAATAGATCCACTGGTGATCTGATGGCATATATCACTGAAAAGTGGAACCAATCCTTACATCGTTTTGGAGAAAGTAAGATTATTGCGCTTAAAATTTCTAAGGCATTCGATAGAGTCTGGTATCCTGCTCTTTTATCAAAAACGAGTGCTTTTGGTGTTGATGTATCTCTTATTCGTTGGATTCCGTTCAATTCAAGTTGTTTTGGATAGCTTTGAGTCTGAAGTTCGTCAAATGATCTTTTGTCCGAAACTACTAATCCACTTAACTGTTTTGCTGATAACAGCACCCTCAGCTTTTCATATTAATTTCCTGATTCAATTCCTTGTTCCTCGAATGTGGAACTGCAACGGCAATATATGTTGAGCTCATTAAATTCCGATCTAAATAGCATCATTAGATGGGGTATTTAAAATCGTGTTGAATTTAATGCTTCCAAGACGCGGAAAGCGGAATATTCCCCCAATGCCATTGTTCATGGATGGCACTTGCATCGTGTAAACAGAAAAGCTGTCAATTCTTGGTATGTGTATTACTGACCATTTTTTGTGGAATGACCACATACTGGATATTACTAAAAATGCGGCCAATTGCTTAGGTTTCCTAAGAAGATGCAAAAACTTTTTCCCCCCTCTTATCTGGCCACAATTTATAAGACCTACATACGTCCGAAACCGGAATATAATTCTCATATCTGGTCTGGTGCACCTACTGGACAGAATTCATAGAAGAAAAAATTTCACCGTATAATACTCGTGCCGCTAGAAATGCGCATCGGTATATCCTTGAGCCAAATTTCGGACGTACAGTTAAGTACAGAGATTCTTTCTTTCGCCGAACGACAACGAATGTGGAATTCTCAATTTACTCAATTTATCAACCCCATTTCAATGCCCAGACATTTAAGACGAATGTACATCGGTTTATCCAACTTAATCCTCCTACTGTTTCCTTAATGCTTGCACTGTGTTAAACTAACATTTGAAGGGTAGTCATAATCCCTTGAGTGCGTGTTAATTATAAAAATAAATATTTTGAATTTCAGTTGAATTAGCTAATGATAGGAGAGATTTTTATAAAACGTGAAAACACACGAAATCAGCTTGTATCTACATACATATATAACAAATATGAAGACGTTTTATATTTCTCACTATACAATTAAAATATTATGGCTACGTAATAATGTGAAAAATTCAAATCTTTCCAAAATTTGTTTGCCCTGGGCTCTCAGCACGTAGTATTGAAGACGATCATCGTTTAAACGATTGTATTGAACGACGTCGTCAAAAGTTTGCTTCGCATAATATCACAATCTTATCGTTCAATCGTGTCGTTCATCGTTTCAATTGTTTACAGTTTGAGAACTACTAAAACATCAAAAAATATACATAATTTATTTTATTATGTCAGAAAATAATCGTTGTCATTCAAATTTGATTTTAATTTTGTTGTCATTCAAATTGTCATTCAAATTTGATTTTAATTTTGTTGTCATTCAAATTTGATTTAAATTCCGCGTCGCGTCCGTTGGTTTCTATTGTGCCCTATACGAAGAACCACTATTACGCGAAAGGAAACCCGTTGAACAGCGCGAATTCTATCAAAAAACGTGTGTGAAACGTGTGAAACGTGTTCAGTATGAACATAAATGCATAATGACGGAAGTGCGCAGTGGTAGTAAGGTTGTTGCTAAAAAACCTGCAATTACAGACAAAGTTTTCGGTGTGCAGGCGGGTAAGTGAACGGCCGAATTTATAAAAAAATATTTGCACTAAAATAGGATGCAATTTGCCCTTCGCAACCTACTACTCGCTTTTTAGTTCCTTAATAATTAATAATAATTATATCTGCTACTTTTTTTTAAAAGCATTTTTAAAGAATTTATGAAAACTACACCAAAATGTGTGGGACGGTTGCGAAAAAACAATCGTTCAATCGTAATCGTCTCAACGATCGTACTTGACAGTTTCAGCTGTTATACGAATTATTAACTTTATCGTCTAGGCGACGTGGTTTAGACGATTCATGTTTTTTGAGTTTCACGAAGCAATACAATCGTCAAAACGATATGGTCAGACGATCATTGTCTTACGCGATGAGAGCCCTGATTTGTTTGTTTCTGAAAAGAGTATTTTTCAGAGTTGTTCGTACACAATGGGGCGTATTCATAGTCATTTTCGACCTGGGTCTAACTTAAACATAGCTTTAGTTGAATTTTTGGACGTTCATTCTATTTTTTTAAGTTTATCACTTCAACATATTTCAAGCTTTTTGTGTAGTATACTAAGTTAATTATCTTATAAAAATATAAAACCAACAATTTGTAATTAAAATCGGTCTGTATTCATTAAGCCAAAATTGTCTTAAACTGTAGTTTAGTTAAACCTGGGTCTATCTGCGACTATGAATATGCCCCAATATGTTTTATTATTTTAATAAATATTTATGTTTGCAAAATTTGAAAAAACTGGTCTGAGCAATTTGCGTGTTAACACTAGACGAAGGCAATATTTGTTACACAAAAAACTTAGCTAGCTACCCGTTTTAGAGGAGCAAAATTAAAAATATGTTATTTTGTCTTAAGGAAATCAGATATAGACATGTAGGTACCTGGTACCTACGAAATTTGAAACAAATTTGTTCACCCGACGTTTAGGCTTTTGGCAACAAAAAGTGCACGTTCATCATAAAAATGTTCAATTTAATTAAAACTTACTTACCTTCAATGCAAATATGACGGAGCGAAAGCTATGCAGCCTAACTGCAAGTGTTATCACGAGAAAATACTTACTTTTTTGACACGGAACCAATACTGACCATAGAGTATACAGGTAAAATAGGACATAATCATAATAATAATTATGTACATAATAGGAATTTTGGAAACAAAAACAGTACTTTATTACGTTAAATTTAAAAAAAAAAAATATTTGTAACCTTTTTTTATTTTTATTTTTTCAGAATTTTGAGTTAAAACATTAATATTTAAAAAACTATTCACTGAAAGAACTTAATTGTAAAAGGTGATGAAAGAAGGGATTTCTGGATTTACAAACAAATTAAACAGGGTATTGTAAATATTACCGTTGTTTTTTAATAATTTGTTTTCTGTTTTAACTTTTTTTTCGAAAATTGCTCCTCCCACCTAAAATCCGCCACCAGGGACTGAAAACTTGCGTTTATTTTATCAGTCTTAGCACACCTTTCGACTCATATAATTTTTTTTGGTTCACTTACGCACCACAAAATCATTTGTTGTGGGAAACAAATATAAGAAAAGTCCATAAAAATGGTGCCACAACACTTATACTAACCACATGAAACTTGGTAGGTACTCACGAGAATCAAGAATCAAAAGAGTCTATGTTCGGGGTACTTTTTCGTCCACCATATCTCTAGAACGAATGAAGATATCGACTTCGGATTAATCTTATTTTACAGATAATACCCAGAGTGCTGAAAAAGTTTTCTAACTAATTCAATTAGGTAACCGTTTTTTTTTTTTTGAATGCAGCAATTTAAAAAAGAGCTGTTAAATGTCATTCTTCGTGGATAGCTCGAAAACGAATAAACATACCGACTTCGGATTCATTTTACTCTACACATAATTAAGTAATAAAGAATTGATAAAAATTAAAAAAAAATATTAAACGAACACTTTTTGTCGAGACCCATATTGTGTCTTTATCCATTTATGATTTAAAGGATCAGGATGTGGACGACCTAAATTTAAATTTAAAACTATATTTATTTTTAACTTAATACCCATGTACCTAAGAATCTTAAACGGTTGAAAAATAAATTTCGTCTCAAATTTAATCTTAGGGGCTTATTGCGAGAGTCTATTCGACTTTTTTCGAATCTATCAAATTTGAAATTAGTATCGCCTTGCTCAGTAGACTTTTTGAATAGAATCGATTTTCGAAAATAGAATATTAAAAGCTCTCGACTAAGCTTAAGACTGCAAAGTCAAATCTCCCCAAGAGTTTTAGAAAATAAATGAGGTTGTGAGCGCAAAAGTGGCGTAACCTTATTCTGAAAAATTGGCTTATTTTGTCTCTCATGGTTTTGGCTCAGGGAGATAAATTATTTTAAGAATAGTTTAAGATTCTTGAATATCTAATATTTCCAAAAAAAAATATAACATTACTATTTTCAAGGGTTATGTGCTTGTTTTAGTCAATCTAACCCCAATTACAAAAAGTGGGTACGACACTTTTGCACTCACAGTCTCAAATATAGTTTGACGAAAATTTAACGTTTTTTTGATGAAATAAATAGTTTTTTTTTTTTTCAAAAAAATAATATTTCACCGCGCGACTAATTGCGAAAATGAACTCCGGTCCTTTGGATTTTAGACATTGGATGAAAATATGCAGACATACATTATTGTATAATATTATTATGGTGTATACATATTTATGATAACGTGGTAGCTTCGCAGACTCCTTTAAGGGTGCAGTGGGTGATTTGTGCATCTTCAAAATGCACTTTCTAAAAAAGCCTTAATAACAGTTATAACAACTTGAAAAATCATTGCGCAGTTGAATGTAAGGCTCCTTTGTTCCAAATATGACATTGTAGCTTTTTGCAAACGGAAGGACATTGAGAAAATTGTTGGACATCCATGTAATTATCACTAAATACATCGGCATCAACTATTAAGACTTTTGGAAAAAAGTGCATTTTATGATGCATTTTAAAAATGCATAATTTGTAAAGAATGTATAAGGAGCATATGAAAATCTTTAAAAAAAATGTATTATGGTATCAAATTTTATATTGCAGCACATGGTAAGATGATTGAGCATCTTGAAGGAAGGACACCAAACATAGATGACGATATGAAAGTTTATATTGTACCCGAAGATATTCTATTCCACTTAAATACCTTCTTATTATAGGTTTAAACAAAAATTTACACAAAAGTCGATCAGAAATTCCTGATCGAAAAAAAAATTCTATTTAGTAGAAAAAAATTGATTCTAATAGAAATTCGCAATACCGATGATAGACTATAAGTCTATTCGACTTTAAGTCTATTCTGAAATAAACAACGATATACACTTCAAATTCTTACGAAATATATATATACATACCATCTATAGGTTGTGTATAGTTTTAAGATTTTCAAAACAAAAAGATAAAAATCAAAACATAAATGGGAAGTTTAATGTGGGTCGCACCCAGTCTCTTTTGTTATTAATATTTTTTTTAATTTATTTTGACAAGCACAACTTGTTATTACATAATGTGTTCCTAACCTACTTATTCCCTTGAAAAAAAAAATTTGTTTCCATTTGTCTAACACTTTGCAAGGCGATTAAAATTAGAAAGTCCAATGGTTTTTCATTAATTTCTAAATCCATTACCCTTAATTCCAGTTCATGGCTTACCATTTAAAAAAATATAATTTCGCTCATCAGTTTGGTATTTGAAAAATATTGCACCTCTACCTATTGAGCCTTTCGTTTTTTCGTTCGTTGTGTCTTTTTGACAGGCACGAACGCAAATGATAACATGGTTCGTGAAAATACGTACGTATTCGTTATTTTGACGTTCATGGAATTTGGAGTTGTTTTGTAAGAAAATATTCAGTAGTAATAAATACAAATATTTTTTAATCACTTATTTCTCAAATACAACCGTATATTAGGTATATCCAATCACGAAAAACAATTTTTCAATTCTAGTTTTTGTTCACATCGTTTTTTGGTAACACCGAGGAGCATTGCTGTTGCCAAATCAGAAACGTCGAAGCTCAACCAGAAAAAGTCTTGAAATTTTCATTCCTGCTTTCGTTACTTCCTTCCCTCCACATTTCTACTCCCCTCACCCAATCTGTCAAAAAGACGAAAGACGAAACAACCGATAAAACGAATCGTGTAATCGGGCACATTCTTTTGAAAATGAATTTACTTTACCTTTATTAAATTTCACTTCCATAATTTAAATAGTTTTTTATCATTTGGTTAGCTATAATAGTTACAGTTACTACTACTAATAGCTATTTAAACAAAAAATATTTGTTTTATTTAATTTTTATTTGTAATAAATGTTGGAAATTTGTTTTAATACTTTTTTTAACATGACAAAAGTTACTACATGTGTGCAAAAATTCAATTTTCTTTATCAATGATTATTAAAGTTATGAATTTTTAAAGTTGGATGTACAAAAAATAAATGGGATTTCCCCTATAAAACTTCAGACGTTTTAAGGGCCGGGTTAACGTTAATATAATAATCTAAAATTTTACAGGATTTTTTTTTTTTAATTTATTTAGAACAAATTGGGCGGGTGCGTCATTCAAAATAAGGCAATGACCTTTATAAGGACCACCCTAAGGTACATACATATTAGAGTGCCCGTTATTTCCGAAACTCATTTTTTTGGATAGCACACCCCGTCAGTCAAAAGTTTATGCCGAAAGAAAAAATGATTGACCAAAAAACCTCTAAGGTCATACTTTTCCTATATAAATTATTTTTTTTCTCTGGAACTATAACAGTTATTCTAAATTTTTTTGGGAGTTCTGAATGATTTATTGGTCCTTTAAAAAACTGCATTTTAAAATGTATACACAATTTAAAATTATAATTTATTTCGATTTTTTTAAGTTAAAAAATACTTAAATATTATACATTTTTCTCTTATCAGCAGTTTTTGTTGTTTTTTTTTATTGATTATCATAAAGTAATAAGTTTTTTTTAAAAAATTGCATTACAAAAAAAAAAAAATAATGAATACAAATTATAAATAATTAATTTCGATTTTCCAAAATATTAAATATTTTTTTAATTTTGTATGTATTAATTTTTTTTCTTATCAAATATAGTTTTTTTTTATTAATTTTTGAATGTGGTTTTTAAACAAGATATTGGCCAAAAAAAACCATTTAAAAAAACTTCTGTTGATAAGAAAAAAAAATAAAAATATTTAATATTTTGAAAAATCGAAAACAATTATTTCTAATTTGTTTTCATTTTTTTTTTTAATGCAATTTTGTAAAAAACTTATTACTTTATGATAATCAATAAAAAAACAACAAAAACTGGTAAGAAAAAATAAGAGACAAATATATAATATTTAAGTATTTTTTAACTTAAAAAATCGAAATAAAATATAATTTATATTTTTTTAATACATTTTTAAATGCAGTTTTTTAAACGACCGATAAATCAATCAGAATTCCAAAAAAAATTAGAAATACTGTTATAGTTCCAGAAAAATAAAATGTGAAAAGTGTAAGGATCCCATACAAATTTGTATTTGTATTTTTTTCTTCCGGCATAAACTTTCGATTGACGGGGTGTGCTATCCAAAAAAATGAGTTTGGGAAATATCGGACACCCTATATTACTTATCTACCTCCCAGCTTGCAGAAAAAAAAATGGACGCGACTAAGCTTGCTCTCATAGCTAGCAACTTTAACGTACCTTGAAGTTGACAATATGCATATGTATTGGTTCCACATTATGACATCATTAAAAAAAAGTTTTTAAAATCAATTTAAAATATAAATGATTACTATAAATTTCTTATTTTAATAGCTGAAACAGATAGAGCTCAGAAACAAGTATGCCATCTGATTTTATTTAATAAATATGAACTATAGTATCTCCAGTGGTCGAATATTCGGCCAACACGAAATTCATGGATAAGTTATGGATTCTCTTTTTATTAATTTATATAGGACTCATAAGAATTTTAAACATTTTAGAAAAGCACACATTACACTGCTTATTTTTTTTATTTAACTCAAATTTTGTTCTGCTTAAAATATGATAACATTGATTTCTAAATTGAAATTCGAGATAACGTACGCTCTGGCGTATACGTACTTTTTTAGTTGCTAAATTTAATAAGTGACTTACTATATAGCTTTGAATTAAAAAGAAATATGAAAATGTGTTCCCGCTTTTTGAGTTCAAAAGAGACAGATATATTTCAACTAATTTTTTGCCTTTTAAACAGTATACAATATTTATCTCAAGCGAGTTTTAGTTAATAACAAACTTTGTCCTACATAAGTTTTTTTGGCGAGAACAAAAAATTCAAACAACCATTGCTCTTTTTAATGTTTAAAAGGAGTTGTGTGATTGGTATCGAGGACACAAAAAGGGAGTTTAAATCCTTTTAACCCGTGAAGCGGGCTAACCAACGAACTAATGTCCAAAAAAGTCTTGTAAGACGTTCAAAATGAGTTATGAAAGCAAAACATTTTAGACTTTTACCAATAATGCTGAAAAATTTTACAAGCTTTACCCTGGGCGGAAAATTCGGCCAACAGATATTGATACACTTTTGAAAAAAAAGTAAACGAAATAAAAAAAAACCAACAAGTTCACATATACGTTGCTTCTCTTATTACTCTATAAGTATATAATTAGTTATACAAAAACTGTTACATTTCTTATTTGCAAACAACCAAGGGCGGAAGGCATACAATGTTTTATCAAATTAAATATTATTCCTTGGTAACGTTAGGTCCCAAATTTCAAATAAATTTAATCATACCTACACCACCGCCTTATACATCATACCTTCATATACCTAAAACAAATATGTATGTGTGTTGTATGTATGTATACTATACATACATATATATTTATTTACTGGTGCGAGAATTGTGAAAATCGCAATTTTCAACCGCCCACTCCCACCAAGGGCACCAAAATAAACCTGCCAAACTTCTGATTTTAAACGAACATATGTAGGTACATTATGTATGTTTATGTATGTGTGTAATATGCAACTTAAAAATCCTTTTTTTAAAGCATTATTCTGTCTACAAAAATTTATCTCACTTTCATCGATTTTTGATAAAACAGTAAAATTTCGTTTGCGGAATTGGGCTCCTGGGTCCAGATGTGATCACGTCAGGCTTTCCATTATTAAACTCATTTAAATACATTTCTTTTCACAAAACCAACATTAATGTTTTTTTAATGAAAGTTGTTTCTGAGCAAATTATAAATACATAAATGTTAATTCCTTCGCTTAATGGGAAGTCATCAAGTCCAATTTTCCACCAAAAAATCTAAACTTAATGTTCATGATCTGCCAAAATTCCAAACTTCTAAACCCAGCCCCCAAAAATGATTGAAATCAATTATATCAAAAAAAAAAAAAAAAATCAAACGACCATTACCTGCCGTAACGGCTACATAAACACATAATTTTTGGTTTGTGCACATCTGTGGAACAAAACCTTTCCGAATCTTGTAGTTATGTTCAGTGGTTACAGAGATAAGTGTACCGTATGTTTTTTCCAAAGCGTAGATTTATGAAAACAAAAATCAAAAATCGTTAGAAAGGATTATTAAAAATTAATTTTTTATATATAAAAATTCTTGAACATTCTTATAAACTAAATTTGGTATGCCAACTTTAAGTATTAAATAAGATACAATTTTGCACAAAATTTAAAAAAAATCATTAACCCATTTTCAAGAAATTTAAAATAAATTCAACAATTTCTTAAAAATCCAAAAATTATAATAATAAAAACGCTCCATGTGTTAGTTGTTTTGTCTCGCCTGTGATTCACACTCATCATCTCAACTTCTTTTGTAATTATTTTCAGATTCATCTGCCCTTTTGGTAATAAATTAATATAATTCATGCTGACCCAGGTCATGGATGGTTTTGCTTACCTCGCAATGCCACCCTCACTTATTCATATTGTATACTACGTATAGGTTTTTAGAGTAGCACATGTATTCAATATTCAATTTTTGTGTGTTCTTAAAGCTAACTTTTCCACTTGTATCTTCACTTGTTCATTATTTAGGTAGGTAGGTATATCGTGTATCGGATTATTCCCCGAAGAGCAGCCGACAGGTGTTTTCGAATATGAATTTTTCAAAGAGCTTCTCCGAAAAGCTCAACTAAAAAACATCGCATAAGAGACTAAGAGAGTTTGTGGGATATTTTATAAGAGATTCACAAGCGCAAACTCAGTGAAAATCACTCAAATGGTTAGTTGAAATGCACTTAAAGAGCATCGGTAGGTAGTTCGGTAGCTCGTTATCATCGTTCACATTGACTGACTGTAAAAAAGCTTTAATTTTTCAAATACTGAATTTACTTATAGCCAAAAACTAGGCAACGGGTAGGTATTGTTTTTATTTTGTCGTAGGTTGGTATATCTCTATATGGTAGGTATTGCTTTTTGGTATACTTGTTTTGTGTTTTGCTTATAAAATGTATGTTTTCCCTTATGTTGGAGGACAATCGAAGTAAGTGTCTGAAAGGTTTTCCGCCTTAAATAAACCTCAAACCCACCCAACCCATCATCATCCCAACCCAATTCCCTAACTTCCATGCCTATATCAACCCCTCTGCCTCTTGCCTCCATTCAACTGTCAGCTTATTTGACCACTTGAAATATTATGACGAAAGTGTTGATACAACTAATTCATCCCAAAAGAAGTACATTTTATGTGGTTGGTATTTCGTGTTTTTTTTTTTCTGGTCTGCATTGCTATTCTTCGAGAGTAAATGATTTTTGTTTTAAGGGTGTAAATAAGAGGAATTCAATTTATTTGACTGTTAAGTATCATTTAATTACAAGACAAGAAAAAAAAAATAAACAATCGAAACATATTTGTCTATAGTTAGAGGAATTCAAATTTTCTAAACGTGTATACAGGTTTGTTTAACGAAAGTCTTTCTAATTATAGGCAACATGCTTTTAGGAGGTGATTTGAAAAGAGTTTTGATGGAAAATCATTCTTATTTTTAAATACCTATTTTGGTTTGGGTATAAAAAGAAAATATGGTTCTAATAAAAACTGACAAAAAGTCAGTGCGATAATGATGATCGCGAAGGTATTTTTACGAAAAATAACACATAGATGAAACATACTATCGCACTATTTTGGGTGAATAAATTTACCATTATGTACCTACTGGATTTCTTATTAACGATCAGACCGATATTGTTTAAACTTTTTTTATCAACACAAGTAAACGTATCAACATTTTCTTAAATGTTTAAGCTTAAATATGCGCCCATGTTCTGCAAATCGTTCGAAAGCGAAATTAAATCAGCTTTTAATTGTATGTTCTACATTCCGAGCGATTTCGAAAATTCGAAATTGCTTCGAACTGACAAAACTGAAGGATCATTCATTTTTATTTTGTTTCTAAAGTGAAATTGCTGCTGCTTTATGGCAATAGCTGCAATATTATTGGGCATTTTGAGGGAAAAAAGGAAGCATAATTCCAAAGAACAAAATATAAGACAAATTTTGCGAGAAAAATCAAATATGTACATTAAATTTACCTGACATAATGGGAGTGCGTGAATATAGTATGTTTGAATTGTTCTGATAAATAAGGTACATTCTTGTTTTTTTTTTTAGTTTTCAAAGTGAAGTATGACCTACAGCGAGATATGTTTGAGATTTGTCTCCACTTGAGAAAGCCCTCGCAAAAATTAGGATGTTCTTCCATGCATTTCAGGAATAGAAGGTAAGGTACCTATTGTCTTACGTTTTCCATTAAAAACAAAAAATAATAAATTAATACTAAAAAACGAAAAAATAAATAATTTGTTCTTACATTTAGCAAGAAGACGAAGAAATACACAAGCGAACAGCAATACTGTACCCATTAGGGCTGTTCACGAGACGAGAAAAGTCTCGGTCTCGCATGACGAGACCGAGACAAGACTGCATATTTGGACCGAAATTTATTTAATATATATTAATGAAAATAAATATTAATGAAATAAAAAATCCAATTTTATTTAAATATTTATTTTCTTCTGCACGCATTCAAACTCCATATAATTTAAAATATTTCGTTCCAATAATCAACATGTTGGCCGGAAATCGTATTTTTCGTAGACGAGACGAGACGGACTCGAGACCGAGAAGAAACTGAAAATTTTCGATTTTAACGAGACCGAGCCGAGTAGGGCTGGCCACGAGACGAGAAAAGTCTCGGTCTCGACGAGACGAGACTGCCTTTTAAGCAACCGAGACGAAACCGAGACGAGACTGTATATTTGGACCGAAATTTACAGAGAGTCTAATAAATTAAAAAATCCAATTTCAGTTAAATATATATTTTCTTCTGCACGTATTCAAACTATAATCGAAAATATTTCGTTCCAATAATCATTAGGTTGTCCGGAAAACGTATTTTTCGGAGACGAGACTTAATTATACGAGACCGACACGAGACCGAGACGAGACTGAAAATTTTCGATTTTAACGAGACCGAGACGAGACTTACAAAAGTCTCGCAGAGTCTCGTCTCGTGGGCAGCCCTAGAGGCGAGACTTACAAAAGTCTCGCAGAGTCTCGTCTCGTGGCCAGCCCTAGTTGAAATTTCAGAGACAATTCACAGAACATAAACCAAGTGATTTGAATGCGTCTAGAAAATGGAATAAACCGAATTTTGGATTAAAACAAAAAATATGCAAAAAAAAAAAAATAATTGATTAATTAATTTAAGCCCCTTTATGATTTTACAAAATCAAGAATAAAATTCTAAATCATTTTAAAAAGATGTATTAATTTAATTAAACAGAACAAATTAATTAAAATGTTTTTAAACTTTTGACTCACTTTGAATGCATTTCGGAATACCTTCATTGAATCATCAGCAAACTTGTACAGTTCTTTACCCAAATAAGAAGAGGTATTACATCGACGATGCCGAACTTTGGATATAGTGGTATTTGCTGAATTAAACGGGAATGGAAAATCGTAGTAGATTACTAGAGCCAAGTCTCCACTTTTTTCTGCACACAATTTATTGTCCGTAACATTTACTTCGTTTACATCAAGAATTGAATTAGGCTTGAATTCGGATTCGATTCCGGATCGGATTCAAACAGCATTTCTCGATCCGATTCGACTTTGCGAGCTGAATCGAATCGAAAAATACAAGTAGACCTGGATTAAAAAATTAAAGAATCAAGTTTTAAGTTTTTGTGTATTTCAATTTGATTTTTTTTTTTTTTTTTTCTAAAATACATAGTTTTTTCTCTGATAGTCACCATATTCTCACAAACTTCAATTCCGCACGCACACAGTAAAAATTGAAGTATCACTTCAAGTGTACTTCGATTCCATTTGAATTTGATCAATTGAGGTTGTATACCCCTGTATGCACATATATGTAGTAGATCGAAATCTCAATCCGATTCGATTCGATCGTCGAATCCTTTTATGTAAACGGAATAATAATACCGTTGCCGTTGAAGAACAAAAATGCAAGAAAATTTTATAATTTTTCTAATTATACAGGGTGTCCAGTAAATAATGGATAACCTTGGAATGCCTCATAGTAGACTTTATGACCATCCTGAAAACTAATAAAAAAAAGTCTATCCCAACCACAAGAAAAGATATGTGCATTTTTTTGTTTAGTGCATTATTTTTTGCGTTACTTTACGTTTATGAATACCACGACTACAAATGAATGAATTCTAAGAAGACAAAAATTATAATAATTGTTGGAATTCTTAGAGAAAAAAATTATTGAACTTTGATTTTCGATGCAAAATGTGAAAGAAAATAATTTTTGCAAAAGTTAAATCATCTCTCGTATGAAAAATGCATAAGTACCTAAGTGGCCAACTATTTTTAAAATATGCGCGTTAAATGCGGATTTCAAAATGGTATAATTTATTATTGCATCTTGAACCTGTCTTTTATATGTTTTGGCACAACCAATGATAAATATTGCTACGAAAAAAAAAACGGTAGAATTCATTCACTTGTAGTCGTGGTATTCAAAAACGTAAAGTAGCTCAAAAAATAATGCACTGAACAAAAAAATGCATATATCTTTTCTTGTGGTTGGGATAGACTTTTTTTTATTAGTTTTTAGGACGGTCATAAAGTCTACTATGAGGCATTCCAAGGTTATCCATTATTTACTGGACACCCTGTATATACACTCCAATCCACTTGAATAGAAAAAAACTTTTTTTTTTACTATCAGAGCGTGTTGCGCTTTGGTAAATTTATACATTCACCTTTTGGTTTCAGTTCCTAAAAGGGAAATCTATTGCGAATAAAACTGCAGGGACAGAATAATTCAGGAAAATACTATAAGGTTATTTTTTTAACCACTTTTCTAATTACTTCAAAAATACACTGTTTTTTTTTTGCGCCACTTGAATAGAAACAGTATGCGTTTTGTCTCTATAGATTACGGTAAGAAGACAAAATATTGTTGTAATAATAGTAGTGTTGATTAAAAGTAATAATTGTTTGATCAAGGAAAAGATGGGCTCGGAAAAGCATTAAACCCTGCAGAAAAAGCCAAACTAGAACTACACGCGGAAAACTTCACCTACGCACAATTGCAAAAAAAAAATAAGTAGAAGTGTGAAAATTGTTTGGTCGAACCATAGAAATAAAGAAAACTATGGAAAAATATGTAAAGTAGGCAATAAAGAGCCACAACAGAAGCAGACCGAAGAAAGATAAATAGACTGGCTTTAAATTCAAGCGGCTCTGCTGCTAAAATCAAGGCTAAGAGTGGTATTACAGCGAGTCTTAACACTATAAGACGTGTTATTCGTGGGTCACAACATTTAAAACGCCTAAAATTGAAGAAAAAACCACCGCTTAATCCAATACGAAGACAGAATATAAAAGATGCAGGAAAATTATGACGTGGAAGGAATAGTGGACAAAAGTGGTATTTTCCGATGGAAAAAGTTCAATTATGATGGCCCGGACGGATATAATTACTGTTTTTTATGTTATAAGGTTTGTGGAGCGCCACCATGGCCGAGAAGGCGGTGTAATGGCGTGGGGTGTGATTTTCTGGTTTTGAACAATTGTTCTGGACTTTCCCACATTGAAAATGACGGCAAACTCCTGCAAGGAAATACTGCAAGAAGCTTTCCCTAAGTTTACCGATGTCTTTGGACCAATACCATGGACATTTCAACAAGAAAACGTGCCAATCCTCAACGCAAGGATCATTAACAGTTGGATATCCGAGAAAAATGTTACCTTACTTCAATGGCCACCGTATTCTCCGGACCTAAATACTATTGAAAACGTATGAGAATGGATGGTTGGTAAAGTTTACGATTCTGACTGACAATATGAGGACAAAGAATGACTTATTGCTGCAATCAAAGCAGCATGAAATGCAATTTCTTTAAATTATATAACAAACTGCATGATTCAGTCTCCAAATGGGTTTTTCAAGTTATTTCAAATAAAGATGTTGTTAGCAAACATATTAAAATATGATTACGAATAGAAAACTACCCAATTTTGCTGCACTTTTTCAATTTGTTTCCTTAATTAAGAGAATGTTTCTATTCAAGTGGCGCAAAAAAAACAGTGTTTTAAATGAAGTAATTAGAAAAGTGGTAAAAAATAACCTAGTGGTATTTTCCTGAATTATTCTGTCTCTGCAGTTTTATTCGCACAGATCCCTCTTAAAGGAATTAAAACCAAAAAGTGAATTTATAAATTTACCAAAGCGCTACACGCTCAGACAGTAAACAAAAAGTTTGTTTCTAATCAAGTGGAGCGGAGTGTATACATAATTGATTTCGAATTCAATTTTTTAAAGAAGAAAATGAACCACACCATTATTTAGAACCCTTAACAAAACTGTATCAACAAAAATTAAAGGATGCAAAGGAAAACAAAAAAATATTTTTCTGGATGAAAAATTTCTTTCGATTTTGATATTTTTTTTTTCTAATTATTTATGTATGGTACATAAATCTGATTGAGCTCTCCATAAATATTTTTCGTTAGCGTTTTCGTAAATGTTTCCTTGACAGCAAGTTTGTGCGATCCAGTCGTGCAGTTTATTTTAATTATTTTGAGGTATTTTCGAGTATCTCGTCATATGGCTCTATTGACTTTCTTTTCCATTATTTTGCGATTGGGTAGTTTTGAGTTTTTTAACTTTTTTTTCCATTTATTGTTTGTATCTATTAAATGAAAATAATTAAAATTACTATTTTAACTTGTTATTTTATTAATTTCTAGATTCAAGAACATTGCTATTACTATATTTAATTCATTATCTTATTATTTAGGGTGATTTATTAAAGTAATACAAAAAGCTAAGGCGTATAGGTTGGATCGAGAAAATAAAAAATCGTATGGGTGGGGATTCTGATCGTGGCCCGTTTAGGTGAAAAGAGAAATTTACTATAAAATTGACTAAAAGCAGAACAAACAAATATTAAAAATAACGGTTACATTAAGGTACAATGGCATATCATAAAATTCCTTATATTATATTATTTAAATAAAGTTGCTTTAGTTAGCTTAATTATTCTGGAAAAAAATAATTTTGAAACTCAAAATTTTAACAAAAAAAAAAAATTCAAATAATTTTCTTTTCAATATTTTGCGCATTTGAGTACCTACTATTTTTGTTTTTAAAAATTCAATGATGTTATCAATTCTGAGAGAAAAACACTAATATTCGGGTGGTTCTAGGAAGCTGACTTTTAAAAATATTAAAAAAATAAATAAATTAACTTTCTCATAAGACTGGGAAGAATCCAGATAAATACTGATTTCAAAAACTGGTTTTTAAAATTTAACCAAAACTCCTGCAGGAGTAGGTAATGCTTGGCATTCAAATTACAAACAAGTAAAAACCGAGCTGATGCTGATTGATAACATATGGGAACACAATACGTCTTGGGGAATAAACCAAATTATGCTTTTAAGGAGGTATTTTGTATTCTTAATTCAAATTTGTTGGTTTCGAAATATCCTAGCCTGAATGTGACAAAAACCGAGTTTTTCGTTATTTTTCAGGTTAAATTACGCCACCGATTACATTTTCCCCACAAAAATCATTATGACACATGGAATCACCTATCTTCTCTTCAAAACCTCAATTTGAATCTCTCCAAAACTTGTATTCCTATTCGAGAAATGGTAAGATAAAATGTATGAACGTTTCATTATATAGTGTGGCTAATTCGGGAGTTAACAATGGGAATCCAGAGTCTTATACGAGGTTATGATTTTTCGAAAATAACCATTTTTTGGTTTGTTAAAGGGAAGGTTAGTTTTTTCATATGCCATAATGATTTTTGGGGTTAACATGTTATTGGTGGTGTAAATTTACGACAAAAATAACACAAACCTACGCTCTTTCTCAAACATCTAAGCCAATCCAGCAATTCTCATTTCAGATTCTAATTCAAAATACAAACAAATTGTTGGTACCAAAGTAGTCCAACAAAGATTTTAATTTGGTGCATATTTTTTAAACATATCATTTAATGTAAACATGTAGCAAAGGTCAAAATGTGCTGGTCCTACCAATAAGAACGAGTTGTACGCCGTCGTGCGTTAGAAAGGTATGTATTTTGAAAATAGTTATTAGCTAATTAAGGTTGTGATGTGGCGAATTTTAGTATCAAAAATGTATATTTATAAGAACGAGACGTACGTCATGACGCGTCGTTGGAAAGGTACTTTTATGTTCTACAATAGTAACCTGGACAGCACATTTCAAATCGATGTGTGAAAAAAGATATCCAGTAACAATTTTTTTATTGGGTGAAATTGAGTATGGAAATTTTTTTTTGTATGCATATATGGTATGGAAAAAAGGAGTTGGTCTAACCAATAATTATAAATGTATTACTATGTACTGCACAGTGCGAAAAAATTAGTTCGCTAACTAAGATTGTTATTTATACCGTGGCGTAGACCATGTCATTTTTCATTTGTAAAATAAAATATAAATAACTAATGCAAATTACTTTTTAAATCAATTAAAAGTTGAATTATGGATAGACCAAGACTTTTGTTCAGTCTATAATATTAATATACAAAAACTGCCCATACTCAAATTCACCGTATAAAAAACTTTGTTAGCGAATATCTTTTTTCACACAGCGATTTGAAATGTGGTATCCAGGTTACTATAGTAGTACATACAAATACCTTTCTAACGAACTATGTCTCGTTCTTATTGGTTGCACCAGCACATTTTTGGCTCTACTTCATACCTAAAAAAAAATACATTTTTGATACTAAAATTCACCACATCACAACCTTAGTTAGCTAATAACTATTTTAACACAGGGATTTGAATTAAACTGTCAAAGCAGATATTTTATTAAATAAAAAGACCTTTTGTAGAAACCTATGTTTTGTTGTAATTGGTAAGGCCAGCACATTTGTGCCTATACTACATACTTATATTATGGGTTTAAAGAATATGCATACCAAATTCCAAACTTTGTTGGCCAATAATTTTTTTCACACAGGGATTTGGAATGAGCTGCTATAGTAAGTATTCATGTCCATAAAATTACCTTTTCAATGAAATTATGTATTTCTCGTCGTTATTGGTTATGTAGACCGTTTTGTCCTTATCTTTCATACACAAATATTTTTAGAGCTATGATAATTAGTCATTAAAATGACAATTTTTAAATGTTCTGAGGGGCACAGGAGGGAGTGACGGATGCGAAAATTAAATAACGGCAGATTTCGTTCCTAGAAACCCTACAGAAGATTCGCACAAAGTTTGAGCAAAATCTAAAATAATTCACCTACTTACATATTTTTATTTAATACGGTTTCAATGCCAATGACAAGGGCCCTAAGTAATGAATGAATTGAGCGTCGAATCTAGCATAGATTCGATTTCTTTTGTTGGGTTAAACTTGACTTTTTGATAAATTCGACTCTAAATTTGTTTATTACTTAGGGGCAATAAGTATAACATTCGATAAAATGATTTTTGTTACCTTTTAGCTTTCTTCTTTCACTTTTTAGCTGTTTTTCAACTCGTTGTTTAGAATGTCTATCGTGTACAACAGTAGCAACTCCTTTTCAATAATTTCGAATAATTAAACACTCCTTATTTTCGATATTGTCAGTTTCGATGATGTCCTAATGAAGCAGCGCTTCAGTTGAGCTTTTCTGCTTATCCAAACAGCAGCTTTAAGATTAAAGGTTATTATTTTTTTGTAACTCGCTATTATTTTGATTATTATTTTTTCTAAATCCTTTGGATTATTTCTTAATACATTATCTCAAACATACGCAATGAAGAAAAGTGTAAATTAATGTTGGACAAACAAACAAAATTAAGAAGATTAGGTATAGAGAAAAATATTTCTCATGCACTGCAGTATGTAATCTCTGTTGGCATTGAAAAGCAAACGAACAAAGGTCCTTCCGCTGAAGTACCCAGCAACAAGATCCCCTCTATACCTATGTAAACCTTCACGAACAAAAAACTACACAAGGACAACACAACGAAAATCTGAAACAAGTGACAATAAAAAGTTCATAGTTGGGATTTAAAGAGTGTTCCAATCTATGGCTTACTCGTTCGTTGGTATAGCTATCCTGGAAAGTTTTCCTCATGTTTTTTGTAGAAATACTACTTGTTCATCCTCAAGGATTTTTTGGGCTACGCCATGTGTGGTTGTACACGTGTGTGTTTGTATTTGTATCCGTGAGTTTGTTTCCTGTTGTAGCTCTACACTTATTTCTTTCATTCTATTTGTGTTTATTTTGTTTGCTATACACTTTTTGTCAGTTGAATTTTTGGGTTTGGTTGAGGCATTCGGCCTTCTACAACTCAACTTTTCTTAGGTATCGTTTTGGTTTGTAGACTTTTGGTATGAGGAGAGCGAGTGCAGTGTTCTGGTCCACAGGACTTTCGTTATCCTTCTCAGGTATGCGCTTTACCTATGTTTTTCTGTATTGGCGATAAAACTTTTGCCATTCGTTTCACATGCTGGACAAGTGGACACGTACCGGAAATTGTCTGTGTGCATGTTGTTTTATGTTTCATTTTTTTTTTTTTTTTGGTTTTTGTTTTATATTCATTCCTGCTGCTACAGACGTGTATTGCAGCGGCAGAATGACATTCAACTTGCCAAATGACGGTCCGACATATACATAACTACAGGATAAAGAGTTCTGAACGAGAGGATCAAATATTTGAAAAAAAAAAAAAACAAAACTTTTTTTTTGAAAGAGGACATTAATTAGTGCAAATGTTGAATTAACTAAAAACCGCAAAGGTAGGACATATTGTCAATATTAAAATTTGTTTTGGTAGTACATATTATATTATTTGAAGCGGACGGATTTGAATATAAAAACAAAATCAAAATAAACCAAAATAGTTGATGGATTCAGCGCTTAGAAGCCATTTTTGACAAGCAGCTTTATAAACTCATACCTACCTATTTTAAAGTGATTCCGCAATCGCAATTTCACATTTTATTTAATTTATTTAATACTTGCTAGAAAAGTAGCTATAGTAGAACACTGTTTTTAGAAATAAAGTTAAAAAAAATGAAAGACATTAAACATTGTGTTCTAGAGATGCAAATACTTTCGTGATATTTCTATCATTTTCATAGCTGTTCTTTAAATTGTATCCAATAGTCTCAAGTGGGTTGTTGGACCAGCTAATGCCCAAATATAAGAATTGTGTTCAAGTTTTGGACGAATAAAAAACGAAACAAAAACAAGCTTAAGGGGAAACTTTTATCCACTCCAAACAATGAAATTTCGGGAGAACATGACTTTCTAACTACCCCAACGTTGCTTTTAATAAACTCCTCGTTTAGCTTTGCTGGTGTGAGCAATACTGAAGTTGTAGAAAGTTTTCTTTCAATAAAATCCAATGCTGCAGGAGTTGATGAAGTAAATCCCGTGTTTTTAAAAGCAATATTTTGCCCATGCTACTGCCGTATTTCCCTCACAAGAGTATTGTAAAGGAATTTTAAATGAACAGTTTCCGAGGATATACTTTCCAATAGCTGCACCTAACAATGAAGAAGTCGCCGATATCACAGTCGAAGAAGTTAGTGTTGCGGTGAAAAACTCCAAAAAGGGAAAAACGATTGGGCCAGACGAGATACCCTCTGATTTCTGGAAAAAGATGAGATACATCGGGTTTAGATGGCTCATGATTCTCATCTCCAAATGGGGCTCGCCACTAGACGAGACACTGCTAGACTTTTGTAAGTCTAGTCTCGGTCTCGTTAAAATCGAAAATTTCCAGTCTCGCCTCGGTCTCGTGTCGGTCTCGTATAATTAAGTCTCGTCCCGGTCTCGTCTCCGAAAAATACGATTTCTGAAAAACCTGTTGACTATTGGAACGAAATATTTTCGATTATAGTTTGAATATGTGCAGAAGAAAATAAATATTTAACTGAAATTGGATTTTTTAGTCTATTAGACTCTCTGTAAATTTCGGTCCAAATATACAGTCTTGTCTCGTCTTGGTCTTGTCTCGCTTGCTTAAAAGGCAGTCTCGTCCCGTGGCCAGCCTCTATCTCCAAACTTATCTGCGGCGGACAAATACCTAATCAGTGGAGGGAAAGTTAGCTTCTTCCAATCTACAAGGGGAAGGGTGATACACGAAATTGCGACAGCTACCGTCCAATCAAGCTGATGTCACACACCATGAAGATCGTTGAGCGGATATTGGATGGCCGCCTACGAAAAATAAAACGGCTGTCTGACGACCAGTGCGGGTTTGTTTCGGGTAAATCAACCACAGATGCTATTCAGAAGAATTAGAATGGACAATTATTCGACAGACAACCACGAGATCTGATATGGGTTGGTAGGCAATTAGAGTGGGTGTGTACCAGGGAAGCGTCTGGAGTCCTTTCCTTTTTATTATAGTCCTTGATTTTCTGCTTGAGGATAATGTTACGGACCCCAAAGTGAACCAGTTATTTTTAGCTGACGATGGAGCCATCATAAGTGAAGATCCTGTGTCCTTGCAAGGAGCACTTGATGTATGGTTGGATGTTCTGGAGGGAAATATCCATATACATTAACACGAAAAATACCGAATACCTACTATTTTTTGATCCACACAGGCCTATTCCGGACATCTATTTGAATGGAACAGTTCTTACCAAGTGCGAAAAGTTTAAATATCTTGGATCAATGATCAATAGCGAAGGATCTTGTGATGACGACATCAAACATCATGTAAGCGTAGGGTGGATAAAGTGGCGGGAAAACTCTGATATCTTCTGCGATATAAAAATGCCCACTTAGCTGAAAGGAAAGCTCTACACGGCAGTTGTTCGTCCAGCGATTACATACGGTTCACAGTGTTGGACAATGTACAAGAAGTATGAGAGTAAATTGTCGGCAGCTTAAATCAAGATGTTTGGCATGACAGCAGGAGTGACAAAGCGTGATCGAATAAGAAGAAAGAGAATCCGAGGAAGCCTACACGTCAAAAATACCATCATGCTGTATTTTGTATACAACATGACCAACTTAGCTAGTACTGTAATGCACAAAGAAGATGCCATGAAAACTCAGTTCAAAAAGCAATAACACAAGACGTTCCAACACTACCGCGGAAGAAAGGCAGGCGTAAAGAACTCCTGGATGAAACAAATGCAACGACACCTGCATTTTGTCGACGTTTTCTAAGGTCAACCCGGCCAACCCAACAAGTGGAACCTTAGGTGAAGCAGTTGAGTGGGAGAGTTGTGGTCCCCCATGAGATCATGACAATCGCCGGTAAAACGAAGGAGATTAAATCCATCAGTTAAATTCCCCGACAACATAAATAGTCTCATAGAAGTTTTGATGGTTCCTCTTTTTTAATAAAATCTTGTAATAAAGATGGTAAATGAAGTTAAGGCATCCTGTTATTAATAACATAATGAATTTGTAACATTTCTTGCATGACATAACAAAAACAAAACGAGACCGAAGTTTTTTCTGTCTCAGTTTGGCAGAATGAAAAACATTTTAAAAATGATAATAAAATAAAAATCCAATTTCATTTAAACTTTTTTGCATTGCATATGCAGATATCTATACTGAGGTTTCAGTCATTGCTCATTTTATTTTATTTTGGACGATGTGAAATAGTTTTTTTTTTCCTTTCAATATTCATTATAAATATTCCTACAAAAAGCTCATTCAACTTTACTTTTTTTGTTCCAAGAAAAAAATATATAATCTGAATTCTGAAATAAACAGATTATTTTGAATTTATTCCTAGAAGTAGGAAAAGAAAATGTATCCCTTTATTTCAGAGCAGAAAAAGTTGATTAAATTGAATCGTTTGTCAATCCTGCCTTAAAACAGTCGTTAAATAACAGTGAATTCCTTTGAAATGTTCAATACTCAAAAATAAAAATAAAAATAAAAATAAAAAAAATACTACAGGTACATTTATGAATAAAAATGACGAACAAATTATAACTCTGTATAGGTAGGTAGTTTTTTGCTACCTACCTGAAAAATTCCATGTTGTTATCCGATTGCTCAAAAGTTGAGTATTTTTTGTTGGTCTGATGGGCAATTTGGTATAACTGCGGCTGAATGAAATAGAAAATCGCCTCTTAATCAATCAAATTCAATAAGTTTATTAAGTTTGTATCTTTCCAAAGAACGCCGAGTATTGATTTTATAACGTTTTCATTTCAAAACCTACCTAAACGGACACGTACAAAGCACATTTAAATTGAAAACATTGAATAATGTTTTCTTAAAATATATTATAGGTATATTCTTTCGCTTAATCGGAATCAAAGGCAATAAAATCAGGCCCATAAAACAGAATAATAACATCAGAATTGTATCGAAAACGATACATTCAAACGAAAATGAAATGGCACACACTTTTGACAGGACACGCAATCCTTATTATTCAACATCGATGAACCAACAACAGCAACGAAAATAAGACACAAAAAAAAAAGTAAATAAAAAAAAAACCAACGTGTTAACTGCTTCTATGAGTCCTGCTTAGAATATTTGTTTGTTGTTGTTGTGCGTATCTTTAAAGAGGTTATATTTCAGCACTACAATGCTGGAGACCTCGCTCATAAATCACCCTTCAAACTTTAACCTACATTATACATATACATGCCTACCTACATTATATATAAAGGCAGAACAAATCGGCCACCACAAAAATAAACAATTGAAATAAATCAGATGGTCGGACAGACAGACGTAGGTACGGTTTCTCTCTCTCTCGTGACCAACTTCAACTTCAACATCAGCAGTCAGCACCGCCACCATAAGCTAAAGAAAGAAATCAAAAAGTCAAGAGATTCATTGCATTTTTTGGCCATGTAATTTGGGACTGTAGGTATTTTTTTTTATATGTTTTTGCTTTCATGTCCAATTGAAGGGCTTTCAAAGTCGAGCCCTCGAAAACTTCAATGCAAAGCGCAGAGGCTTCAAATAGCTTGGCACAACGCGCCGTGAATCTTGGAAAAGAGCCCGCACATATATAGCTCATTTATTTAACATGAGAACCATGTAATGGGTTATTATGTAACAAATGCCCAAAAATCGAGCATTTTCCGTCTTAAAACCACAAAAGGAAAAGGAAGTTCTACAGAACATGCTATTGGCATTTTGTGCCATTTGTGGTTAAATGAGAATGGCATGCATTTACTTTTGGTCATCGCGTCCTCCCCGTCCGTCGTCTTCGTCATCGTATCTTCAAATGGACCATACAATCAATAATTATAAGTGTGTTGGAATATTAACGCTTATTGCAGTATGTCTATGTCATGTTTGCTTGCGATAGTTTATCTATGATTTTGCGTTTGAAACAAACTTTGTTTTCGATTAGTTTTGTTCTGATAGTTTTGTGCAAAGACGGGGAAGGATGATTTCTATGAACATTTATTACATGACAGGATTAAATCGATAATGTAATGTGCGACTATGTATGCTATGTGGGAAATGTGATTTTGAAAGAAATTATTTGGATTGGGGCGATTGGAAATAGAAATGTTTGATTTTGGAAATAGAAATTATCCGGTAAATGAAAGTTAACTTAAACGGAAATTAAAATGTATAATATTAATTGTCATTGCTGTTCTTTTCAAAATACCAGTGAACTAAATTAATTAGGAAAATTAAGTCAAATAAATTAAACATAATTGGGCATATTAATTATAGTCGCAGATAGACCCCGGTTTAAATAAACTACAGTTAAAGACAATTTTGGCTCAATGAATACAGTCCGATTTTAACTACAAATTGTTGGTTTTATATTTTTATAAAGATAATTAACTTGGTATACTTCACAAATAGCTACAAATATTTTGAAATTATAAACTTAAAAAATAGAATCAACGTCCAAAAATTCAACAAAATCTATGTTTAACTTAGACCGAACTGTAAAATGACTATGAATACGCCCCAAAGAACTTAAAGAAAACATTGACGGGATAGTGACTAGCAATTATTTTGGGTAGTTTTGGTCTAAATAATTAAAAGGGAAACGTTACAAAACAAAAGGGTTAATGGAAATTTATTATGAGGTATTAGTATTTTAAAGTTATATTTCAATTCAATACTTACCGTTCAGAACCTCCTCACGCTTACATAGTGCAGAAAATTATAATATGAAGAGCTTATTTGGTTTGGGTATATGAGTACCAAATTGTCGTGCATGAATAAGTGCATACGCTTAATAAATGGTCACCTAAAAATGGTAAAAAAACCTTATCTACTTATACTTGTTATTAATATTAAAGATCTTTATAAACTTAATTTTAGTTAACAGTCCACTATATACAGGGTTTCCTTCCATGTCCAGTAAATAATATATAACCTTGTAAGCGGTTATAGCTGGCTGGCCTTAAGACCTTTCATAAAAAAAAAAATATTAAAAACAAATGAGAATGGGCAAACATTTATGGGAGCTGGTCTAACTACTCAACACCAATGTTAAAAAGATAATAACGTGTACATCAGTTAATTATATGGACGTTTAGTGATAAACCATGGGGTTCGAAAGATATTCCCCTTCAAAGCATCGAAAAAGTCAATAATGCAACTCTTCATTTGCAGCTTGTCTTACCACCGACAATAAAGTGTCATAGATCTTTGAAAAGATTATCACGTGTACTTTATTTTGTTAAAGATCCGTTAAGATGTCGATAATGGCGTTTAGTCATCAAAAACTGCAAAAATCAAATTATGCAATTCTTTATTGGCAACTGGTCTACGAACTCAACAGTAATCTGTCATACATCGTTGTAAAGGTTATTACATGTGCTTTATTTCATTATATGGCTATTAAGCTCTAAACCATGGGGTTCGTGGGGTATTTGGCTTCAAAGCATCAAAAACAATAATAATGCAATTCCGCATTGGTTAATGGTCAACCAACAGTGTTGTGTGATACGTCAATGAAAAGGTTATTGCGTGTACTTAATTCTTGTAAACAACCGATGAAGTGTTGGTAGGTAGGCATACAAAAAGCAATAATGCAATTCCGCATCGGAAGCTGCTGCACCTGCTCAACAGAAATATGACATATATGGTTAAAAAGTCATGTACTTTATTATTTTGAAAGCCTTTAAGATATAGACCATGGGGTTCGAGAGGTATTTGGGCCTAAAAATCGGCAAATAGAATAACAGTGCAACTCTTCATTGGAAATGGCCTACCAACTCAACAGTAATGTGTCATACGTTTTTGACTTGGTAATTGCAATTGCATCATTTCATTATATGGCCGATAAGCTGTTAGTCATGGGTTCAAGAGATATTCGGCTTCAAGGAACCAACAACTTCAAAAATGCAATTCTTCATTGTGTACTCTCCTAACTACTCAACAGCAATAAAGTCATACATTTTTAAAAAGGTTATTGCGTTCCTTTTATTTTTAAGTCATTAAGCTGTAAACCATGGGGTTCAAAAAAAAACACGGAAATGCTTTATTACGCAAGTCTCGGTTTTTTAAAAATATCTTTGCATGTGACACATGATTTCAAGAGGTACTTTTAATGGAGAACCTAATGACATTAAAATTAAGACGATAGGACTATCCAAAACAAAAGTTACAGTCCTTTTTATGTACCTAAGTCTGACTTTATTTTCAGTAGGATATGTAAATATTGCGGAAAACCTTGGGAAATATTGGTCCGTTGATGAAACTTGGTATAAATGTTCCATTTCTTATTCAAACCGAAAATAAGAATATTCGATAAAAATATCTTTTGTAAAAGAATGCTTTTTGACAGGGAGTAAAAAGTATTGGACTTTACCAAAACACTTGTGACAAAAAATTCTATCCTCATGAAACTTGGTGCAAATGTTAAAAGTGTCACTAGAATAAAGAATGAAAAGAGTCTATAAAAATATTTAGGAAGGAAGGGTGTTTTTTAGGGTTAAATAAGATGTGTGATTTTGAACTGAAAAGCACCTTTTTACGATAGATATTTTTATCAGATATTCTTATTCTTGGATTCATGAGGAATGCAACAGTTCTACCAAGTTTCCCACCAAGGCCATTATTTCCAAAGGGTTTCCGCAATATTTACATAACGTACTGAAAATAAAGTACCACTTACATAAAAAGGACTGTAACTTTTGTTTGGGTAGTCTTCTATCGTCATAGTTTAAATGTCATTAGGTTCTCCATTAAGAAGTACCTTAAAATCATGTGCCACATGCATAGATTGTACGAAAGTAATTTTTTCCGTTTGATGCACAACAACCTCTTCCCTTTCAAAACGTCATATATAAAAATCCTCAATGTTGCCAGAGGTATACGCAGCATATTCAGATTCAGCATTTTTTTTTCATGCGGATACCATGAAAACATTTTGTGTATACCGAAATTTTTGGGTTCGACCCAAAAAGGCCACTTTTTCCCTAGTCTATATTTAAAGGTTTAAAACTAACATTTGCGAAACGTTTCACAAATCAACTCCCAAAACTACCCTTATATAATTCTATTGAGGGTTGTAAAGATTTTCGTTTGTGTTTTTTTTCGCTTGTTTGGCATTTAGTAAAGAAAAAAATGGTACCATATTCATAACAACCGGGCTCTTAAATAGACCAAAAATAATTTAAAAGAAAATCATAATTATATACCAAAAATGGTATTCTTCGAACGTTAAAAGATTTTAGAAACTATGTGTAAATTTAAGATAAACTCTAAAAATTGTGCATGTTTTTGTATTTTGAGAAGAATTTATAAAATAAAAATGGAATAACTCTCTTCTTTGAAAAACTATAAGGAAAGTAAAAATAAATAAAAAAATGTTATACCTTGGGCGATACACAATTATTTCTGGAGTTGAGGTCACTTGAACTTTTTAATTGAAGTAAAACTAAACAGGCTCAGTTAAAAATTATTTACTTTCACAAGAAAGTGAAAACATTTTTAAGAAAATTTTTATTTTGTATTCTTGCGTGGATTTTTTTTTTTTATATTTATATTTAGTTTATTTATATTTAATAATATAATTTCTTAAATATATACTCAAAATTTGGGCATTCTTTGGTTAAAGATTTACGAATTGGGGATTTTGATTTTGGAGCTCGTGTAACTTACCCGATGTTTTCTATATATATCATGCTTATAAATTTCATAAAAAACGACAAGAAATGACTTATAGGGTGTCCCAAAAGTCAGTTGCCAGTTATACAATAATTTGTATATCCAGTTATACAATAATTTGTATATCCAGTTATACAATAATTTGTATATCCATGTGTCATTGTACTGAAGAACTCGGTAAAAACTTTTTGCACATCGACTTCAACATCACGATGTACATAGATTATATTTAATGAGGCTAATCCATTCATATTATTTTTAGACATTGTCGATCTAATCTGAGGTATGTTTTTATACTCCAAAGTGTTGAAAATGATCAAGCGTTAGTTGCTTTTCTCATAAGCTAAATTAACAGATGAAAGCGAAGTTTTGATGAACATTTAAAAAAAAAACTTTAATTGCAAAAATTTGAGCGAGGCAACAGCCTAAAAAAAAAAATCGAGTGGCACAACGGCTCATGAAGAACCAGGGCCTAGTGACTAACAACTCGCAACCATTCCTGTGTGCGCCTTTCGACAGGAATGGATGGGACCTACAATTTTATGCCGAATCCGAACGGCTAGACGAGAAGCACTTATTCGTGACAAGTGATACTCTTGGAGGATTTGCATCACTTGTCTAGCCGTTCGGATTCGGCAACAGCTTGTGACAACCAAAACAAATAGTCAATCAAAACGCCAGTAACTCCAACTTTAAGTTGTTTTTTTAATCAGCTTTATTGAAGAGACTGTGATTGTCGTATATTTCGTTCGGTCTTTTCTACTTAAATTTAAAAGCCGTTACAGGAATAATTTAACATGGGCCACATTAAAGTCTTAAACAACAAGCCCAAGTTCAATGCGATAAATGTGTGCATTATATTATTTATTTGGGTTATACTTTCCAAATCACAAAAAAATCACAAACAATAATGCGAATTGAATACCTAAATCAGTATGGTGATTAAATATAGTTTGTTCTATTAATTCTTAAAACTCTTATATAACTATGCCATAAAAGTACAATTTTTGACTTAAATTAAATAACAAAAATATCACCAATTTAGCTGTATCATTAATCGGTATTTAAACTACAAAATAAAATATTATTAAAAAATAAATATTTGAACTACGTTAATAAAATATTACGCCCTATTGTCCTCCGAAAAAAATCAAATTAAACACAAAATAATGATACAATAGTCATTAGTAGATATAATATTCATTTTTATTTGACAATATCAATTCATTTTAAATTAAATTTAATATTTCCTTTTTGCAAAAGCAAAAAATATTCAATTGTTTATAGTCGTATACTTGTATTATTATATAGGCAAACGTACAACAGGCTCGGCTCGCATTTATGAAACACATTTGTTGTATTCTGCGTCTCTGCAAAATATAAATTCACAAAAGAAACAACTATACGCATTTTATATATAGTTCAAATTTGAAATGAAAAGGGAAAAAATTCTCGTCATCAAAAAAAAAGGAAGAAAAAAATCTGAAATTTAATATAACCTACAAAAAAAAAATTGTGGAATATCACTGACTGACATCAATTTTCTTGATTACTAATAGAAAACGGGAAGCAGTACATTGTACAAGTCGATAAGGAGTGTGTCCTTTTAGGTTCCCTCTTAATTTAATGTTCGATATTTGAGCCTTTGTATACGCTTGTTTTTCCTTTAACTTACCAAAAATACAGAACAAGAAATTTGCCATCAGCACTAATTCTGAAATATATCTTTTCCTCCTACGTGCACATAACGTGAAAAAACACACAAAAATCTGACAAAATATTGTCACAATAAGTTAATTTTATCTCGAGGCAGTGGCCTAATTTTTGTTTCGCAATGAAAATCCCCCATCCGAACAACATGGCTCAATATAGATATAATAAGTCACTTAAGGACAAATGTTTCACCTCTAATTCATTGACCCGGAGGGTTATTCTTAGCCCCCTCTGCCATTAAAGTACTTTATTCTCTTGCCTTCTGTTATATTATTATGAGTGATTTTCTGCTTTTACTCAATGGGGGTTAAGTGTGTTCGTTGTACTGCATGAAAGATAAACCATGGAATTGGTCTCCTTTAGGCGGCTACCATCAGGGTATCACTTTTTTTTTTGGCTTCGTCTTAGGCTCCGACAAAGTGAGAGAGAGAGAAAGTGAAAGATCAGAGCTAAAGGTATTAAAAGTGTCGACCCGAATATTCATGATGATGGAGTCCTCGAAAGCAGAAGTGTGATCACTCGTTTTATAAAAGAGCTAATCACGCACGAATCTTTCAAGCGTGCGGGGGAAGGGAATTTCTTCTTCGTTTTTATTTCTATTATAAAATCGATGGCCTACTCTGTGTCTATATAATGTAAGGTAATGAGTGTTTAATGGGAGCGAACGGTGTGATGGTGGTGCGGTGGTAGTTGTATTTGTGTCTATACGCGCGGATAAGACAATGCTAAAGAGGACTTTTATATACATTGTGTGCATTATTTCAAGTAGACTTGTTGACATTTCGAGCTCAAGTATCTAGATTGTTGATGGTGAATTGATATATTGTTTAACCACAAAGATACAATGTAATATGTCTGGTCGGTGTGTGTGTGTGTTTTATCATATCACGTTCGTACTACAGATCCTTGAAAATTGAGTACGAAAATATTTCTAAGGACTTAACTGAAAACAACAATGCCGATAGAAAAAGCAAGAAGAATCTTAATATCGTTATTCTTCCTCCATCATAAAAGCTCCTCCCCCCACAAAATTCAATGAATCATTGGAATGTCGCTGGCAGACATTTAATTGTATTGATTTAGTAGTGAAGCGGAATGCTAACGTCCGGCCTACAACTTGTCCTCCTTTGGGCCAAACATTCACACACATTTATATTCCCTCACATACATAATATTATTGTGAATTTCTTTTTATATCAATAATAATAACAACATCAACAAACTTCCGGTACGACATTTTATTTGTTTCTTTGTACAAAAATTAATGAAACCAATAACATCATATTCCAAACCAGAAAAAAAGGAAACGAAGGATAGAATCAAGTAGAAATTATGGCACGTTTTCCCCTTTTTTTTTCTATTTAACTGAGTTCTGTCAATTTTTACTTCCTCTTAAGGCAATACGTATTGGTTCCATATGTAAAATTCCTCAATTGAATCGTTTCGCATCAGCTTTTCCTCATTCGGTAATTGGGTGAAAAAAAAATAAAATTAATTTTAGGGTCACTGTGGCGAATACGTAATATTTTAAATGGAACTTAAAGTTTAAAGCTACCAAAAATTATACCGATGCATATTGGTGATATTTTTACTTGGTCTCTAGGGCAAGTATTGGGTTTTGTTTGAAATACAAATTTCAAGGTTTTAATCAAAACTAATGAAGTCCAAAAAAGTGATTTCATCATGGATTTTCATTATCGAAAACAGCTTTAATGATTTTGATTAAACTTAACAAGGACAGTTTTAATAATATTGCGTACCAGGTTTTACAAAAAAAAAAATTCGAATAACGGAAATAAAGTCTGAGTCTTTTTTGAAAAAATTCCATTTTTGTTTGCATATTTCTGAATTTCTGGGCAATGGCTTGGTTTTATTTTGTCATAATTTTTCATTTCGATATTCTTAAGGAAGCAGAAAAACATTGCATTAATAATTTGTATAAATAATTTTTTGTACACAAGAATTACCGATGGCCGCTTTGCGGGCGTCAATGCCGCCAACAAAAACTATTTTTATTTTTCTTCCTCTTATCTAATTAGAGAGACAATTCAGCTGACTGTCATACTCAGAAAATAAGGTAGAATATTTTCCATACAAAATAACCGTTATTATTTTCTGGAGTGAGAACGAAAAATCGTAGAAGTATGTGGGGTATAGGGGTAGTTAAGTTTTGAATGTGGCTAAATTCTAAAAATACTTTGTGCTGCCATACTAGAAATTTTTGTTTTTATTTTGATTTTTTTTTTGTATTGAGTCAAAATTTTCACAATTTGTTTGTATTTTAAATAGTTTTTACTATTTTCTTGTTAACGATATAAAAATCATTTATAAATACCGTCAATATGTCTAGCTAACATTCTCTTCGTTTATCAGAAGAATAAGCTCGTGAGATCGTGCATTTTGTTATTTTTATATTTTCGACTTTTTAATATTTTTCCATAAAAATATCAATGGCTTAGTAAACTGTATTACATTTTAATATTAACGCAATGCTAAGTCACATTATAACTCTCAACCACAAGAGCAATTTCATAAGATCAAATTGTTGATTTTATTTTTAATAGACAACGTGCAAAGTGAAAAAAAAGTCATAAACTTACGTAAAAGGGAGTCCTTAAAAGCATTACACTCTCTGGCATTCGAAACAAATTTAATCAGACAAAATTGAAAAATACAAAAATGTCCTGCCGCTTTTTATTCTTGTAGTCCCTTAGGACGGAAAGGGCTGACATAGCAGCATACAAACTCCCATATATGATTATGGATTTACTCTGTATAATGGGTCAAAATCAATATTTCGATAGCAATAAAGCTAAAAATGTATGATCATCAATTTGTTTTATTAATTTAAGTCATAATAAGTTATAATATGTATTTATATAATACATGCATAACATAAGACCATATAGTATGTGGAAAAGTAGAATTTAGTTTTGAAAGGACCTATATACATATACGAGTACACATGCACTATGTAGGTATGTATTCAATTTTTTTGAAATCCGATAAAAATATTTTAATTAAGGTGCTAAAAAAGAACAAATTCAATTTTCAAATACCATTAATGCATAAGTATTTTTAATGAATTTAAAAGCATAAAGCTTTAATCCATACTAGATAGTGTTCTTCCCTGTAGACATAGAGCATTAGCAGGTGCGAACAGAAGCACATAAAGTTAATCAAAACTGTTTAAGTTAACATTAGTTAAAGAGCGGGTAACATCCAAGTTTGTTATTTCTTAAAATTTGTGGTTTGTGGAGGATATTATGCCATTTTTGACGAGATGAGGATTTCTTCAATGTGTTGATTCGAGCAGTAATTTAACTTTTAGTTTGAAAACTCTTTAAATTGTTTTATTCGATGGGTGATTTTTATTGGAGGAACCATTTAAACAACAACATACCAATTTAAATTTCTAATCTGTTTGTAAAAACGGCATACTAAATTTAGTACATTTCTTTGGCCTTTTAATGATTGTAGCTAGTTCCAGGTGGAAATTTTAACAATAAAAGAGTCCGCAAATTCTTAGTCTTAGGAAATGGCTATTTACATCTTCTCAACAACAATACATTTATTTTAACAGACTGATAGTGCAAGATCCTATAAAAATAACAAACATTAGGTGGGGCAGCATGCATGAGTACGTATTTTGTGACAAGAATATCGTGTTGGGTATGATTTGCCGATTTTTAAAATGCCGATTTAAAAATACCGATCGTCATAATATCGACTTTCGAAAAGTCAATTGGTAAAAATACCGACTTTAGAGCACTAACGAAATATTGCGACTATTTGTACAATTATTATTAAATCAGATTCTTTAAAATTTAAAAGGATCATTGTTTAAATAATGTTCTTTATTTAAATCAGTTTTACCAAAATTAAAATGGATAAATAGTGTGAATTATTATTATTTTTATTATTATAAGCTTTTATTACCAATTAAATATAAAATCTTAATTCTAATTGTATATTTATGTATATATATATATTTAACAGTGAGCAAAATTTTACACTGTAAACAACAACAAAGGAAAAGTTCGGATACTATAAAGAGTGTTATTAATTTGTTTTGTGATGTTTAAAAAATATAAGATATTTTTTAAACATCACAAAACAAAGTAATAACACGTTATGTAGTATCCGCACTTTTCCTTTGTTATTGTTTGCAGTATAAAATTTAGCTGCGCCGCGTATACACTTACCAATAAAAAAGGCCTTTTATTCGTGCTCGGCATAAGCCTCCCCCATAGCTGTCCAAAATACCAATTTTGGTTCATTTGGCATAAATCGTCTGTCCGTCTCTTGCTGGGTCGTCCTTTTTGTCTTCGGGTTTCTTGTGGCGGCCATTTTGTAGTCACCTTTGTCCATCGTTGGTCTTGTATTCTTGATATATGCCCGGCCCAGTTTCATTTTAATCTTCTAGTTCTTTCAACTACGTCTGTTATTCCGGTTCGTCTTCTGATTTCTTCGTTTCTCACTCTTTGGACTTGTCTTAGGGGCCAGTTATAGCTATCATTGAAAACCATCATTGAAAAAGTAAACTGTTGATTTTGAGACCCCTAGAAAGTTTAATCATTGAATATTTTAATGCAGAAATATAGCTTACGACTTCAAAATTATTTCTCCTCCAAAGAAATTAATTTTGACCCATATCTTCCCCATAACGTAACTTAATTTTTTCAATGATCATTGGTAAGGTAGTTCATCATTGCAAAATTAAAAGCCATTTTATGAGAAAAGTTGTGCCAAATTGAATTTCGTTTTACCTAGAAATAATTATTAAGTCAATTAGCTTTACTTTGGCATCAAAATGATCATTTGTTTTTTCTTTAAAATCTCTCAAAATTGACAATCAATGTTTTCAATGATGATTTTCAATGATAGCTATAACTGGCCCCTTAGTTTGAGGATTTTCCTCTCCATTTTAGTTTGACATATTCGTAGCATATCAAGTTTATTCGACGAGGGTTTGAAGCCCATAGGTCATAATCGGTAGAATAGTTGAGTCTTTTTGTGTCTCTTTACTTTGGTCTGATTTAAATATTTGTTTTAAACTCCAGAATTGATTCCAACTATTGGTAATGCATCTGTCTATTTCTTTTTTTTTTTCTTGGGTTTTGAATGATTTTAGCTGTCCTAAGTAGATGTAATCTTCAACATATTCAATGTTTTCGCTGTCTCATATGATATCATGCTTTATGTAATTCGTCATAGCTTTTGTTTTTGATTTGTTTATATAGAGTCCATAGCCTTTGCATATGCTTTGAAGTTCAGCTACCATCTCTTGGATGTGTTTAGCTTCTGTGGAAATAAGAACAATGTCGTCTGCAAATCGTTGGTTGTTTAAAAGTTGTCCCCAAATATTTAGTCCATATTTTTGATTCCAGTTCGTCTTTTGAAATATGTCTTCTAAATCAGCAGTGAATAGTGGTGGTGATAGTTGGTCAAGCTGCGTCGTCCACACCTATAAATACAAACAAATTCAAAATTCTAATGATGCAGGAATTAAGAGCTTTTTTGGAGCTCATACATTAGTGCAATCTCAAATTTAGTATTCCACGATTTCACCTTGAAAATAGGTACCGAATGTGCTATAAATTGGAGACTTGCTGTATTTGACAATAGAAAAAATAAAAAAAATCTTGTTAGGCGTAAAATTAGGTCATTTGAAAATATATCAAGTTTTGTCTATCTACTCCCACTGGTTTGGTTTTAACAGGGTAAAAACCATTTTTTTTTAATGACATCAGCAGCTTGACGTCAAGCTGGGTCGTCCACGGGTTTCAGTGGGAAGGCATTTTAGTGCTCCGCTCGGATTAGGGTACTAAATTAGCTCCAACAAAGCTCTTAATTCCTGCATCATTAGAATTTGGAATTTCCGTTGTGGATGACGCAGCTTGACGGACCTGCATTTTTCGATGTACCTTCTCTGAAATCAGGTTCTTCTCGCGGTTGATGATTATTTAAGGATTCCTTGATGGTAGCTAAGAGAGCCTTTGAGAAAAGCTTATAAATCAAAGAGATATTGCTGATTGGTCTGTAATTATTAATGTCATCCTTTTTTCCTTTTTTATGTATGAGTGTTATAGTTGTTTCTCTCCATTGTTTGGGAATTTGTTGCGTTTATACAATTGCATTGAATAAATTTGTTAGAATGGTCGATAAAGATTGTTTCCCATAAATTATCATTTCTGCTGATATTCCGTCAGTGAGTTTGTATGAAATTAAAATTAGGATTAATTGGTATATTTTCTCAATACATTTCTTTTGTTGATGTGAAAAGCTCTTTAAAAAATAAAGAAGCACTTTCGTTAATGTCCATTCTATTCGTAAGTTCTTTCCGTCTATCTTTCATCGATGTTATCCACTCTTGTTTGCTATTTAAAAACGATTTAGTCTTTTTTATAGATTTTGTGTGTTTTAGAATATCCTTTACCATTATTTCGTTGTATTTTTGTACATCACTTCTTGTTTCTGTTTTTATTGTTCTCCTTAAGTGTTTTAGTTAAATTTGTTCATGGTCTGAAATATTTGTTTTAGTTCGAAGGATTTCTCGTCTGCATATGAGTGATCTAGTTTGGCCAGACATTTTGTTCTCGTTTGTAGTCCTTGTAATCATTATTGTTGATTTTGCTACTGTCTTGATGATTTGTTCTATTTCGTCGTATATGTTTTGTAAGTTTTGATCCATATTTGTCACAGTTATTCGTTGGTCAATTGCTGATTTATTATAATTTTCAATTCTATCAACTGGTATGGTCCTGGGTATATAGAGGTTTTGATGATTTCTTTTCAGTGTTTCATGATTTATTTTTATTTCAGCTCTTACTAATCAGTGGTCACTGTAAAATTTTACATTATTTAGAACTGTGATATCCCTAATTGTTTTTAAAATGTTGGTCATAATAAGGTCGTATTAGTTTTTTATCTTTCCATTAGGGGAGAGCCACGTCCGCTTTCTTTCATCTTTCTTTTTAAAAAATGAATTTCCAAATTGAAGATTCATCTCTTCAAGCCATCTGCGCCTCTTTCATTTCGTTGGTCATATCCGAAAGGACCTAAGACTTCTTCATTTTCATTAATTCTTTTTCCTAATTTAGCGTTAAAGTCTCCAATAACATACATTATTTCAGTTTTGTTTTGTATATATGTTTCTTCTAAGTTGTTGTAGAATGTAGATATCTCTTCGTCACTTGCTTTTTCGGTCGGTACATAAATTTGTATTATTGTCATTTTTGCATTTTGAATGTTTATGCTGAGGCTATATATTCGTTCATTATAAAATTTTATATTAAACATTTGTTCCCTTTGTTTCACCTATGTAGCAGAAAACATCTGCCGTGTTGCTTATTATCTGTGTCCTAAAAGTCTTACTTCTGATAGTCCTAATATGTCCCAGCTTATATTTTTTAGCGCCAATCTTAATTCTTCTTGTTTTGCTTCTGATGCAAGTGAATCGGTGATTGCTAAAACAACATAAGTAACAGATTTTTCGAAATCAATTTAATTATGGTTTGGCACTGTTTATGGGTAGAGCTTTAAGATTTTTTTTTAAACTTTTATCTGTTTACCCTAATCAGATTTTAAAGTTAAAATTGACAATTCGGCCGCATCGTCAAAAATATAAGGTTTTTTGTTTCTACTGTAAAAGAAAAAAAAAATCACTTATGTTGTTTTAACAATCACCGATTGTCCTAACATTGAAAGTGCATATTTTTAATGTGTTTTGTTTTCTGTTTTGTACAGATCCATTTGAGGGGTTGTAGCCTTCGTTCCTCACGGTGGTGGCAGGCCGGCTTGAGGAAGTGTCTTTTGTTTTTGGTTGTTCATTTTTATTTCTGGTCAGATAAAGCTTCTGTGGTTGCTAGTTTGTATTATTGTTTGTTGTCACAACTTGTGATGTTTCATTTTCATCGGGTTTAAAAAATCTTTGTATGTTGTAATGTTTTGTATCATGTCCTTTAGTAATAGTGTGAATAATCTTTTTAAATTTTGGAAAATATGCTCAAATAATAAAACAAAAACCGAGTTTGGGGACATTTTTTCAAAATGAAAAATGATTTTGTTCGTCAATTATACCGAATAAACTACTATTATTTTTAAATCAGCAATTTGATGGAAAATAATAGTATTTCCTCAACAAACGAACAAAATTTTAAGTATTAGGGAGGTGAACCTACCTAATTATTTTTTTAAATTTTTATAAACGTATATAATTCAAGAAAATATTTGTTTGTGATTTTTTTTAAGAAATTCAATAACTTAAGAAAAGGAAATTCACGACTGGATCGCAGGAACTTTCTCTAGTACATAGCTAACAACTGGCGTGATATGAGGGAATATACCTAAATAGGTATTAAAAATGGCAATTTAAGAAAAAAAAATATTATTATTTCCATTAGGTGTTCGTATTTTTTTTTTGTAAAAAACGTGGTATGGTGTAGGTATTATTAGAACTGGTCTAAAGATGACATGCACATTGTACAAGGCTTAATCCAAATCGTAAGAGTCGTTTCTGAGAAAACTTGATAAGGTCCAAATGTTATGGCTCTAGCTGGATGTACATCTTGACGAAAATCTTTGTTTGGACTTCTCCATCATCGTAATGTTAGTTCTAATTAAAACCTCGATTTTTTTTGATACGAAACCAGTACTTGCCCTATGCAGCAAGTAAAATTTAATATTAAGAAATTTCAACAACCCCTTTTTGAAAAATCGAATTTTCAAAAAATATTTGAAATTTTACTTAAAAATAAAAAAAAAATGTTTGAAAATATTATTTTAACTTGTTTTAATCCTGAATATGTCAAATGTGAATGTCGAAAATATTTAATATTGTTGTATGACTGTTCATAAAAATACCTAATTTTTTCCCAAAATTCTTCAAGCCGTTTTCGAAAAGAATAAGTTTTTCCTAAGTGTTTTTAACATTTGTATAGGAGGAGGTAGAGTTTGGTTAGGAATATAAGTTTTTCAAGAATTTAATAAAATGTTAAGAAATCATTTTGTACCAAATTTAAAAAAACTTATCAAATCATATTCCGAATATTGAGTTTTCCATAAGCATTCACCATAAAAAAAATCCAAAAAAATAGTACTTCCTTATCATTATCTATTTTGTTTTTAATAAAGCCGTTAAGGAAAAATGATGATGTTCAAAAGGCTAGTTATGTGCTTTCAAGAGGACACAAGCGTCCACAGGTTTTACTCAAAACCCACCTCTATCTACCAACTCCTACTCTCACCTCCTAGTGGTGAACATCAGGTCTCTAGTACCTCACCTGGAGACGGGGTTTTAATCCCCGTGGAAAGCTGTTGAGGACAGCCAACGAGAGAGGGGGGGAGTGTTCTCACTAAGGCACTTCTCCTTTCATCCGGGTGGCAGCGGACGAATTGTCAAGATGGAATCAACGGTGGCGTCTACAGTTCCAGTTAGGTTGAACTACTTAGTGAACAACTTATATGGGCTTCTACGACATATTCGTAGCTCAGGCCTATAAGAAGCTGTTTATCTGACTCCCTACCCTTGGAGTTATACTAAGGGTGTGGTCCTCCAGGTCGGGGGTTGTGCGTCGGGGTAACTTCCCTACCAATCATCCCGGTACTGCTCTATGGGTCAGAAAAAAAATCGGATGAAAAGTGGCTGAGATGACTGGGGCACGTAGAGCGTATGAACAGCAACGCACCTGCACAACGAGTCTTCGAATCCAACCCCGATGGTGTACGCAGCAGAGAAAGAACCCATAACAGGTGGCCCGCACAAGTGGAGAACGACATCAACCAACTCGGTGTGCGCAACTGGAAGCGGCTAGCTACGGACAGGGCTGGCTGGAGGGTCTTGTTAGTTGAGGCCGAAGCCCTTCCTGAGTTGTGAGAGCCATCTAAAGCAAGTTAGTTAGTAAAGTAAAAATAAGATTTTCCTAAGTGGGCTTAAAATATTTGTTTGGCAGATAGGTTGGTACAGTATCTTTTGGTCCTACAAAATCAAAAACCCAGAGGGAAATTTTACTTAAGAAACATCAAGACACAAAATACCAAGCTAGACAAAGAAGTTAAGGCCTTAGCCGTGACGACAGAAAAATAAACAGAATTACAAGACCCACATTCTCGTCTCCCTATCATCGTAATAAGTATATTTTAGACAAAATCTTGTGGTGAATTTCTTATATGAACCATTTATGTTCATTTTAACTTTCTTAATTACTTCAACCATCATAACGAAGATGAAAACATTTTAAAATTAAAATTACTTCTGATTTACATTTGTTGAGTGACTTCATATAATTTAATTAAAAGTACAAATGCCTCAACTCCTGAAATTATTGACTGGCATATCCTTCTAAGACGCAAATTTTTGTTGATGTTTGTACCGACCCTTATACAAATCACAGTAAATTTGTGGGAAGGATATGAAAGTTCAACCGAAGAGCTCACCGTCATATCTTGACGAAACGCAATAATTTGTGGAGTTGAGGTTACTTTTAATTGAATTGTAAATAAACTATCGCAAGTAAAAATATCTGATTATTCTTTGACATCTACAAAACAGGCGTTAGGCAATAACGCCCAAGGCAAAAGCACCCAAATCGATTTGGAATTATCGCCAAAAAAAATTTTTGAAGAAATTGTAGTTGTGTTTTTGTTTCCAGTTTTGCGCATTTTTTCCGTTTTTTGCTATATTTGTCTAGATGAAGCAATGCCAAATAGATAAACTAGAAATAAGGCCCAAAAAATGAAAATATTGCCAAAAACAATTACAAACAAAATGAAGCTTCGCCGAAATACAAGGAAATATCGCCCAAAAAACTCTGAATACCTCTAAAGGGTATGGTCAGTCGCCAGGCAGGCGCCTTTGTTGTCAGGTGGTGTGCTTTCAGTTTATTTGTAATAAACAGTAACTTGTCTAGCCCGCTTCGTGGGTTCAAGGATTTTTACTCCCTTTTCGGTCCTCTGTCCCGCTCACGCAACTCTGTCGCTCCGCTAAGGGTATGCTCAGTCACCAGGCAGGCGCCTATGTTGTCAATTGGTGTAGTTTCTGTTTATTTGTAATAAACAGTACTTTGTGTAGCCCGCTTCGCGGGTTTAAGGATTTTAACTCCCTTTTCGGGTCCTCTGTCCCTCTCACGCGAATCCGTCAATCCGCTTAGGGTATACTTCCATATTTCCATTTTATGATTGGGGTCAAAAAATTTATTTGGACAATATTTCCATAATAGGGCAAGTTTAGGATTCGTGCAAAAAAAAATTTCGATATAATAATTCTCCCTAACATTACGATGATAGAGAACGCGAAAAAAGTGGGTCTCGCAATTCTGTTTGTCTGTCTGTCTGTCCGTCTGCCTGTACCTCGACCTGCAGCCTAAACGGCTGAAGCGATTTTCTTCAAACTTTGGACTTAAGGTTCTTATGGGATTCCCTAGAGGGGAAATTGAAATTTTTTCTTAGCTCAAAAAATAACTGTACCTGCCATATAACCAATATGCAAAAATTGGTTTATTTCAAAAACGGCTCTAACGATTTTGAAAAAAATTACGAGCTACTATTATTGCTACAGTTAATATTTTGGTAGAAAAAAAAATATAACGTTTATTAACGGTACCTGTCATAGAACCGATTTTTTGGTTTTCAAATTTCTCGTTAACCGCTAAACCGATTTATAATTCCTTATAATTCCTTTATAATTCTAACAATTTTGCATATAAAATTTTTCAAAAAAAAATAATTTTTGGATTTTTAAAAATATACTAATTTTTTTTTTTTTTTTTGAAAATTCAATATCTTCAAAAATTTTGTGAAAAATTGTATTTTATTAAATAATAAAAGTTGGCTTACTAAATTTAATTTTTTTTAAATTTTAAATTTTTTTTACATATGTAAATTCATATTTATCAAACAAATCAGATGGCATATTCTTTTTTGGGCTCTATCTGTTTTAGCTATTAAAAAATAAATTTATAGTAATTTTTAGTAATAATTTATATTTTAAATTGTTGTTAAAACTTTTTTAATGCTATATTAATGTTATAGAACCACTACATCTGCACATTGTCAATTTTCAGCTACGTTCAAGTTGTTAGCTACGAGAGCAAGTTTGTGCGATCCAGTCGTGCCCATTTTTGTATTTATTTTTGGGCGATAAAATATTGTTTGGGCGGTAATTCCAAATCGATTTGGGTGCTTTTGCCTTGGGCGTTATTGCCTTACGCCAACAAAACGTTGTGCTCAAAATTAGCTTAAGCCTCCACTCTCAAAGTTTGCTTTCGGCTCTTGGATTTCTAAGAATGTTTGGAAATTTTGCACAGTTTAGATATTCTGAAACCTTTACTGCGAGTAATGGTTAGTTTTGTTTTTTTGTTTAATAAAAGATGTTTATGTCGTATACTATGAAATTTTTGAAAGATTATTAGTTACCAATAATTATCTACTTACATATATTTTTCACAAAAAATATTGGTATTATACCTTTTATATAGTACAAATTTTCGAATTTTCAAGTCATCACTAGATATTCTTAGGAGAAAATAGTTAGTTATTCGATACAATCTTTGAAAATAATAAGTAATTATTTCCGGGGTAATAACCCGTTTTCGAAGGACATAATATTTCTTGGAAATAAATCATGTTTTTTTTGCCGAACAGTGATTGGTATAAGGACATGTTTTATCTCAATATTTACAACGATATTTCTTTAAACCGACCTTATTGGCTTCAATTTCATGTACATAAATTTTTCACAAGTTCAAAGTGGCGGTGCTCACCAATGTTTATTATATCCCTAAGCTACGCTGCTCAAAATAACATTTTAACCTATTTTGATGAACAAGTCTTAGAAACCTTGTGAGTTTTTAATCGATATTCATAAGGAACCCCCATCGAACCGAAAGACCCAACAAGCGGACCTATGACATACCTTAATACCTATAGCGAGCATCTCCATCAGCAAGTTAGGTTAAAACCTCAAAAACCAATTAATATAATTATCTCATATAGTAAGGGAGAAAACCAAAATCTTATAAGGTTTTTCTTCAGGTTTGATAAATACATTCAATCAAGACATTCAATCAAGGAATTTACTCGACGATGTAATTTTGTACATTTTCAGATCCGTTTCAACATCAGATGTACATAATATGCCCTAAACCACATCAAGAGCACATGACCACCCCATATACTATACCCATACTTAACCTCTACGTCTACATGTCTATGATTTATTTTAAAAATTCCACATTTTACTAAAATTTAAGTAGATGACAATAAAATATACGAGTAATCTTCCTACAATAAAATAATTTTAACATAACTACCTTCTCGCAATAGCATTAAGAAGGCAAAGCTAATTGAAGCATCGGTAGACCATAAAGACCGCAACAATTTCCCATTTAGCCAAAACTATATGTTTCATATGGAATATGCGAGTATTTTGTATTTCTATCATTAATATAGTATTCCAAGCTGCTGCCATTGTCTTCGTCGTCATCGTCGTCGTCAGCATCTTTTTTCAACGTGACAGAATATCCTCATATAGATCCTGTTGGAAGGGTTATGATGCCTGGGTCCAATGGTTTAAGGCAAAACACTCTCAACCCCTTATCTGCCATTCATATAATATTTGCGAGTTTAAGTTGATTTGAGAAGGAGTATGGGGCCAGTTAGGTGGCGGTAACATCATCATCATCATGCACAACTGTCCTGTCCATCTACCACTCATTCTTCCATCTGTCCAAATCGCTCGTATAGTGGTTGCTAAAAGTGAGAACGAAGATGTCGGTTCGTCTGGGATGTTGAGGGCGGTGTGTGTGAGTATGTATACAGCAACTGATGGCAACAATTGGGGAAGGAGCAGGCAAATTGTGGCATAAGTGATGAGAAATAAACCACCAGATGGTTGTGTGTGGTTGCCATAATAGAGACGCTTTCCTGTGAACATCATAATGTGGTATCTGGTGGTATTTACCCATACAACTCATGAAAAGCCCAAGCAATTTTCTCATGGTCTCTATGGTTTTCCATCATGACAACGAACGAACAATGAAGAACGAAGACGATGAGACGCCATCCAACGGGGAAGAAGACGACATCAACATCACCATCAACCTTCGTATTTTTCCTCCGATGGGGATGTGGGGAACACTTCCTCGCTCCAACAATGCATTATGGTCCTGCCTCCTGGTGTTTTCCTTCCACAGTACAAAATTCAGTGGAAATTATTAAAATAAATCATTGCAAAAGTTTTTTAGTAATATTTTTTGCTGCCGCACCCCGCACACCCCACCGATGAAACCATGTATTTGAATGCTTAGAGGAATTGTTGCGGACAATGCTAGTGGCAGGACCCAATCTGTGATGCCGCACAGATATCATGTGTCATTGCAGCCAAACCCTCTCGCCCAAACCCACTCCTCAATCAAGGATGTAAATAATTACCTTCACCAATGAAAATAACACGTTAAATAGAGGGTATAGTGCCTCCTATGACAGGTGTACCCACCCAGGTACATACTGTATCAAACCCCAAGAAAGATCAGAGCACAGAGAATAATATGAAAACTTCACCAGAATGGTGTATTTTTTGTTGTTTTTCTTGTACAGTAGTTGTTCCAGATTTCGGAAGGATATATTGTAGAAATGAATCTCACGTATTGACAACCCTTTTTGCTTCATAAATAGCCACTGTATATACCGAACATGCTCTGGTGGCTTTTTTGATGTTAGCTTAACTAGTTATGCTCTCGTAAACAATTCAAATTTAGGTTTTTAGAAAAACCTCAGCATCTATATATCTACGTGACAAAACTTTGAAATACTGCAGAATTCTATATACATACATGCCCGAGCCCGAGCCCGTTTCGGTCTTATGGTGATGGTGGTGAATTATTATATCCACGATATATGTAGTTGTTATGGAAAAAAAGGAGTGAAGTATTATAGATGGATGGTTGTATAGCATGCCCGCTTTCTGTCAATAGAATTCTGGGATGTGGATGAGGCATATGTTGGCTTGGTAAATCTAACAATCGTGTTCGTGCATGAGGTATTTTTATTATATTATTCTTTTTTTTTAATATACTACCCATAAAGCTTCAGGAGGTTAGCTGAATATGTATTTACATGCAAAATAGTTTAACAGCTGCTTTGAAGGGCTTTTTATTCAAAAAAAAAAAAAATAATAAAATTATGGAAAATGCATTTTAGTCTATGTGATTGGGGTGGGGCCTCAAAATGTCATATTGTTTTACTTCTTTTTGTTGAATTTAAATTAGTCCAGATAAAATAGACATTTTGCTTAGGAAAGAACCGTAAATTAATTAAAATTGAAACAGAAGAAAATATTATCATTTTTTACTTGCGAGATATTTATGTGTATAAAGTTAGCACGGCAACTCCGAAAATTAATAGGTATTAAAAAATATATAGTACTGAGTTCCTAATTTATTACAATTTTGTAACAAAATAAAAATGTATTGCGCTGTTGTATTTCGAGATACGGGGCTACCTGCTAACCTGACGTCAAGTAAGCAGGTCAACTTTATCAAAAATGTAGATAAACGACGTTTATAATTTTCCATAACAATTACGATGATAGAGAACGCAAAAAAGTGGGCCTCGCAATTCTGTCTGTCTGTCTCTCTGCTCACCTACAGCCCAAACGACTCGATGGATTTTCCTCAAACTTGATACCTACTCTGCCCACAATCTCGTTAAGGCCCTAACTTACATTTTCACTTTTACGAGATAATGATCAAAACAATAAATCACTTACAGCAACCTGAAGATAAAAAGTGAAAATTACGAAAAAATATTCTTTGTATTCTCCCGCACTGTTATCGCGCACACGTAGGTACCTACCTGGAACTCTGCACATTTTTCGTGGACTTTAGGCTGCGTTCGACTCAATTGATAGAAGGGCCCTGTTCTATAAACTGAGTAACTTGGGTGTGTCAACACAAATGCTGAAGGTATTGCAAAGTCTTTATGAAGACAATAGAACAGCGGTTTGGGATGCGAACAATTTATCTAGTTGGTTTCAAACGAAAACAGGTGTCAAAGAGGGATGTCTTGGTCTTGTGAGCCCAGTATTATTCTCTATTTTCTTTGATGACTTAACAGAAAATCGAAAATTATGATTTTTCGCAACGTAAGGGGACTGTATGCTGGGAACGAAAAATGGAAATGGAATAATGAAGATCTGTAAATAGTTTAAGAGTACAAATATCTTGGTTTACTCATAACCCCACAGCTATCCTTTAAAAAAACATTTACAGGAAAATCTCAAAGAATCAAAGCGTGCAATAAGTAGTAGATGGAATGGAGTGCTGAGCAAGAGGAATATTGATTCAAGCATGACGTATACAATTTTCGATGCAGTTATGAGATCCATCATGCGCTATGTGGCTTAAGTTTGGGGAATATACCATAATATGAATAGGTGGAACAACTTTTAAGATACTTTGTCAAATAAATATTCAGATTACCGTATAATACCCCAAATTATATGCTGCACCTGGAAACTGATCTACCACCGCTTTATATACACACTCTCCGACTTCATTTTGCTCACATTCAGAAAGTTCTGGCTAGGACTGGCCACGAGACGAGACTCTGCGAGACTTTTGTAACTCTCGTCTCGGTCTCGTTAAAATCGAAAATTTTCAGTCTCGTCTCGGTCACGTGTCGGTCTCGTATAATTAAGTCTCGTCTCCGAAAAATACGATTTGCGGCCAACTTGTTGATTATTGGAACGAAATATGTTCTATTATAGTTTGAATACGTGCAGAAGAAAATAAATATTTAGCTGAAATTGGATTTTTTAACTAACTAGACTCTCTACAAGTTTCGGTCCTAATATACAGTCTCGTCTCGTCTCGGTCTCGTCATGCGAGACCGAGATCGAGACCGAGACTTTTCTCGTCTCGTGGCCAGCCCTATCGAGTAATTGTCTTCCTCATAAGATCACGACTTACCTCAAAAGAGGAAACCTGCAATTTTTCAGTTAATGAGCTAGATTAGCCAACAAACATAACGTCATCCAAAGAGATTTTAACGAGACTAGATCAAGAAGTGAGCTAATTGCAAAAATAGAGGAATCTTCACGAACGAATTTAAAAGGCAAAGCAAACAAATCCAGTCGCGAACTACTTACATACTACTTCAGCATGACCTTTATGACAGCTTCAGCCCATACAGGGTGTCCGGTAATTCGTGTGTCATACTTTTGGATGTGGTTCTTGGTCATATTCTAAGAAAAAAATTATTCCACAGTAAAGTCTGATGTTCAACTTTGAAATCACTTTTTGACGATTTAAAAAAAGGCTAACTTTGGTGTACCCTGACCCATGTTAAGGTTAATTTCTCTGTCAGTGCTAATGGAAGGGAACTCTTTTTGATTTTTTTTATAGTAGAAATACTAGCCTTTAAAAGTACGTTTAAAATGAGCTGATATAGTTTAAGAGTTGCCAGGTATTCAATTTTAAATTGTGTTAAATTTTTCTTGCCCGAGCAAAATTTTGACTTTGAGGTCATTTTTTTTTCAAAAAATGAGTAATAAACATATAGTTTTCTTATTTTTAACCTATGAACAAAACAATAATAAAAAACTCAGCACTTGGCAATTGGAGTGGTCATCAATCAGTAAAGATTTTCACGAGAATTTTGAAAATAAAAAAACTGGTTCGATGACAGATACAGTTATCCTGTTTAACAGGTTTAAACCAAATGTCTTTGTAGGGATTTTAGGCTGCAAAAATTTACCATTTAAGAGTGGTTTGATAAAAACTGATATTTTTTATACTATGTCAGATTTTGAATAAAAAAAAAGATACTATTTTAATCAACTTGATAACATTATTTTTTTTGTATCTTCTAAGATTTACATTTACCATCTAAAAGTTAAAGTGGATTTCATTATGACGCGACGTCCATCATTCTGTGTCTTTCTACGTTCACTGCATTTACTATATGGGCCGAGGACCCTTACGTGTGTAACGATTTGCTGTAAATAAGTAAATTATGCGATTCCCTAGACCGTAGAGTGAAAGGGGCGGCTATACCAAATACAAAATAATAAAATGCACAAGTTTATTGCAAAAATTTGGTATTGTAGCTAAGGACTAGAATGCAGCTAAGTACACATTAACGATGCTTATCAATGGTTCGATACAAATTATATAAGTGAACATTTTTGATTAAAAAAAATGGGGAAACAAAATTCAAAAAAAAAATCGGTTTTGGGAATTTCAAGAATTTGAGCTTGAAGTTGAATCAAAATTCAGAGAATTCAGTTTTTTTTTTAAATGTCCATAGCTTGTAACGAAGCTTTACAATTCCTACACATACCCAAATCATATTTTAAGCGAAACATTACAACCCCTACATACACACGAATCATAAATTTCAGCCAATCACTTGAAACATGCAAAATCAATATTCATAGACGGTGTTCACATTGGACTGACTGCTCCAAATTTATAAAAGAAAACGTCAAAAAATCCACAAATTTTTTATTTAAATGTAGGTACTACTTTTCTCTTCTTCTAACCATAAACGTGGGAGTTAGATAAATTGCCGTGAAGTCAATCGGAAGAGTCAGTCCAAATGTGAACACCGTTATGGAAAATTATCAATACCTTACGTGATTCATAAGTCATAATTTATCATATACTGGGTGTCCCTTAATTCGTCCATAGTATTTTAGGGCATGATTCTTGGGTATATTCTTAGAAAGAAAGAATTCTGGACCTATCTCCAATTTTTATATCATTATCGGGGATTTAAGAAAATTCTTGCTTTGGTGTACCCTGACCCATGTTAATGGTAGTTGCGCTGTAAGTAAGATAGAAACTTGGCCTTTTATCGTTTTTAGCCAGTTCAATTTTTTTAATCATTTTATTAACCCATCCGACACCCTTAAGAGAAATTAGAGTTTGAAAATTCATAACTTTTCTTCCGCTGCTGCATCGATTTTAATGTTTTTTTTATATATTATTATACTGTTAATAATATGTAAGAAATTCTAAAAATAAATAAAACACAAAATTGTAATATCTCACCACTTTTTGAGTTACGGGCACATTATTTTCAGTAGGTGACACCCGTAAAATATGAGTTATGGACATCCTTTTTCTGTAGGCTTTTCACACTAAAGTATAAAAGGAGTTTTCGGCAACAAGTTTACATAAACTCGAAAAGCGCCCAAATTTACAAGTTTTAATTTGAGATTTTAATTGTTTTGACACCCAGCTGCATCCACCTTGAAAAAAAAGTCGCAGGGTCGAAGTAAAACGCACAAATAAAAAAATGTTTTATTTGTAAAACTGAAAGTAGTCTAGGAGCTATACCCCTTCCCATACGCACTTGAATGTCACCTCAGTTTGAGGTAGTTATTTAATGTTTTCGGGGGCGGGGCATCCGTATCCGGAGTTAGTTTTTTCCAAATCCGGCTATTAACAAATGTTGATGCAGTTTTTTTTTTAAAGAATAAGCTCTACAATAAAAGTTATTAATGTTAGGATAGGAAAATATGTTTCAATAAAATGTTCCCTATTTATTTTCTAACAAAGAAATATGTTTTTTATTCGTGTAAATGGGGTAAGAATTGCCCGAGATATTGCCATTTGTTTTTAGGTAGGGAGTGCTCAATTGAAGCCATGCGAGCCGGAAGAATTTGTTTTTTAGCTAAACGGTCAGAGTTTTTGGGAAAATTGTCATAAAAGAATTTATTCTCTACATTCTGAAAAATATTTTCGTTTGTATTTCGTCTCAACTGTATAATTAGATTATGAGATATACACAGAAACGTAGACTTAGAAAATGATTTTTCACAAATACATGTTTAAAGAAGACCAATTTACTCAAATTTCCGAACAATATAGCATCAAGGCTTTTTAATTTATGCTCAATATTTTAACGAATAAAAGGTTTTTTTTTTTAATTTTGTATGTAAAACTTCTAGTGTTAAGGATACCTATGAATTTTTTAAGGCTTCACAAGCGAGCAAACATTTTTTATTGTATTTAAATACAATGTTGAAACAAGTATAGTTTATTCATTTAGGGCCAATTTTTCAATAGTTAGTTAAACCCCAGATAGTATTTATTCTTCGAATAAAATAAAAATTTGTTCCTGTCTCTATAGTAAATATTCCTCTGATAGATTAACTGATGATTGAAAAATCGGCTCAATAAATTATCTATTTATTTAATTAAAAAATCCCTTCAGATCGCTCAGACCTCTTTGAGTTACTTCGTTATCGTGAATTTATTAAATAACTATAAATATTAAACAAACTGTGTTTTATTGGTTTAGTGTAACACTATTAATAATATACAGTACAAGAGGGTTCGCTTTTACGACAAGAGCAAGTTATTCGAGCACAGTTCTTGCAATGACATGAGGGACTAGTTCTGTACTTTTTTTTTTTGATTATTTACAGAGCTATGCTCTGTACGCTCTCGCGTAAATTATTTAATTTCTAAAATTGAACAAAAGATTGCAAGTTTTTAGAAATACCTACCTTAACATGAAATAACACCCGATGAGTCCTATTTCAAAAAATAGAAATTAAAATAAGGACACAATGTTCAATGTGGCATTGTTTCCACTTACGAGTGGAAATAAGGCCACATGTGGCCTTAATTGTCACCGAAAAGAACCTTTGCAAACTGCTGAAGTTTCTAGAAAAAACATTTGTCTTTAAATAATTTCGTCGGAGGTACTTTTAACGGCTGATATTTAGAGACCACCACGCATCATAACCGTGTAGCATTTTCAATAGAACTACGATCATCTTTGCTTCCAGTGGAAAAGCGCAGATTTTTTTCATATAATGAAGAACATTGCTGTTAGGGGGAGATTTCGGAAGGAACTTAAGGCCGATTTTTAAAATTGAATAATTTGAATTTGAATAAATTTAACTATTTTTACTTGCGATATATATAGTATAGTTTGATAGAGTTTGGCACCAAGCTCTCTTATCGAAAATGCGCGCATTTGGTTTCGATGAACCTCTTCTTCGTTGGATTAGAAATTACCTTTCGGACAGTTCAATACAAGTCGTATTGGACGGTTTCAAGTCTGAAATCCACAAAATAAATGCTGGTGTGCCCCAGGGTTCCGTTTTGTTTCCGACTCTCTTCCTTATTTTTATAAATGATCTTTTGTCTGAAACTTCTAATCCATTAAACTGTTTTGCTGACGATAGTACCCTCAGCTTCTCATATTCGTTTACAGATTCTCATCCATGTCCTTCGGATGTGGAACTTGAACGGCAGCGTATGATAAGCTCATTAAATTCTGATCTCGACAGCATTGTCGAATGGGGAATCAAAATCCGCGTAGAATTTAATGCTTCTAATACTCAATGTTGTCTCCTGTCGTTAAAAAAAAAAATTCAACCGTAATACTCGCGCTTCTAGGAATGCCCATCAGTTCACCCTCGAGCCCAACTTGGGACGTACTGTAATGTACAGAGATTCTTTCTTCAGTCGCACCACACAAATGTGGAATGCTTTACCTGACTCGACTTTCCCCTCCCATTTCGATGTGCAAACGTTCAAAACCAATGTGCATCGGTATCTCCTTCTAAATCCTCTCCTACTTAGCTAATCGCTCGTGCTGTGTAAAAAACATTTTAAGGGTAGCCATAACCCCTTTTGCGCGCGTGGAATTTAAAAAAAAAAAAAAAAAAAAAAATAGGGCTAGTTTAGGATTCGTGCAGAAAAAAAAATCGAGATAATAATATTTTCCCTAACATTACGATGATAGAAAACGCGAAAGAAGTGGGTCTCGCAATTCTCTCCGTCTGTCTGTATGTACCTCGACCTACAGCCTAAACGGCTGAAGCGATTTTCTTCAAACTTTGGACTTAAGCTTCTTATGAGATTCCCTAGAGGGGAAATTGATTTTTTTTATCTCAAAAAATAACGGTACCTGCCATACAACCATAATATACAAAAATTGATTTATTTCAAAAATGGCTGTAACGATTTTGAAAAAAAAAAATTACGAGCTACTTTAATTACTAAAATATTTTGGTAGAAAAAAAAAAATTTGTGTAACTATATTTTGGTTTTCAAATTTCTCGTTAACGGTTTTTAACCAAATTTTTTATGCAAGTGGTACTTTACAATTTTAACAATTTTTCAAATAAAATTAAAAAAAAAAAATGATTGGATTTTTTAAAAAATTTTTAAATATTTTTTTTTTTTTGAAAATGCAATATTTTGAAAACGGGTCAATGAATATTTTTAAATTTTGTGTAAAATTGTAAATTATTTAATTCTAAAAGTTGGCATACCAAAATTTATTTTTGAAAATGTTTAAGAATTTTTATATATTTTATTTTTTGAATTTTTTTTTTTCGTTAAATTCACAAATCAGATGACACACTTTTTTTTGAGCTCTATCGGCTTAAGCTATTAAAAAAAAAAAAACAAATTTAAAATAAATTATAGAAATAATTTATATTTTAAATTGTTTTTAAAACTTTTTTAATGATATCAAAATGTTATAGAACCACTTATGCACATTGACAATTTTAAGCTACGTTCAAGTTGTTCGCTACGAGAGCAAGTTTGTGCGATCCAGTCGTGCCCATTTTTTTTTAAACGTTGTATTATTATTTGTATAATTATTAAACAAATTGCGTGTGTCAGATTCTTTCCATTAAAATTTGAAACATTTTAACTTTGCACTAGCATACCTCTAAGATTAATTATCCTATGTGAAGATACTCGTATATAAGAATTCGTTGAAATAAATCTAAATCCAAATCTAAGTAAATCTAATTTTTGTTTGTTTGAAAAGTACCCAGACAAGACGGGTTTTCAATGCAAAAAACTGTATTCAGCGCTATTAAATGTTTTAGAAACAGAGTATGCTCCTTCCGCACGATCCATATTACTGTTCCAATTACACTAACCAAATATTAAATAAAAAAAAAAACTTGTAGTAAAAACAGACAACAGAAAATTTAAAAGCAAAAGTTCGGTAAAAAAAAACACCAAAATCAATTGCAAATATTCTGTATCAAATATAGCCTGGTGTAATACATACAGCAGAGTATGTATAGTTTTTAGAAATCGAAATATGTTGTTGTGTTTGTTTATGACGGCTTTCCGGTTTGCAGCGCACGTTTAAAGGGTTATAACATGGCCTAAAGCAACAAGTGGTATAAAGAGTGTATAAAGTAGAGGTAGATTGTCTGTATTTACGCAATGATATTGTTTTAATTACTAAACAGGATGTTTTTTCACAATGGCGTACTAATTAGATGTGTAGTGCGTGGTGGTTGATGGTGTAACACCATCACAACACATCGCATACAAAATGTAGTGCAATTTAATTTTATAATAATATTATTATTTTTATTGAGGTGTGATGTGATGTGCATCATTAAAGGCTTCAAACAATTGGGCATTGGGCTATTAGAACGGTAGTTCTATACTATTTTACCTTTTTTGTTCAATAACAATAAAAAGTTACTAAAATTGCGTTTTAATCTGTTAATTAATTTTGTGCATTACAGTTTAAATAAATTGTGCCTGGAAGGTGCTGAGCCATACAAATTAGACTATTTATATGTACATGAATATATGTTGTTAATTAAGAAAATCAATTATTGACTGTTCGTTCAAAAATAAGAAATTAAAACAATTATTATATAAATTAGGTGTTAAGGGTAGGTAGTATAGTATAGTATAGTATAGTATAGTATAGTATAGTATAGTATAGTATAGTATAGTATAGTATAGTATAGTATAGTATAGTATAGTATAGTATAGTATAGTATAGTATAGTATAGTATAGTATAGTATAGTATAGTATAGTATAGTATAGTATAGTATAGTATAGTATAGTATAGTATAGTATAGTATAGTATAGTATAGTATAGTATAGTATAGTATAGTATAGTATAGTATAGTATAGTATAGTATAGTATAGTATAGTATAGTATAGTATAGTATAGTATAGTATAGTATAGTATAGTATAGTATAGTATAGTATAGTATAGTATAGTATAGTATAGTATAGTATAGTATAGTATAGTATAGTATAGTATAGTATAGTATAGTATAGTATAGTATAGTATAGTATAGTATAGTATAGAATAGTATAGTATAGTATAGTATAGTATAGTATAGTATAGTATAGTATAGTATAGTATAGTATAGTAGTATAGTATAGTATAGTATAGTATAGTATAGTATAGTATAGTATAGTATAGTATAGTATAGTATAGTATAGTATAGTATAGTATAGTATAGTATAGTATAGTATAGTATAGTATAGTATAGTATAGTATAGTATAGTATAGTATAGTATAGTATAGTATAGTATAGTATTGTATAGTATAGTATAGTATAGTATAGTATAGTATAGTATAGTATAGTATAGTATAGTATAGTATAGTATAGTATAGTATAGTATAGTATAGTATAGTATAGTATAGTATAGTATAGTATAGTATAGTATAGTATAGTATAGTATAGTATAGTATAGTATAGTATAGTATAGTATAGTATAGTATAGTATAGTATAGTATAGTATAGTATAGTATAGTATAGTATAGTATAGTATAGTATAGAATAGTATAGTATAGTATAGTATAGTATAGTATAGTATAGTATAGTATAGTATAGTATAGTATAGTATAGTATAGTATAGTATAGTATAGTATAGTATAGTATAGTATAGTATAGTATAGTATAGTATAGTATAGTATAGTATAGTATAGTATAGTATAGTATAGTATAGTATAGTATAGTATAGTATAGTATAGTATAGTATAGTATAGTATAGTATAGTATAGTATAGTATAGTATAGTATAGTATAGTTTAGTATAGTATAGTATAGTATAGTATAGTATAGTATAGTATAGTATAGTATAGTATAGTATAGTATAGTATAGTATAGTATAGTATAGTATAGTATAGTATAGTATAGTATAGTATAGTATAGTATAGTATAGTATAGTATAGTATAGTATAGTATAGTATAGTATAGTATAGTATAGTATAGTATAGTATAGTATAGTATAGTATAGTATAGTGTATAGTATAGTATAGTATAGTATAGTGTATAGTATAGTATAGTATAGTATAGTATATAGTATAGTATAGTATAGTATAGTATAGTATTGTATAGTATAGTATAGTATAGTATAGTATAGTATAGTATAGTATAGTATAGTATAGTATAGTATAGTATAGTATAGTATAGTATAGTATAGTATAGTATAGTATAGTATAGTATAGTATAGTATAGTATAGTATAGTATAGTATAGTATAGTATAGTATAGTATAGTATAGTATAGTATAGTATAGTATAGTATAGTATAGTATAGTATAGTATAGTATAGTATAGTATAGTATAGTATAGTATAGTATAGTATAGTATAGTATAGTATAGTATAGTATAGTATAGTATAGTATAGTATAGTATAGTATAGTATAGTATAGTATAGTATAGTATAGTATAGTATAGTATAGTATAGTATAGTATAGTATAGTATAGTATAGTATAGTATAGTATAGTATAGTATAGTATAGTATAGTATAGTATAGTATAGTATAGTATAGTATAGTATAGTATAGTAGTATAGTATAGTATAGTATAGTATAGTATAGTATAGTATAGTATAGTATAGTATAGTATAGTAAAGTATAGTATAGTATAGTATAGTATAGTATAGTATAGTATAGTATAGTATAGTATAGTATAGTATAGTATAGTATAGTATAGTATAGTATAGTATAGAATAGTATAGTATAGTATAGTTATGTTGTTGTGTTAATATACCTAAGGTATATTTTCCAAAAATATATTTACATTGATATTTGGTTGATTTCGAGGCTGATGTGATTGGTTACTGACATTTTCATTTTAAATAAAATAATAAAATAAAATAATAAAATAAAATTTAAAATAAACTAACAATTTATGAATTTTTAAACCTTATTTTAATCGGAACTTATTTAATGTTTCACTTAAAACGGTTGACAAAGATTTTCCAAAAGGAATTTTCCAACAGGGATGACTATTTTTAAAATAATTTGTGGTATTTTTTTAGCATCTTGCAAACTCGTTAGATCGGTTTTCTTAAAAATTAATTTGTTATATAAAAATTCTTGAACATTTTTAAAAAAAAATTTGGTCTACCAACTTTAAGAATTTAATAAAATACAATTTTGCACAAAATTAAAAAAAAAATCATTAACCCGTTTTGAAAATATTGAATAAAAAAAAAATCAATACTTTTTTAAAAATCCAAAAATAATTTTTTTCGAAAATTTGTATACCTATTCCCATATAAAATTTCAGACGTCTTGGGGGCTGGGTTAACGTTAGTATAATAAGCTAAAACTTTACAGGACTTTTTTTTTAATTATTTAGAACACCCCCTAAGGGTGCGTCATTCAAACTAAGACAATGACCCTTATAAGGACCACCCTAATGTATATATGTAGTGTTGATACATATTTTTGGTAAAATTTTTTAGTACATATCGTTGTTTGTCCTCAAGATATTCGAATTCAAAAACATTTTTAAAGAGTTTATTTTTTTTAAAGGTAGTTTTATTCAACCCGATTAAAAAATCCGATGAATGGTCTGCCAAAGGCTTCCGACAATTTTGTTCAGTGTTTTCTTTTAGAATCCGAATTCGATAACATTCGTTCTCTAGATTATGGTTGATGAAAAAGGTACTCTGAACATACGTAGATACATGCAAACTTTACAGACATCTTTCTAAAAAATGACTGATTCTGATTCTAGAGACCTCAAAACGTGAAGAGATGTCATGATTCAGCAAATCGCACCAATTGCATAAACTTTCAATATGGGAAAAATAAAAATTGTCCTACACAATTATATGAAAAAAAAAAAGTTAACAATAAAAAATTATAAATTGTGGTTATTTTTCTTATTTTGGAGAAAACTCAGTATGAAATATGCCCCAAACTCTTATTCGTATAGGTACAATAATGGAATCCTGTACAAACAAAATTAACAGATTTTGGTTAAATTATCCTACTCCAGGAATAGCAATATTGTACATAAGATATTCAAAATTAAAACGGATAATTTTAAGAAAAATCGTACAAAATGTCGCATGATTGCATTATTATCCACACAATAATCTTTTAAAATGTAGACATTAAGGTGGTCCTTATAAAGGTCTTTGTCTTATTTTGATTGACGCGCCCCCTAATTTGTTCTAAATAAATAAAAAAAAATCCTGTACAAATTTTTTTTTCATTTTAATTCATTTATTTATTTATTTCATCTTTTATAATAGACTAAAGTCTTTTATAGCTAAAGTTAAGATACATTACATAAGTGTATATAACAAACTAGATTATAATTTAACCCATTAAAGACCAAGCAACTTTAAAATAATGAGAAATGAAAAACCTTTAAAACCCTGTTTAATGAGTTCTTTATTTGACCAAAAATACATTTTAACAACAATTTTTTTGTTAAGTTTGGTACTTAGAGGGGTGTACTCAAACGAGTACACTGGCCAGATATGGGTACATTCCTTGCTTAGTTATGAAGTATTTTGAAACACGCTTTTTCGATACAAAGAGTAGTTTGGCACCTCTCACATATCCATCGAACTCTGCTGTGGCATCGTTGTTGATTTTGAATTTTTTTGGGGAAATGTCCTCCTTCACTGTGAATCAAATTTTTTGGCAAATATGGCTTATTTGGTGCTTTTGTTGATGGCCCGGAATGTAAATAAGTCCTCGTTATGGTCCTGACAAATGAAAGTAGATTGCGGTTTTCTTTGGTTTGCAAACAATGGAGTCGCCAAGCCTTTACCACCATTGAGCTGATCATATGTGTGAACAATGGCCACCACCAGTTTTTACCCTTTATTTTGATTATGTAGTTGTTCGCAAATTGGTCATGAAGATCGATCCCACCCATACCCTTGTTGTATGCCACTAATGGTTTTGGCTGTAGAATGACTACCTTCTCTTTTGCTGTTGCTGACCATCGCATCGTTTGGCTTTTCCAAGAGGTTCCAGGGTGTCGTAGTTTGTTGCAACTGTAACAACAGCATTATCCTTCCACCGCGCGAACAAAATGTTATTTTTTTTGTCGAATTTGTGATGAAAGTAACAACGATGGCCTTCATTACTGTCTTCAAGGATTTCAATGGACGTTTGTTTGTTCTATTGTCACGAACCGTACAAAAAAAAAAGCTGTGGTCACTTGGCCTTTTTACTACTTCCAGTAAATCAAGCACCACTCGAGATCCAAATGGTAAACACTTATTGCTTGGAATTACATTTTTGGCACCGCAATATATGTCAAAGTTATAGCAATAACCATCGCTACTGCAAAGCATCCACTCCTTATACCCAAAACGGACAGGCTTTCCACGGCATTGCGGAATGATGACCACAGTATTTGATCATCGCCTCATCAGTCGATAGTTTGTCATGAAAAAAACGTTCTAGGCACGTCTAGGCACCAATACAAATTTTCTTGAGGAAATGAATAATATCCTAACAAAAGCATTATGCCAACAAATTTTCTCAGATCTTCTTTTGTAAATATGAAAGTGTGACAGTTTTGGTCGAGTGCATATATTTGGCTTTGCTCAACAATCAAGTTCATTACCTACCTAATCATTGAAAAATTGTTCAAAGATTTGAACTTAGTTTTCTAATGGTATTTCTTCTTTTATTTTTGATAAATTTGCCAAATAGTCGAAAGTTTCATCTATTTCATTAGCGTGAACCACATGTTTTGACCATTCAGAAGCATTATTTTGAAACTCACCTCTGGCTGAGCTTTCATCCCTTAGCCAAGCAAGTGGGATATCATCCTCACTGTCAAATTCATCATTGATTTCAACCTCTACTGCTCCTGGTATGTCAACATGAATATGGGAATCAAGCAAGTCATCCTCACATAAATCTTCCTCGTCCGTTTGTATATCAACATCCGGTGGAATAACCACTATATCTACTTCATTACCATCGTCTGGAAATCTTCAACAGCCATGGAGAGATTTGCGTTGCGCCTACCATAAAATCTTTTGCAGTTTATTGATGAAAAAGCCATTACTCTGCAAATTCAGTGAGAAAAAAAAATTAGCACGGTTTTGGCCAGTGTACTCAATTGAGTACACAACTTTTGTAGACCACTTACCAGGAACAAAACACAATTTTACGAATGTGAATTTCTTACAATGTTGATCTTTGGTAAAAAAATCTATTGAACAGAATTGGTAATTCAGAAATTTGTAATAACTGCTATCAAGATTTTGTTTGTAAATTACTAAACATTTTGATTTAGTTGGGTTTAATCTCAAGTTATTCTCCTCAGACCAATGCAAAATTCTGTCAAGATCATTATTCAGCTGGTACACACCATTTTCAATCATCCTCAGTTTGCAACTTAGCCGAATCTGCACTGCACATCATCTGCATATAAATCAATGGATGAATTTTGAACTTGCGCTGGAAGGAGGTCATTTATACACATTGAGAATAGCAGCGGCCCAAGAATCGACCCCTGTGGAACTCCAGAAAAAAAGTTACAGTAAACCGGAAACATGTTTTCCCACCACTACAGCTTGTCTTCTCCCAGAAAGGTAAGAAAGCATTAACTTGGAAGCTGATTTCGAAAACCAGAACTGCCTTTGCATTTTTGAAATAAGAATATTATGGCTAACCGTATCAAAGGCCTTAGAAAAATCAAGCAATCCTAAAAATGGAACCTTATACTCATCAATTGCATTCCTTAAATCATCAGTTACTTTAAGTATAGCTGATACGCAAGTATGATTCTTACTAAAACCCGATTGGTTAACGCATAAAAGATTGTTATTTTTTATAAAGCTAGAAATCTGGCAATGCAAAAGTTTTTCTAGAACCTTTGAGATAAACGGAAGAACCGATATGGGTCTCTATTCGGGAGGTGCTAAGCGAGTGGCAGATTTTTTCAAAACCGGAATAGCTTTGGCAATTTTCCAGCTGGAGGGAAATGAGCTTGTTGTAATAAGAGTATAAAAGATGTGTGTAAGAACTGGAAGTACATGAGATAGAATTATTTTAATAAACAATGGGTGTATTTCATCGAAACCCGATGCTTTCGATTTTATGTTCAAAATGTTGGCCACAACATCAGCTTCTTCAATATTGTGACATTGAAATTGGTTGTTTAAGCCCAAGGGGCTTAAGGGTTCCCATTCGTCGGTAAGATTCACTATTTGGTTAAAGGATTTGGATTGAACTTTGTTAAACTCATAGTTCAGGGTTTGTTTTCGGGGTATTTTTCTTTCGACGCACCAACTCCTAGATCTCGAATATTTGTCCACAGTTTTTTAGAAGGTAGATCTTTGCTTAGGTGATTTGAGTACAATTTAATTTTAGCTTCTCTTATTTTTATGCTCACATTATTTCGAATAGCACGAAAAGAGTTTTGAAACTCTTGAGATCGGAAGCGTTTCCATAGTTTGTAGGCGAGGTCTCGTTGTATAATCAATTCTTTTATTTCTTGTGTAAACCACAAATTATGCTGGTTTTTGACCGACTTTGTTTTGATCTTTACATGTGCATCGAACAAGTTACGAGTATGGTTTTGAAAATAATCTACCTGATCTTCAGCAGAAGGCGTAAAAGTACAGTACAGCTAGATATTTTCAATGTCATTGGTAAAGTATAAATCTAGCATTGTTGCACCTTTGTTTGTAAAATGAGACGGATTACTATAGTTATTAGTGCTGAGACAAAGGCTCCTCATTTTCTCTGTGAATGACTTTGAAGTTTCTCTGTTGAGCAAATTGCAATTAAAATCGCCACATAGAATTATTTCAGAGTAAATAGACGATATATTTTCTAATGCTGTGAACAGGGGTTCAAAATCAATGTTTTTGTTTGGACGATAAACTACACCAACTAAGCATTTGTTAAGACCATTGAAAATGTCTATAAAACAGCATTCGACTGGAGAAGAGGTATCGGATCTAACGATGAACCTGTGCTTGATGCAGGATCACTTCTATCAGAACGAAACAATTCATACCCCTTTAAACTACACAGAATGTCAGATAAATTTGCCTTGTACCATGTTTCAGAAATACAAATGATGTCTATATCTGAGCCCTCAAAAACATAACTAAATTCATCTATTTTGGGATAAAGACTCTGTGCATTTAAATTGCATACATGGAGGCCATAACAATGCTTGTATAGAATGTCAATCATCACGCGCATATTGTTTGTGCGGTCAAACAAAGTAGCACTTATGGAGTCAGTCATATTCATAGAAAATGAAATAAAAACCATCACCAAGACATAGGATTACCCAGAGAAGGAAATTAGAGAAAATCAAACAGAATTTAGATATTTGGCTTGAATTTAACATAAAAAATATAAAGAAGAATAATAAAAGGTAAAAAGAAAGCAATATAAATTAAAATTATATAAAAATAAAAAGAATCTAATTCAGTCAGTTTTGCAGCTCATTGGATTGAATTTCGACAGTTATTATATTCAAGCTTTCGATCAATGGAATTAAAAGTGGTTTCGCTGCTCCAGTGATGCATACGTATACCCTCCCGCTTCTGGTGTAAACACTCGAAAGAGCTTTCCCACGTTTGAAAACAAGAGCTTTGCGCAAGATCAAGTGATTAGATGACGTTAAGCTTTCGTTCACATAAAATTCTGCTGTCAGAAGCGAGCTTTACATCATGTAAACAAAGATTTTGTTTTTTACATATCTAACGTTGACGGTTCGATCTAAGCAAATTATTCTTATTTGGTGTGCAGAAATTTATTAAAGTTGAGGTGTTCACATCTGCGGGAATGCTTTTAGATTTTTTACGATAAATATTTGGTAGTGAGGGTACTGGTGTGCATTCGACGGATTTGCACAAATTTGAAAAAATATCCTGCAGGTCTTCGTTTTCTGTTTTGGGAATACCTCGCATAATCGCACATGTTGAATACTTCTGTCGTTCGAGCTCTTCTATGCGTTGGGCAAGTTGTCTAGTGTCGGTGGCGCTGGGGGCTTCTGGTGTTTTTCTTTCAAGCTGTTCGACTCTACGAGTCAAGTCTGCGACGGCGAGGCTGTCATCTGTGAAACGTTGATTAAAATCACTTTCCATTTTATCCAGTTTCTCGGTCAGCTTCATCATTTCATCCTGAATCCACTGTCTTAAATCTTTCATCTCTTTTTTCATCATCTTTTCAAAAAGCGACAATTTGTTTTTTGTGTCGGGTGTTTGTGCTATTTTAGATGAGTTTGGTTGGTAAGCTGCAAATTTACCTTTCGACCGTAGAACCGGAGAACAAAGGCAATTAAGAGATGAAGTGAATTATTGAAAACAATGATATTATATCAGCGATTCAAGATACAAATTTATGCAAACGTGATGATATTTAACTCATACACCAGTTGGAAATACTTTTGTTAATATTAAATTAATAAATTTAGAGTAAACTTGAAATAATTATTAACGCGATTAAAACTACGTCTCAGCTCATTTTATTAACGTTAACCCGGCCCCCAAGATGTCTAAATTTTTATATGGAAAATCCCATGTATTTTTGTACATCCAACTTTAAAAATTCATTACTTTAGTAATGATTGATACAGAAAATTGAATTTTTGCACACATGTAGAAACTTTTGTCATGTTTAAAAAATTGTATTAAAAAAAAAATTGTACAACATTTTTTAAAATTTAAAAAAAAAATATGGCTATAAGTAGGCAAATAACTGTTTTAATTTTTTGTTGTTGTCAGATACATTTCTATATCTCATTTCTATATATGACAAAAATGAATAGATGTGTTCCAAATTTAAATTTTTCCTAATAAGTACCGAAGTTAAGATTTTTCCAATTTGGATTTACAAAAATACATGAGATTTGCCATTTAAAACTTCAGACGTCTTTTACAGGATTTTTTTTTTTAATTTAGTTAGAACAAATTAGGGGGTGCGTCATTCAAAATAAGACAAAGACCTTTATAAGGACCACCGTAGTTGACATAGACAAATATGAACATATTCGTATGATCTTGTATTTAAAAGGACAGTTCTGTGAATAATCCTACATAATAAACGCCTTTTGAAATCGGAGCTTGTGTTTTTTAGGAGACCCAGTAGAGGTAGTTGCAGCGCAGCCAAGTGCAGAAGTCTGGTTCTGAAACTTCCGGACGGATCTACAATAGCAGCCAAAAAGAACGTGAAGTACCTATGCATCCACTTCAACGAGTTGTTAAGGTTCAACCCGCACACACGAAACGTCATCAAAAAAGCCAACTGGGGCCTTTCAGCGACTCCACCCATTGATGAGACGCAGAAACGGACTAAGCCAGAAGACGAAGATACTTATGTACAAGCAGCTCCTGCGGCCTGTAAACAGCTATTCCTTCCCTGTCTGGTTCTCCATCTCGTAGACGGCCATGAAGAAAGAAAGTTACTAAGGATTTGTACCGGACTACATTTTGATCGGCAGCGAATGAGACATCACAGCAACGAGCGTCTTTACACAGGAGCTAACATCATCCCCCTGGACAGGTACCTACTGCTTCAAGCAAAGAAGCTTGAAGAACTCACTAACAGGCACCTAAATCAACTGACGAGAAGAATGGCCACTCAGCAGCGACACCCCGAGCCGAGGTACGATGGAAATCCTGGTTGACAACATCATCACGGACAACGAGCCAGCAGTTTCGTTCTACGCTGACACAGGGTCAGCATATCACCGCGGCTAAAGGCCAACCCATCCCCCCACCAAAACCACAACTTGACAACCGGGACGGAATACCCCGAGGACAATAAAGTCAGTCGACTTTTAGATTTAATTTTTTGACAAGTATTTTATATTTTATAATCCTTTAAACTTAAGACAAAGTATAAGATTAGGCCCCCTGTGTACCAATAAATGTATAATATCATCGTATCTAACTAGATATTATAAGTCAAATTGAAATTATTATTTTGTTCAATAAATATATATCTATCTATCTAATAAACGCCTTTTTCAGTACAACCATTGGTCAACCAATAACAACTGACCTATAATAACATCTTTTTGCTATAGTTGTTCGCGTATAAATTGTTTGCTGTGCAGCCTACTCACTCTCACCAAAACACAGCTACTAAAACTAAGATCGTGCATTCCAATTAAGGTTCCTATTACATTAATATAAATATAGAATGTATTTAGTAAATTAAACAGTTTCACCTATCAGTTATCTGTGATATGGTGAAAAGTACAAGATGTATTGAGTACAGTTTATATGCTCTTATTTCATATATATAAATATTTTATGTACTCATTACATACATATATGACGAACGGTTTTATGTAATGAATACATGATTTTATAGTGATTACACACAGTTTTTCTGCGCTTTTCTATGTACTCATTACTAACATATGTATGTAATGTATTGTGTACATTGAATACTGTATGTATTACATTTTTAATTATTCACTATCCATATGTAATCATTTCATGAATTTTATTTACTACATAAATATTTAGCAAATATGTAGATAATGTAGATACTCACAAAATAAAAATGAAATGAGTACATATACACTTTGTTCTCATCAATATATTTATATTGAATTGCATAGTTGAGAATTTTCGCTTTCTTAACTTCGTTGTTGATTGCGCAGTTGCTTTTCCATTTATTTTGCGACATTTCAACTTTATCTTCTCTGTTTAGCTGGTGTTCACTTCATTCTAACAAACATTTTATTTGAAACATATCAAGTTTTACTTATCTGATCTTGGATTGTTCTAAGCACGAAGCCTGTATTGCCCAGCAACTGCGTAACAACAAAACGTAACAGATGGAGGTTGCATCCAGGATTGTGAACAAAATTGCAATAATGATAAAAAAAATAATTAAAAAACGAATTGAATAATCGGACCAAAAGTTGTGAAATATACATTAAACTCTATTTTTGTTAAATAAATTTTGTAAAATGAATGCGCCAAAAGAATATAGGAACTCTATTCAATGGGAATGTAAATATTATTAATTTAGTTCTAAATTGATAAATTATTCCAATTCTGCGATATGTGGTGAAACCCCATAACTGTTCCCAAAAAAAAGCAACATGAAAAAGTTCAAGGATTCATCCTGGGTTAAATGATAAGAGATTAAGACCATAATCGTAAATTACTTCCATAAATCGCTTATCATCATCTCTAGTGCTGAAGAAGTTGATCTTCTTTTCTTTTTTTTTTTTTTCATAGAAGAATGCGATATGAACGCACGTTTTAAATATGCTGATGCACATTTTGTTTGCCACATGAATGACGCGAAGCCAAAAATCGCAACAGCATGATTATCATAAAAACTCCCAACCAACTTTTGAATGACAACTCTTCCAAGCATCACTTCATCTTGACGTGCACTGTCGCGAATGCATGCAACTGTGCCACCAAGTGACATGTCTGCCACACAAATTTTGAAATATTACACCCCCTCCCCCTGTAAGTGCTTGCAAGTGTTATTTTATATATTTTTGTTATAACTGATGCTTGGCTTAATGTGCCCCCTTTATCATCCTCCTATATATTTTGCCATCTTTTTGGTGGCTGTCATAAGAAAAGGACTAAACGCCTTACAGACCTAACCCCTCGAAAACATAAGGAACTGGAGGTATATACGAGTCGAGTAGGTAAAGTTAAGGTCGTGATATCTGCAAGTTTGCAGAGCGTAATACCGAAGAAGTAAGCACCTTTCCTCTGCATGATGCTTTCATGCCATAACGTGCGAGTTATACACTATTAAAGCGTGTTGGTAATAATGCAGTCTACTGCATTTGTTTGCGTATCTTCGGGCATTTTAGTCCTGTATTAGTAGTTCGTATCTTCTGTGTTAGGAACTTCATGTTTTATTTTTTTGTCTTCAAAGAAAAACACCGCGTTCTCGAAACATATACTGCCACCAGAAATGCAAAGACAATCGCACAAACAAGGATGAACACAAAAAACTCAAACAAGCATCCACATCAGCAGGAAGGATAGACATTTGGTGTATAGGGAAACAACGGTTTTCCATTTTCGAATAGAAATTCTTCGTTTTCCTAAAGAAAGAAGAAGATAAAAAGCTAAATTAAACTTAGAAAACTAAAACAAAAAGCTGACATGGCAGTTCGTAAAAAGAACAACATAATATCTTGGGATATATGATGCTAGTGCATGTGCATTCTGCAGATATGCAAAGCCAGAGCTAAAACTACTAGTTTTGATACATCCTCTATTTATAATTGTTTTTTGTTTGTTTCCACCTTAATAAATGATACCACTTGTGAAATTGTCTTACGTCAAGGCGTGTTTCGTCGCCGAGCATCTACGTCGGTCGGAGCGACGCACGATGGTTGACGACGACTTGGAGCCAAATTTACTGGTACTGTATTTTAGGTTGTAGGATATTAACTTTGGATTAGGAGAAAATGCTTACGGTAAAGCTGCGATGGCGACACAGAAGATACTTTTACATATCGTTGGGAAAAAAAACTGACCAGTGTTGGATTTATCCACAAATAAATAATCCAACTACACCTAACGGGCTCCGTGTCTAGGCTCTAGTTCATATTTATTTCGGATTTAAGTTTTGAAACTTGTAATTTTTTTTTGACTATTAAAGTTGTATTCTCTAACACAGTGAGAAATTTTAAATTATTAGGAGTTCTTTATTCAAACTTTTAAGCAAAAACCTGGTAAGCAGTATATTATTATAACAATTCTGGAGATTACGGAATTTAATCAAAATTTTTTTTAGATAGAGCTTGATACAACCGAAATCGTTGTGTGGCAGCTGAACGTTCAAGAACAAAAACTTGAATTTATCCTGTCTAGGGAATCGCATAAGAACACTTCACACAAAAAATTGAAGCAAATCCGCCCAACCTTTCAGGCAAAATGGTTTATAAGTTCTGGATATTAAAGTAAAGCTTTATCACAACAAAAACATAAATGTTAAAAAAGTAGCCAAGTTCTTCTATATACAAAAACTTTTGCGTAACAAGTCATCCGTAAAAAGTAATGAGATCTAAAAGTACGCCAAGTTCTAATTTTATTAATGTTAAATATCAAATTTTTTAAGTAGAGTAATATCGAAGAACCTCAAAATTATTAGAGACATCTATTTTTTAATGATTACTGACTTAAATTGAGTTGATTTACCAGTCAAGCTTTCATATCAAAATTAAGTAATTAGGTGGAAAAAAGAAAACTTGCCAAGTTAACCAACTCAATTTAAGTCAGTAATCATTAAATAATAGATGTCCCTAATAATTTTGAGGTTTTCGATATTTCTCTACTTAAAATATTTGATATTTAACATTAATAAACTTAGAACATGGTGTACTTTTAGATCCCATTACTTTTTACGGCTGACTTGATACGCAAAGGTTTTTTTATATAGAAGAACTTGGCCACTTTTTTAACATTTATGTTTTTTTTTGTGATTTCACTACTTTTCCAAAGGTTCTTTTTATCAGGAAAAGTGGGTGGAATAAACTTCCGCAATAAGAGCCTCATAAATAAAGTAGGTTTTTAATTTATGCCGTACTACAAGTCCTACCGATCTATCTATTTTCATAAGTTAGAAGTGCTCCATTGAAATGATAATAATTGATAAGAAGTAAGTGGATGAAACGCCCCTGCATACAAAAATTTCACGATTTCAACTTTTTCTTTGTATACACCAGAAAACGAACCGCTTTACTAAATTTCATAATCCTGCTCCAAACGGAAGTGCTCTCAATATATTAAATATTAATTCTGTGAAAATAGGTGGTTGCCACGCCCACTGAATATTAAATCTCAAATTTTTAATTTTCCCTTTGCTTGCATGTCAAGTCCTATCGCTCTACCAAATTTGATCATTCTACGACAACCAGAAGTTGATATCAATTTTGCGAAATCCGGATGCCACGCCCTCTGAATTTAAAGTCTCAAATTTTAAAATTATGCATTCGCATTTCATCATGCTACGACAGAAGTGCTCCTCATAATTGATATGAAATGGGTGGGTGCCACGCCCCTGAATGTAAAATATCAAATTTTAAAATTTTTCCTTTGTTTGCACTTTAAGCCCTACCGCTGTACTAAATTTCATCATTCCACGGCAATCAGAAGTGCTCCAAATAATTTATATCAATTCTATGAAAATGGGCGGGTACAACCACCCTGTATGGAAATTATTAAATTTCCGTCTTTTTCCTTTGTATACACCACAGGGCCAACCGTTGTCCCAAATTACAAGATTCTATGATGTCGGGAAGTGCTCCATAATTTTCTGTCAGTGAGTGAGTGAGTCACTTACGGTTTTTGCGATTTTTGCAGTCTCTTACCTGGGGAACTCCTAGTGCTAAAGAATTGAAATTTGGTGAGTTGCCTAAACCTGGTGAGCTTAGCAAATGTTGAGAGTTTAAAGTTTCTGACTTTATTAGTACTGAAGTTAGAGGGGGTCGAAAATCACCTGAGTTTTATCCTGTAAAATGGGTGTAGTGCCAGAACTTGGCTGGGCACTACCGTGCTCTTTGATATATTTACAAAAACTTTTTCCTACACCAAATTGCAAATGTTAATTTAAAGAAATAATTTGTTGAATTGAGATGGTTTCTTCTAAACCACCGTTCGTCGGTCGTCAATCGACAAAAACCTTGGAAAAAAGTGATATTTTTTTGATTTCTTGTTTGAAATCGCCTTAGAATTCTCAAAACAACTTAGTCCAGCCCACTTAAGGAAGAACGAATTGTTGAAGGTGATGATGCATTGTCACCTCCAACTTGAAGTCTCTTTCTTTCCAGACAAAAGTGCAAAATAATTTAAAATTCCAAAAGAACTTAATGAAATTTCCTGTAATTTGTTTTTTGAATGACAGTTGTTTGCTTGAAACATTTCCGTTTAAAAATGTTTTCGTCTGTATATATAAATAGGTATTTGTGTGACTGTCAGAATGAGTTTGCATTTGATACTTAAACAAAATGTCACGCTAGGTATAATTAAATTGGAAATATATTAAGACTAGTCTTACACTTTGTATAAATAGTTTCGTTGAAATATTATGGTTTTCCAGATCATTGTCATGGATTTTTTTATAGTGAATTGTAATAATTTCAGTGCATTGTTGAAGCATGTATCGTTTCATTTTTATTAATGGCGTAGTTTCTACTTGTCAAAAAATTACTGCTTCAAAAGTGACAACTACCGAAATAGCGGGCTATTCAAAATAACACCTCTTATTGGAAAACCCTTTCTTTAGGGATTCTAGCACAAATGTCTATAGCATTTCTTTAATGCACGTATTGTTTACCAAACATTTTCTGAAAAATTATTTTACACATTGAAATGAGGTCTTGTACTACTATTATCTACAGTTTAGGGTTCGAAGCATTCCACCTAAACTTTAAATCTTTTACCCCCAGTTTCACAGTGGGAGTTTAAACTTAAGAGCAGCTGAACCTTAAACTTATTTTAATTTTTTTGGTTTAACTCGTCTGGTTCCACAGTGAAATCTGAACTTGAGTTCAATTGATCTTCGTTTATTTAGAGTTTATGAAAAAGAATTGGCAGCATTGTACGTGTTTGCTTCGCCAAGTGAGGTACAGTCGACTCCGCCTTACTGAAACACCATAATTGCAGACCATTTGTTCCAGTTAAGCGGAGTTTTCAGTTAACGGAACTTCGGATAACTGAAATTTGTTTCCAATAAGCGGAGTTTTGTCAAAACAAATTAAATTTCATTTAGCATGAAATCAAAAAAAAAATTTAGTTATACCTAGTTATACTTCCATATACATAATTATAAAAAATTAAAAAAAAAACAAACAAATTGTCGATTCACTTATGCGGAGTTGAATAAGTGAACAATGATCATTTGAAGCAAACAACTTTGTTTCAATTATCCGGAATTTGCAATTAGCGGAGTTCAGTTATGCGAAGCAGTTTGTGTGGAAAACTCTCAAAAATAAATTTCTTGTTCCAGATAACCGATGTTTTCAGTTAAGCGGAGTGCAGTTAAGCGGAGTTGACTGTATTGCAAACAGTACGTAACTTTCCTTATATATTATTTCTTTTTTTGAAGCAAAGAACACGCGAAACAGCATAACAATTATCTTGGGTTCTTGACAGTCTGTCGACCTTTCTTTTTAAGTGACACGAACAAAGTTAAAAAAAAAAAGAAAAATAAACCAATAACTGTGAAAAAAAGAGAAATAACAATTTTTCAACAGCAGACATGAAAAATAAGTAAATAAATTCCATAATGTATTATGTATGGTGGACCCAAACGTGAACTTATATTTTAACGAAACAATACTGTCGTTTAACTACAAATTGAACTCAGTTCAAGGTTTTAACGAAACTGTGAAACTGAATAAAATGTTGAACTGAAGCTTAAACCAAAAGTGGAGTTTAAACTGCTACGGTGAAACTGGGTTAAGTGGCTTTAGGGTGGGGTTCAGATTAATTAGCTTAAGTCCTGTTTTTCAAAGCATACCCCTGGTGAAATCCGCCCTTTTGATAACACGAATTTATCTATATCTCCGTAACTATTGATCTTAAGGCCGCACAGGTCAGATGGTCACCAATCGATAAGAAATCTATGGTCAAATATTTCGTGTTAGAAAACAGAGTACATACTTAAGATAGGCAGACTTAATTTATCCCTAGTAGTTGGAATCCTAACGGGCCTCAACTCGATGGGTACCCATAACATGAGCAGAATGGCCATTAGCACATCCGACTTCACTTTCCGACATATCACTTTCTTTGAGAATGCCCCAGAACCAGAAAAGAAGCCTTCGGGGAATATTTTTTCGATGAACTGTGCGACATCTCAATCTTGCTAATGAAAAACATCTTAAAATTCACTCAGAATTCAGGATGGTTCAGGGAGGCCTCCCGTAGCTCAAATTCCCTCATTCCTATTCCCCATCCCTCCTCGAACCCTTCCTTTCTTCTTTCGGGGAACGCAATGGATTCTTTGAGATACGAGTGAGATGGTGTGGCTTACAGCATTGTGATGCTTTTTCTCGTGGCTGAGGTAGTTCAGCGGTTTCCAAAGGTTCTTACCCAAAGAAGCAACAAAACTTCGGTTTGGAGAATGAATAATTTTTTATTTTTCCAAAATTGTTTACAAAATTTATATTATATTTCCTTAATTAAATAACAATGTTCTTCATACAATCTTTCAATTCAATATGTGTCCTCTGCACACAATCTAGGGAAAGGTCTGGAGCGGAACTCTCTAGGAGAACTTTGTCCAAAGGCACCTTGAGGAGGTTACCTAAGGAATGTTCTACAGAAATCCTCGTAGGAACTTCTTGTCCCTAGTTTCAATCTAGGGAAAGGTCTAGGGCGGAACTCACTAGGAGAACCTTGTCCAAAGGCACCTTAGGAGGCTACCTAAGGAATGTTCTATAGAAATCCTCGTAGGAACTTCTTGTCCCTATCGAGCAATCTAGGGAAAGGTCTAGGGCGGAACTCTCTAGGAGAACCTTGTCCAAGGGAACCTTGATGAGGCAATCTAAGGAATGTTCTATAGAAATCCTCGCAGGAATTTCATATCCCTAGTGAGCAATCTAGGGAAGGGTCTCGGGGCGGACCTCTCTAGGAGAACCTTGTCCAAAGGAACCTTGAGGAGGCTTCCTAAGGAAAGTTCTGTAATAATTCTCGTAGGAATTTCTTGTCCCTAGCAAGCAGTCTTGAGAACTCGGGCGGAACTCTCTAGGAGAACCTTGTCCAAAAGAACCTTGAGGAGGCTTCTTAAGGAAAGTTCTGTAGAAATTCTCGTAGGAATTTCTTGTCTCTAGCAAGCAGTGTAGGGAAAGGACTCGGGCGGAACTCTCTAGGAGAACCTTGTCCAAAGAAACCTTGCGGAGGTTGCCTTAGGAAAGTTCTATAGGTCTAACTAATTGACCTTACGGTCCTACTCTAAGATAATTTCTACTAAAAATTCAGAGCGGCTTCTATAATGGTCCAAAGCGCAACAGCATGCCACTCCTTCAGTTGACACACCTAATAAAGGTTTTTGTGTCCAAACGGATCTCTTATTCTCTATACTCTAGATTGGTATCCATACAACTGGGCGAGATTAAAAGACTATTTTGCCAATTTATATACGTCCTCTTATTAATGATTCGGTAAAAAATCACTGTGACCTGTAAGAAAGAAAAAGTGAAAAATTATATTTTTTCGGAATTCTAGTAAATATATTTGTTTAAATATATGCTTAATTATGACTTATAAATTATTCAAGCGACTGGTTACAACATGATTAGGGTATATGAAGGAGTTGTATAGTTTCGCTTGAAATATGGTTAGGGCATGTGCAGGTGTTGTAAAGCTTCGTTACAATATGATCACTGGGGCTGGTCACGAGACGATAAAAGTCTCGGTCGGGCATGACGAGACCGAGACTAGACAAGACTGCCTTTTAGGCAACCGAGACGGGACCAAGACGAGACTGTATATTTGGACCGAAATTTACAGAGAGTCTAATAAATTTAAAAATCCAATTTCAGTTAAATATTTATTTTCTTCTGCACATATTCAAACGATAATCGAAAATATTTCGTTCCAATAATCAACAGTTTGTCCGGAAATCGTATTTTTCGGAGACGATACCGAGACGAGACTTAATTTTACGAGACAGACACGAGACCGAGACGAGACTGAAAATTTTCAATTTTTACGAGACCGAGACGAGACATAAAAAAGTCTCGCAGAGTCTCGTCTCGTGGCCAGCCCTAATCATCACCCCATCTAACCTAACATAACTACTGATCTTAGACGAAAAATTGTAAGGCCAAGGTTGTGGGAAAAGAAACCATCTAGTTCGTACATGCATTCCTTTTCGGTGCGGCCGAAACTTTCAAGGTTTTTGTCGTTCCCGAAGAAACTTACGTGAATTAATTATCAAATAAGAATTTAAGAGCACTAAACTTCCAACATTCAAAAGTTACAGCCATTTTGGTTGGTACGTATGAACGAAAGATGGTTTCACTGTCCGTAACCTTAAATCTCAATAGTTTCGGAGATATAGGTTAATTCGCGTTTTCCAAAATGGCGGATTTCTCCAGGTCATGGCACATGGCGTTCCGAATTCCTTATAGTTAGGACCTTAAGGGCATCAACCTTCCACTTCATCCTGACAGAATGAACTTTGGTACACTAATAGTACATGTCCTAACTTTACTTTTAAGAAGTCCTGCCAGGGTGGCAATACCGTCAGGATTAAGTGCAAGGTTTGACCTAAAATGTGCCCTTCACACCCTAACTAATATTAAAGTATTCAAAATAAAATAGAAAACATTACGACGATTATCAGATTTTCTCAAGAGGGTATGATAAATAACTGCCCAGCTTCAGCTTTATGTTGAAAAAAGCCCACTTCGATAAAGTGAGTACTAATTAGTGAGTATCTACCAATGGAGTCCGTTATAGCGTCAAATATGATTCAGCCTTTGAACCATTATGAAGTTAAAGTTTTAACTCGACCATTCCGACCAATTAACAGGGGTTCATAATAGCCAATTCTACACTTAAACCGTGGTTGAACCTTAGTAAATTCGCTGAAATCTATAGCTTAAACTATTAGATTGACAGTACAAATATTTTGTATTGTCACTAAAGATGTAAGTTCTTTTAACTTTCAGCTGTAAAAAATCGGGTGTTACTCAACTTAGAAATGGGATGATGTCGCACAGAAAAACTGGGCCTTAGTAGTAGTATTTTTCTGCACCTGAAGCCTATACACAGAGAAAAAAACAACGTAAAATCGAAGCAAAAAACTTCGATTCTAATATTTTTCGGAATGATTTGGCGCCAACGCCGAAAATTCTTAAATCAAAGTGGAGCGACTTTATTTCAAAGTGATTTCATACTTAAAAACGAACTAGATTTTACTACGTTTAGATATTGATTTAAAGTGGAATCAAAGTTAAATCAAATTCACCCATCTTTTAAAACAAAATTTATCTACTTCGAATTATCGTAGATTGAACTTCACTTGGTTAGGTATTGATTCAAAATGGCTACCCACGCCACGCTTCTTTGTTTTAATTTATGTAAGACAAAGACAAATGTATATTCATGCTCGATGCATTTCATTTTTGTGGTGAATCATTTATTTGTGACGCCTTAAAGTGAATCGTTTAATGCTATGAGTATTTCATAGTAATAAATATAGGAAAAGTAATTACATATTGTTTTTCGATTATATGACAGTGAATTTTAAGTGCGCGTTTAATTTGTTCACAAATGTAAGGGAGCTACCTCGAAAAACGCGCTCTCTAAATTCTTTATATTAAGCTTACAAATACAAAAAAATTGAGGTTACTTAACTATGCAACACTTTGAAACTACGTTGATGACACTTTAAATGCCACAAAAGTGGATCGCAATGTAAAATGTGGATTTAATTGTAAAAATGAATACGTTTCACTTAGAAACAAGGTTGAGCGCACTTTAAATGTGGATCCCAATTTAAAAACGATAACCTTTCACTTTAAAACAACGTTGAACGGAATTTAAATGAACAAAAGTTGATTTCAATGAATAAATAAACATGTTTTACTTTGAAACTCGGTTAAACCTCTTAAAATTACGTCGCGTAAAAATAAAAATGCGCCACTTCATTTAAAATACTTTAGATCAAATACGGTCGTATTTACTTTTAGATCCCTCAGTGTAGAATTAAATACAATTTAATTTTTGAAAATTCATATGTTTGTGTTAAAAAAAAGTAGCATCTCGATTGCCAGTATGACAATTCGACAAGTATACCTTTAGAAGGTTAGTTCTAACCGCTACCGCTTATGTTTTCGATTTTTTATTGGAAGCTTTAATAACTAGACTCACATTTTTAAATTAAAAAAAAACTATGTAAATAAATATAAAATTGCAGTGGATCTGGTTTTTGTTTGCATTTGCTCCCCCCCCTAATTGAAATCCTGCGTACGCCCTTGAACAGAAGAGAGGATTATAACAACGAACTCATGAACTTATCCATTACTTTTCATCAGTAGGATCATCGTATATGTTTTTTATTTGAATAACTCATGCCACTGGAAAGATCCAGGAAAATATTATTGCGTTCATTTTAAGGTTTTCATTCAAGTCAAAATGATTTTTCTCAAGCAAAGCATAAAATAAAACTTAAATGGCAAACTGGTGAATGGCTACATTACTTTGCATGAATGAAATTAATGCATGATCTCTGCTATATGAATGTAGGATTTCAACAAGGAATTTTTAATTGAGGATCGAATTTCCTACTAAGGAAAGAAAGGATTGTTTTCTAAACACAAAGCATCGGAAAGTGGGTTCAAATCAATGAACTTAGGAATCTTTGCATTACTCTTCACTTACTAAAGCATGTCGTTTCCTTTTATGATTTGGCTAGTGAACTCATTGATGTTGAATTTAGCTCAGCTATAAAGCTGTGTTAAATGGGAACCCCGAAGTCAAAATTTTTGGGTGGTGTTTATCAGAATCGTTTGTCCATCGTTTGTCCACGTTTGTCCAACCAAAAAAATCTTTTGTCCACCCTCAGGAAAAAAGTTATTAAGCTTTTCTTTTTTATAGCAACTCCCCAAAATCAAAAAACTCATCTACTGCCCCCAATAGATGACTTAGGAAGATGAGACTAAGTACGTTCATTTGTCCATCGGCTGTTTAAGATTATTCATCAAAAATAATCGTTGTTCCACCCTTAGTTCAAAAGTTATTCAACATTCCATTTTTATAGCAACCCCCGCGTAAGTTATCATTTGGGGTGTTGGTCAAGCTTTTCGACTTTGGGGGTTTTGCTTTAAAAACGAAATGTTGAATAACTTTTGAACGAAGGCCGAAGGTTTGTTGGACTAACCTGGACAAACGATGGACAAACGATTGGGATTAAAACGATTTTGTTAAAAAAATTTTTGTTGGGGGTTGCTATAAAAAAGTAATGCTGAATAACTTTTGAACTAAGGGTGGAAAAACGATTATTTTTGGTGAATAATCTTAAACAGCCCGTGGACAAATGAACACAATTAGTCTCAGCTTCCTAAGTCATCTATTGGGGGCAGTAGATGAGTTTTTTGATTTTGAGGAATTGAAGAAAGAAAAGCTTAATAACTTTTTTCCTGAGGGTGGACAAACGATTTTTTTGGTTGGACAAACGTAGACAAACGATGAACAAACGATTCTGATAAACCCCACACAAAAATTTTGACTTTGGGGTTCCCACTTCACACAGAGCTCAGCTATAAAATTCATTGAGTACGATATTTCCCAATGGGTTTGCGCATCTCATGCAAAACACTGTTTATTTTTGTTTTCAAGTTTCCGCTCTAGAGAGGGTCCTCCTCATGCTTAATCCCTTGTCATTCAACGGATTCAGCCTATTCAAATTATTTCTATAATAAATGATTTATTGACTGTTTGATGAGAAAATATGGTAGCTACCAGAACTGTCAAATGTTTAGACATAACATATGATTTGTTCCAGTTAAATTTCTGTCTTTTTTTATGAGTACGACTTTCTAGAAAAACCGCCAAAGAGTTATATTACCTATATTATTTTTATGAATAATGTAAGTCCTTGAACAATACTTAACCAATATTTAACACCTTTTTTTGGTTTCAACCTTTTTATTCATTTACAGTAGGTTATGTCTGTAGTCGTTATTATTATTTTTTGTTCAAGAATTGTACGTAAATAAACTTAAAAAAAAAAAAAACGCGAAAACCCTCCGGATCAAAATACATATAAATATGTAAAGAAATAAAAATAAAACTAAAAGTAAGACGCATATTTGCTATTCCCTTGTCATAGTAGGGATATAAAATCGCTTGATGACACTGCATTCAACCAGAAACCACTCAGCAATATCATTATTGCTCTCTGGATCTTCTGCTTCTCTACACTACTATCTACTCTATACGACTACGACTAAGACCACCGCCATCAATGTCGCCTCCATCTTCCTTGTCATCGTCATCAATGTCATCGCCGTCATAAACAACAACTAAAAAAAAAACACAAGACAAGGCAAAGGGTGGGATAAAATACTGGAAGCTGCGGATCAGCCGGCAAAAAGAAAGGACCGTTCGACCCACATCCCATAACAAAAAAAGTGTTACCCAACGACAAAATTTATGAAACTTAACAATCCTCGTGATGCCATCATCGTTTTCTTCGTTGTCCTTTCTTATCCTAAAAATGCTATATTTTTTTTTGTTTCTTTTGTGTTTTTTTTTTTTTTCATTTTTTCGTGCGATTTTGTTTTTTTTCTTTATGGCTCCTTATACTATTTTCAGGACACAAAAGGCTATAAACAAAGTAGACTTTTATACTATTTCTTAAGACGAGCAAATGTTTATTTGCCATAAAAGCAGGCGTAGTAGCAAGTCAGTCTTCCCAGCACATCAGCAGTCGGTATATGCAATGATGGGGTACGAGTAGATATAAAATGTGGTAGACTTTTACAATGTTGGCTAAACCGTTTTGAGAAAAATAAAAACTTGTGGTGTACGTTGACACAAAAAACCCGAATACAGAAATCAGGTGTTGCAGCAGAATAGACCATCTTCATCTTGGCGCAGAGCACCTCTTAATTACGTGCTCCATCACTGCTGTTGTAGATACCTACCTATAAAATAGTGCAAGGATCCGTAGTATGATTCACTTTTAGTTGCAATCCTCAACCTCGCTATTTTGATACTGGGCCATATGCAATGAACTAAAAACGTTTTCCATCAGAAAACTTTAACTTTTGAATTCCTCATGATCAAAATTGATAGCTTTTTGTATGTCAACAGACATCCAACAGCATCCAGGACACAATAGGATGCTTTGTATGGACGCTGGCTGTGTGGATGTTGAAATTGAAATCGTTTTTTATGCTTTGTTCTTTTTTTTTTTTTGTATTCTTTTTAACGACCATGGTTTCGGGTGGAGGTCAATACTGGTCATTATTATTTAGTGGATAATATCTTTAAAAATTGTGTTGTGTACAGGATTCTTTGTGTGCTTTTTATATGGAGGAGAAGATAAACAACAAAATAATTTTTGAATCGTGTACCTACTTATATACCATGAACACATACAATATTTTACGAGTTTATAAGATAATGGTTTATCGCTTTACCACAAAATATTTTTAAGTCTTGGAAATGTAGAAAACAAAAACTGCTCGCCAGGAACTATGGGGCGTATTCGTTGTCATTTTTAAACTGTGTCTAAGTTAAATCTAGGTTAAGTTGAATTTTCGGACGTTGATTCTATTTTTTTAGGTTTATAACTTCAAAATATTTGAAGCTATTTGTTTATTATAACAAGTTAATAATCTTATATAAATATAAAACCAACAATTTGTAAGTATTCTGTAAGAAGTCTGTATTCATTGAGCCAAAATTGTCTTAAACTGTAGTTTAGTAAATCGGGCTTATCGGCGACTATGAATATGTCCCTATGTGCTTGTTTTTTTCCTTACTGCAGAGATGTCTTATTACACTATTAGGGAATTTGTTGCGTAAAAGATCGATTGCGGCATGGGATGTGTGGCACGGCAGCGGCGGCAGCGTGGCAAACTGCATGAACTAGAGGTCGTCCCAATCCCATGGCGTTGTTCCCATGCCACCATGGGAATTCTGCATCCGCCAGAATTGGCTCCTCGACGTCCGGGTTTTCCGAGCCCCAGATGCAGCAATTTTGTTTGTTAATGTAGCCACCGCCCAACTCACTTTAGAAGTAACATTTCAATATTTCGATTTCCCAACGTAGTACAGGTAAGATAGGACATATAAAATGAAAAAACTCCTCCCCTCATGAAATTTGTTGAAAACGTTACTTTAACCATAAGAATGAAGAATCAAAAGACTCTATAAAAATATCTCGCGACAAAGGGTGTTTTTTTGAAGGGGAAAGGCGGGGAGGTTGCGGTGTACGAAAAGGAAAAATTTAGCACAATATTAACATGTGACACATGACTCAGAGGAAGTTTTTAATGCTGAATCTAGTGACACCAAAACCAAAACAATACCACTCTCGTGAAAAAAGTTATGGTCCTTTTTGTATAGGGAACATTATATTTTCAACACAACAGGTAAATGGTACAGAAATCCTTTTTTAAAATAATGAATCATTGATGAAACTTAGTAAACGTGTTTAATTTGGCATACGAATCATGAATATAAAGGGTTCATGCAAATATCTACAGTTAAAGGGTGTTTTTTTGTTGAGGGGGAGAGGAAGATAGGGAATCGTTACCAAAAAACCTTCGATGCAAAATCTTACCTTGAAACTTGGTTAAAATCTTAAAAAGGACATTGTTATCAAGAATCAAAAGAGTCTATACAAATAAAATGCAGGGAAGGGTGTTTTTTGAGCGGCACAGAAAAGAGACTACCGTTATCGAGCTGAAAAATTTGCGGTAAAATAAATGCATATGGCACATGATTTAAGGGTAATTTTGAATGGTGAATCCAACGAAATAAAAATCAAAACGATACAGTTCCCCTTAAAAAAGCTAGAGTCCTTTTAACATGTAAGGATCAGTATATTTTCAGTACAACAGGTAACTTTCACCGAAATCCTTTTAAAAATAATGACCCATTGATAGAACTTAGTGTTAATATTGCATTTGTTATTAGAACCATGAATCAAAAAAGTTTTTACAAATAATGTCTACTTTTAAGGGGTGTTTTTTTTAACCATAGTGTAAAATGGGGAATTGTTACTTAACACCTTTGGAATAAATACCACCTTAATGAAACTTAGCTTAAATCTTAGAAATGACATGAAAATCAACATTCAAAAGAGTCTTTAAAAATAAATTGTAGGGAAGGGTGTTTTTTTGAGCGACACAGAAGTGAGGTTACAATTTGCTTTGGTACAATAAATGCATATGACACATGATGTAGAGGTAACTTTTAATGGTAAATACAACAACACTCAAACCGAAACGATATAAATCCTATGAAAAAAGTTACAGTCTTTTTGTTTCATGTTAGGATGATTGTAAATTCTTTTGAAAATAATGTCGCGCTGGTGTAAGTTGCATAAGTGTTTTATTTACGATTTGAACTTTGACCCGACAATATAATGTTTTATGTAAGTATTTACAAGATGCCTGGAATTGGTAATACCACTTTTTGGTCATTATAGTTAAGTTGAGTTTATATTCACCTAAACAAATATCACTACTGTTTTTTTTTTAATATTCACAAAGTAATCCTATTATTAAACAGATTGACTTGTCGATGCTGCTCAGGATTCATATCGATGCTACTACCAAATTCAGTTGTGGCTTGGTAATAAGCTTATACCTGAGCAGTGGGTCTGGACCCGAAAGGACGAAGATTTGTTGTTACCCACTAAAATGACACTGGAAGCAGCACCAGAAGAAATTCTTAAGTTGGTATCATGTGCATGCAAGGGCAATTGTTCAACCTCACAATGCAGTTGTGAAAAGTGCCATTCCTTGCACTTGACTATGCAAGGTTTGTGAGGGTCGCACATGCCTGTGAAGAAGAAGAAGAACAGATTTTGTTCGACCATGAAGACCTTTTTGAAGACGATAATCAGTAAAGTGGATGTCTTTTAATCAAGTGAGTATAATACATTTTGTTTTGTTTAATTCAATTACCTAATATTTATTTACGACTTCTAGATAATAGCAGAATATAAAAAGAAGGCATTTAACGACGGAGTAGAACTGCCCCATACTTCTCTACTACCACAAACTTTTATTAATTATTATTTGTTTACTTATTCTATTAATTATTCGTTCCTTTAAAATGTTAAAAAATATAGTTTCAATTTATAAAAAGTACAATTTATAAAAGAACTGGCCAAGGAACAGTAAGAAAATATGTAAATATGACAATTGAAAATACAGTCCAGAAACGAAAAAAAGACTGTAACTTTTTTAATAGGATTTATATCGTTTCGCTTTAAGCGTTTTTGGATTCACCATTAAAAGTTACCTCTAAAACATGTGCCATATCCATTAATTGTACCAAAGCTAATTTTTCAGCTCGATAACGGTTACCTCACTTCTATGTCACTCAAAACACACCCTTCCCTACAATTTATTTTTAAAGACTCTTTTGGAAGTTGATTTTCATGACATTTCTAAGATTTTAGCTAAGTTTCATTAAGGTAGTATTTATTCTAAAGTTGTTAAGTAACAATTCCCCATTTTACTATGGTTAAAAAAAACACCCTTTAAAAGTAGATATTTTTAAAAACTTTTTTGATTCATGGTTCTAATGACAAATTCAACATTTACACTAAGTTCTATCAATGGGTCATTATTTTTAAAAGGATTTCGGTGAAATTTACCTGTTGAACTCAAAATATACTGATCAAAAAAAATAAAAAAAATAAATCGGGTGGCACAACGGCTCATGAAGAACCAGGGCCTAGTGACTAACAACTCGCAACCATTCTTGTGTGCGCCTTTCAACAGGAATGGAAGGGACCTACAATTTTATGCCGAATCCGAACGGCTAGACGAGAAGCACTTTTTCGTGACAAGTGATACTCTTGGAGGATTTGTCAATTTCTCGCAAGAGGCAGTAGCCCTGAAAAAAAAACTTTTTAGTTTTTAGGTGGACGAGGCTGGGAAGCGATCCCAGACCTACAGCGTGACAGTCGATACTGATACTGATCCTTACATGTTAAAATGGCTCTAACTTTTTTAAGGGGAACTGCATCGTTTTGATTTTTGTTTTGTTGGATTCACCATTCAAAATTACCCTTAAATCATGTGCCATATGCATTTATTTTACCAAAGCAAATTTTTCAGCTCGATAACGGTAGCCTCTTTTCTGTGCCGCTCAAAAAAACACCCTTCCCTGCATTTTATTTGTATAGACTCTTTTGATTCTTGATAATAATGTCCTTTTTAAGATTTTAACCAAATTTCATCAAGGTAAGATTTTGCATCAAAGGTTTCTTGGTAACGATTCCCTATCTTCCTCTCCCCCTCAAAAAAATACCCTTTAACTGTAGATATTTGCATGAACCCTTTATATTCATGATAAATAAAAAAAATAAATCGGGTGGCACAACGGCTCATGAAGAACCAGGGCCTAGTGACTAACAACTCGCAACCATTCCTGTGTCCGCCTTTCGACAGGAATGGAAGGGACCTTCAATTTTATGCCGAATCTGAACGGCTAGACGAGAAGCACTTATTCGTGACAAGTGATACTCTTGGAGGATTTGTCAATTCCTCGCAAGAGGCAGTAGCCCTGAAAAAAAAACTTTTTAGTTTTTAGGTGGACGAGGCTGGGAAGCGATCCCAGACCTCCAGCGTGACAGTCGAACGCACTAACCATTACGCTACGGGCTACTTCTGTTTGAAATTACCACGCGAAGGAAACAAATAAAAGTCAAAATATTCTCAATAGGTGGCGCTGAAAGTGCAAATTTCGTTTTTCAGTAGGGTAACTCGAGAACGTATCGTTCGATTTTCACGATATTGGGTTTGATGGATTTATATTGGCACAAGTGAGTTTTTAGTACATTTCTTCGTATTTAATCGAGAACTGGTAGGTCTGGCCACGAGACGAGACTCTGCGAGACTTTTGTGAGTCTCGTCTCGGTCTCGTATAATTAAGTCTCGTCTCGGTCTCGTCTCCAAAAAATACGATTTCCGGACAACCTGATGATTTATTGGAATGAAATATTTTCGAATATTGTTTGAATAATATGCAGAAGAAAATAAATATTTAACTGAAATTGGATTTTTTCATTTATTAGACTCTTTGTTAATTTCGGTCCAAATATACAGTCTCGTCTCGGTTGCTTTAAAAACACTCTCATCTCGGTCTCGTCATGCGAGACCGAGACTTTTCTCGTCTCGTGGCCAGCCCTTAGAATTGGAGTCGAGTCGCATTCTGTCAAGATGTTGGATGAATTGGTGCAAGCAGTCGATAATGGAAATGCTGGAGTTTTCTTCCTTGATACGTCCCATGGGATTGAAAAAAACATTCCTGTTTTGACTGATTTTAAATACTATTCGTACGAGATCTGATATTGCTTTGGTACACGCTTCTTAGGGGATTGATACTATGATGTTAGAGGGCAGTCAAAGCATTCTGCATTGAAGTAACCATACAATCTGAAAGTGGACCAAACCCACATGCAACATTTCAAAGAAGTCTGCGGTGTCGAAAGTATTGCAGCAATGACCACTAAGAACGAGTGGCTCATAAATGCACATTGGAAGCCCTGAACCACATGTTGAAAGATATACGAAATGATAAAAGACGTTTCGGTGGCGCAATGATTATACTTAATACCCTGCCTATCATTCCAAGATCAACTCCGCCAAATGAATTGAACACTTGACTGAAAATGTCAGCTTTATGGAGATATTAGAAAAAATTGCAATTGAAAACATACCACCCGATTTGCTTTACAAAATTACCAGTCCGCTGGAGATAACTTCAGGCAATTGTTGACTATGGGAAAGCTTCCAGTTGGCTTATTCCCCGGCCTGATTAAATTTCCATCGAATTTTTGGATATTCGGAATATTTTCCCGAATATCGCTTAGAATTATGTTGACCATAATTGGCTGAGTGCACGAGTGATTTCAGCTGCGAGCAACAAGGGTGTCGATCACTTGAATCTCGTCATTCAAAACCAAATCGCCGAAGAGTTAAGTTCATACAAATCATACTATCTCACGGAACTTGTCATTTCAGTGACGATTTTGACGCGAAATATATTTTCGAAATGCTCATACCTTACCTAAAATGAAAGGCACATTGTGCACATAAATATCATATGTGTGGTCATTTATATGGTAAATCTTTACATTTTATAACCCCGAATGGAGTTAAAATTTTCAAATTATCCCAAACAAACATTAATTTTTTTTTTTTTTTAAATCAAAATACCTCATCCTATTTAACACTTCAAAAAATACAATCAACACGAAAATATACTTTTCGCCCCCGAAAAATATTCTCCTTTACTGGCACAACTCAGTTGTATTTTAATTATCGGATTAGGGTTTTCTATTTTATTGAAATTCTTTGTACCTAGTAAACAAGCAAAAAACGATAAACCAATGAACTAACACCAACAGCAAACAAACGAAAAATGCCAAACAAACCCATTAATAGTTATAGTGTTCTTGTCCAGCTATAAGAAGACTTAAATTAAAACAAACAAACAAAAAACTATACATAAAACCCAGCCAAATAGAAAACTCTGAACTGAAAGCGATTAAGCCGTCAGATAAAATGTACAAGTTACGACTTACGAGTCTTGCAAAAAGGATTCCCAGAATACCTACCGAACCCATATAGGTATCTACACATCAGCTTCAGTATAGTGTTAGGAGAGAAAGTAAACATTAAAGCCTAGAAAAGAGCTATTATTAGGTGGGTTGGGTGTTTATTTGTATGTGTGTGGTGCTTTGGTTGGGTATTGGCTACAGTTTTATTTTTCAAACAAAATCAGAATGAACAAAAACACTCTTCAACCATTAATGACCACACTCATGTACGCCTTGCCAAGGTAAGACTCGACTCGACTCAGTAACGGTAGACGGGTCAGTTTTACCGAAAAAAGGATTTCAGTACCATACCACCTAGGTATACAGAATACCAAGAGGATTACCATACAAGGGTAGCAGCTTAAGTTCAACAAACACAAAATTCACATATCGTTTGCTGAGTTATTCCTCCAAGCGGGGGCAATGTGGGGCTGTTAATGGTATTTACCTACCCATACCTATATCGAACGAACTAAAAAAAAACAACAAGTTAGTTGCAAAGGCTATGATTTTAAATAATTGTAATGGAGATTACCTAATGGAAGACAGTCCCTCTATAGATGGTGTTGGTTATTCCATATCTACCATACCTATAAAAGAGACAAAACTTTATTCTGGGTAATGAAATTTATACTTCCCTGCTGACGGCTAAGTGGAGTTACTTTTGGGGGTAGAATTGAGTATGAGTATAATTATATGAGACAATAATAGGGCAGTAAACGGATTTCTATTACCCGCTCACTTATTGTCAAGTTATCAAATCTTTTTTCAAGTGGGTTATGTACTATGGGCTCTGAGGGTTATAATTTTTATACGAAATTCGGATTTGGAAAATGAAGATTATAATAAGACTTAAATGATTATAACAGGGGTGTTTCCCTATCTAGCTATGTATTAGGAAAGATAACAAAATCATTACATGACTATACAAAAAAAGGTAATGTCTGGTTTTAATAGTGGTAATAGAAGGTATATTTATTATTTGAGGTTTGTCATGGCTTATAAAAAAATAAGGCTTACACAGCCCAGTGAATATTAACTTCCTTGTGAAGTAACGGAAAGCCCTAAAAGTATTAGTTTTTTTTAGTAGCACTGGTAATAAGAGTATGGATGAACATAAATATGGGAAAAAGGAGCACATGTTTGAGGGATAATTTTAAACACGGCTTGACTTGAAATATATAGTCAATCTTTAAATAATTCTGTGTAAAGAAAAAGAAATTTAAATATTAAAATATTAAAATTACTTTGGTTTTAAGTGGAGTGAATGGATATAATTCAAATAAAAAGTACAAGTGACCTCATCTCCAGAAATTATTGTGGTTCGCCAAGGTATAGAAGATTCAATGTGGCATTATTTTAGTTCAAATACCTCACCGTATATATGTGGGATTTTCCGTAAAATAAAAAACAAAGACAAAGACGGAAAGCGTGTGTCTTCATTCTCGTTATTCCTTTCTTATCGTATTCGTTTATGTCATAATTGGTGTGGTGAGTTTATTCGGATCTATAGGGGGGTCCAACATATATAGTTTGTGTAAGTAGTCCAATCAAATTATCCAAAAAAATCAAAAATATCTACAAAAATTCGGGAGGATAATTACGAAATTACACTTGGGGATTCTAAAACCACAAAATTCCAACACAAAAACCTCTGTGTCGACCGCCATTTTGAAAAAGGCGTTTAAAAGCGTTAACTTGATCTTCTCAACCGCTATAAGTCGTGGAGTAGTTATTTTTGTTTACTTTTATAGGTTAAAGTGTTCTCTACAATTTTTGTTTTAAAATTTTTTTTGATCGCTCCTTCCTATAAAAAAGTTAATGTCGAAAATCCAGCAAATTTTCGATTTAAAAAATGGTTTTTCAAGTTTATCTCATCCAATGTCCATCCGAATGAAAAATCAATTAAGATACTTTTTATACTTACTTAACTTACTTTACTTTTGATGGCGTTCACGGCCCAGGATGGGCTTCGGCCTCAACTAACAAGCCCCTCCAGCCAGCTCTGTCCCTAGTTAGCCGCTTCCAGTTGCGCACACTCAGTGCTTTGATGTCGTCATCCACTTGTTTGCGCCACTTGTTACGGGTTCTTCCTCTGCTGCGTACCCCATCGGGGTTGAATTCGAAGACTCGTCGGGCAGGTGCGTTGCTGTACATACGCTCCACGTGCCCCAGCCATCTCAGCCGCTGTATTTTTGACCAAGTCAACGTGGCTGTATAGCCCGTATAGCTCGTCGTTGAATCTTCTCCTCTATACTCCACACCGGACCGAAAATCACACGAAGAATCTTCTTCTCAAATCACCCTAGCAGATTTTTATCCAAATCTTTCAGTGTCCATGATTCTGACCCATAGAGCAGGACCGCGATTATTAGGGTCTTGTATAAAATTTCCTTGGTTCTCTGAGAGAGGGCCTTACTACTTAAATGCCTTCTTAGACCGAAGAAACAGCGGTTGGCAAGAGTAATTCTTCGCTTGATCTCTGCACTGATGTCATTCTGCGATGTAATAGTGGAGCCCAGGTAGACAAAGTCCTTGACAACTTCGAAGTTATATCTGTCCATCGTGATATTTTGTCCGAGTCAACAATCTTGAGATTCCTCTCTCGATGACAGCATATACTTCGTCTTGTCCTCATTAACCGCCAATCCCATTTTAGCGACCTCCGATTCAATGCTCGCAAATGCCCCTGCCACAGCCCGCTTCGTTCTGCCGACAATGTCTATGTCATCCGCATACGCAAGCAATTGAACGGACTTTTGATAGATTGTACAGCTGGTGTTGACATGTGCGTTGCGTACAATGGCTTCAAGAACGATGTTGAATAGGTTGCATGATAACGTGTCACCTTGCCTAAATCCTTTCTCAACATCAAAGGAATCGGTGGTGTTCTTACCAATTTTGACGGAGCAGTGAGACTTCTCCATCGTCATCCTGCACAGGCGGACATGTTTGGCAGGGATGCCGAGACTCGACATGACTCTGTATAATTCGTTCCTATTCACGCTATCATACTATCATACGCGACTTTAAAATCGATAAAAAGGTGGTGTGTATCGATCTGGAATTCCCGGGATTTTTCTAAAATCTGTCGGAGTGTGAACATTCGATCGACGGTTGACTTGCCTGGCCTAAAACCACACTGATAGGGGCCGATCAGATCGTTGACAAAAGGTTTATAAGCGACGTTAAGGAGACTAATTCCTCTGTAGTTGGTGTATTTCAGAGCATCTCTTTTTTTATGGATGGGGGGCACACTATACCGAGGATACATTCATTGGGCATACTTTAATCCGATCAAATTTTGCAGATAAGCTGGTGTATGCTCCTAACCAATTCATCTCCCCTTGATTTAAATAGTTCGGCTTGTAAGCCATCCGCACCAGCAGCCTTGTACGACTTAAGTTTGGATATCGCCAGCTGCACTTCGGTTAGGTCGGGTGGAGGAACTCTTGGCCATCATCGTCCAAGTTGAATGGAGCGTTCTGCCTATTAGCGGCATCTTGGCTGTCTTCGCCATTGAGCAGTCTAGAGAAGTGTTCTTTCCAGATCCTCAGCACTGACTGTGTGTCTACTACCATATTCGCACTCTCATCTCGGCAGGCTTCTGTTCTAGCCTTGTATCCTTGGGTGGATCGCTTCACCCTCTGATAAAATTTTCGAACATCTCCCCTACCGCTACAACCCTCAATAGACTCCACCGCCCGCTTCTCGTGCTCTCTCGTTTTCCTCCTGAGAAGTCGGCGTTCCTCTTTTCGTTTCAGCCCGTAGAGCTCCCGGGCTACTCTTTCAGCAGCTCTTGTTCGAGTCTGCAGTATTGCCTGGTAGGCCTTGTCCTTAGCTGCATGCGCTAGCCGGCACTCTTCATCGAACCAGGGGTTTCGTTGCGTTCGCCTAGTGAAACCCAGTACATCAGAGGTGGCAATTCTGATAGCATGTTGACAGTCTTTCCACTAGTTCTCTGCACTTGATGCTGGTGTCGGACCTCCTGACAGATTAAGAGTTACGTGGTCTGCAAAAGTCTAGCTACCACCAGGTAGTGATCCGAGTCAATGTTGGCCCCTCGGAACGTTCGGACGTCCAAGATACTGGAAGCATGTCTCAGGTCTATCGAAACGTGGTTGATTTGGTTGCCGGTTAGTTGATCACGCGACCGCCAAGTCCCCTTGTGTATATTGAGGTGTGGGAAGTAGGTGCTTGAGATGATGACATTTCGCCCCGCCGCAAAGTCTGCCAGCCTGTGTCCGTTGCCGGAAGTTTCGTCGTGTAGGCTGTGTCCTCCGACTATCGAACCAAAGATGCCCTCCTTTCCGAATCTTGCGTTGAAGTCACCAAGAATGATCTTCACGTCGTACTTCGGGCACATATCATATACTTTTTATAGAACATTAAATTTCCTACATTTTTGTACATTTAGAATTCATATAAGTCAAATAACTTCCAAGATAGAGCACGACAACATTTCTTATATTATTTAATAAAGTGTCGATTGATTTTATTAAATTGCCCCTACTTGTTCTCCGTTATTATTAATAAATATAAAATTACTAACATGTTTGTAGAGAAAACTTTCAAGATATAGCACGAATGTTTTCCGTAAATAGCACGAATAGGCTTTCGTAAATAGTACAAATATTAATTCAATGTAAATAAACAAATATATGTACATTAAGTAAATAAATAATACGAAACATTTGTGTATGCACAAAAGAAAAACTGTAGTGGATTGTACAAATTATTTTTTGAATATCTTGTACAATCTTCGAAAATGTTGGGTTTTAAACATTGGAAGAGGTCGCATTCATTAGTAAGTATTACGAAAACATTGAATTTTTGCAAAACTTGTGGGAAAAATTTAGTAAAATACACGATATGCATTTAAATAGTACCTACGAATGCACTCGTACATATCACGAAATGTTTGAGTTTTTTCTAAACTTGCCGGAAAAGTTTAGTGTTTTACATGAAATGCATTTGCGGGAAAAATGTAGGCAAATACACGAAATGCATTTGAATAGGACGGATGCATTCGTACATTATAATGACCGACAGTATCGAATTTGCCTATCTAGTTACAAGAAATATAATGCGATGGTAATAAATATCGTTGTTTTCCAATGTAAGACTGGAACATAACAAACAAATTAAGCTTAATTTCAATTAATTTATCAGGATTTTGTATTAAAAAAATATCAAAATTACAAAAATTGAGATAAAACTTCTTTACATAATTATTATAAATATGTTCACTAAAATGAAAACAAACTAGTCTGGTTGAGAATATATATAACTAGTTTTATTTTGATATTTTTTCAAATTAATTAAAAAAATAGGTTTCCCAACAAAAAAAAACATTAATTTGTAACCTACTGTGCACTTTTGAGATAAATACAGGGTGTCCGCCGGGAAGGTATGCTACTTTGTTTGCCGCCATTTTGGTAAACATTAGTCTTGACAGTTCATATTTGGCAGTCGTGAAGTAGACACGTGGCAAATTTATTATGGAAAAATATTCGATAAACCACCGTGTTTTAATCGTTTAAACACTTTATCAAAATCAATCATCGATTACTGTGACGATGAGAAAGTTACGTGAAATTTTTGGTAGAAACAACGTGTCAACAAAACGCACTATTTATCTCTACGCAAAATTCGTTGGCCCAATAAAATAATTATTTAAAAAAAATATATTGGTTGATTATGGTTTAATTGTTTCAATGAAATAACATATGTACCTACACTTTTTCCCTTGACTCTGAAGCAACTTGTTTATTTTGATGAAAGGTTTCATAACATTACGAAAAACATTCATGAAAATATGTTGTTACTTAACGATGCCTGAACGAAAATTTTCATATAATAATTAAAATTTTCGCTGTTTAATATAAAATAACTAAACCGAATTTAAATCTGTTTTGTTTTAGTTCACACTTGATTCTTGTGCAGTGTTGCCAGAAACACCGATTTATAGTAATTCTCCCGATTTTTAGACCTATTTCCGATACACCGATTTTTGATCTAAATATGACACTATTCCCCGATTTTCAAAGTTTCATAGTATCTTAATGTATTTTGAACTCTGCAACACTTTTTAATCTGGCTGTGTCTTTCTTAAAATATCAGATCATGCCAGATAGCCAATATATATATATATATATATAAATATATAGATATTCCAATTTTTAAAAACTCAAATTTTGTTATTGTTATGGGCGCAGCTAAGCATGTGCAAGTGTATGTGTACTGTATACCTTATTCATGATGCTGAGGTAAGTTTGCGTGCATGCACACGTTTGCGTGCACGCACACGTTTGCGTGCATGCATACGTTTGCGTGCACGTATGTTGCATGTTGTCTGTTGCATGTTAAATGTTGCATGTTTCATGTTGTATGTTGTACCCAACTAACAATTCAGCTTCTTTTAGCCTCAGGTTTCACTTTATATAAAGCCTCCGTAGGGCCTTCGGCGGAATTTAAATTCTTGTACATGTACAGAGCTGGATAACTGCTTCTTTAAAGCCGAATAGAAATAAGAAAAAGAAGACTTACGGAGTTTGCGAGCTGTAACTCTAATAAGCTTCTAAAATTGATATTACAAAAGATGATTGAAGGTGTCACTTTAAAAAGGCTGCATAAAGTATTTATATAAGTTGCTGCGTTTTAAAGTTTTCTGTGACCATTTTCAATAAGCTTTATTGAATACTTCGATACGGCTTGTTAGGTTTTACTAAAGAATCATAAAAGAATGGCCACGTTCGGGTGGTAGGCAGATATATGGTATCTGAAACGTAGGCAGATATATGGCATCTGAAACGTTTTCGAACGACCAAAACCGTGTACTAACCAAACCAAATGGCAAACGAATACCAAGAAAATGAACAGATGAGATGTCAGCTGTTAGTATATCTCTCCCAAACCAACGCGCAAGTGGCGCGAAACATTCGCCGATAGCACTTTTAGTTGTTGTTTAGCATTATTTATTTGTCATTTTGATTCGCCCTGCATAGCGAATGTTTTGCGTTGGTTTGGGAGAGCCTTAATCCAAACAGATCAGAATATTTTTGGGATAGCCTTAGATTTCTTTTTGATATCGTTTGTTTGTTTGTCGGCCGGTTTTTTCTTAGGCATTACAATGGCCCTTAGTAACAAAAGAATTTTGAGTCAAATTTATCCCAAATTCGAGTTTATTCTATACAACAAAATTGAATCTAAGTTAAATTCGACTCGAAATTCGTTTATTACTCAGGGCCAATAACACAAACAAATCTGGATACAATTGGCGACGTACCCGAACGCGGCCAATATTTCAATCTATAATAAAAAAGCTCAAATTTGTAAAAGTCATTTTAAAGAAGCTTTTTAAAAAACTCTATTAACACTTATAATTATTTATATAATATAATTATATTATATAATAGATTGAACTCGTGGAGAGAAAGATAATTCATTTCACTTGACTTTTGTCTTTTTGAGCATTCGGAAAGCTTCTTTTCGTTGGTTTAAGACATAAGCTTCAATGCACGATAAACAGAAACAGTTTATGCTCATTAGATAAACATAACAATCGGCATTTTCGTATATCTGGGTATTTATGTGCCGTCACGGTCGGCATTTTTGTGTTTATTCAACTTTAAGTGAAGACCATAATTAAAAATTTAAGTATTTAAATAAATTGTTTTTAAATACTTAATAAGCAGTAGAAAAATTTATAATAACAATCAAGTAAAGTAAGATTATTTTTCTTTTCTCCGAACATAAGCAGATGATTATGACGACACACACCTAATGAGCATACCTTGTTTCTGTTTATCCTGCTTTAGTGGCCGTGTATTTTTTCGGCTTGAAATTATTAAAAATATGCATTATTACTTAGTTGAGGTCACTTGTACTTTTTATTAGTTTATTTTAAGACTATTGAAATTAATTTAAGACTATTGAAATGAAAATGGAGCAAGGGAACTACTAAACAAATCGTTTACATTTCATGTGTGAACATTTTTATAGGAGCTCGGATTTATTTAAAGGAAAATTTAAAGTTTTAAAAAAGGAAAAGGCTGATTAAGGTTTTGCATCTTCCAAATTATATATAAGATGGCTGAGTGGTTAGAGTGATGGACTGTCACGTAGGAGTTCCCGCCTTCGATCCCTAGTGAGGTTAAAATATGGTGTTTTATAATTGTTTCAAATACTATAATTAATAAATAATTGAATTTTATACTTGATTTCTGATAATATAAGGCTTGTATTTTACTTTTATACAACCATGTCCGAAGCTATCTGTCAAGTTGAAGTGTCATTCAAATTTGCGATATCGCTCGTTAAAATTCGTATCGGCTTCTTTAGGCTTTTATACAATCTGCTACTTTTTAAAGATCTGCGAATAAGTTTATAAGCAGATTTACCGAAATCACGTATACAAGCTATATTAGCTTCTATAACATTCTTCTTTTTATGCTAAAGTAAACTTTACAATTGTCTTATGGAACTTCTATAGCCTATTCTATTAAGCCGAACCGAATCTGAAATGTTAGTTGGGTATGTTGCAAGTTGCACGCCGCATGGTGCTTATTGCCTGTCGTATGTTGCATACAGCATGTCGAATGTTGCATTTGGCATGTTGATATTGCTTCTGGCTTCTTGCATCTTGCATGTACCATGTATCATGGTGCATAATGCATGTTCATGTCCAGTCCATTACCATGTCCATGATATGGTCTGCGATTATTTTTTTTTTAAATGTATCGTGTAACAAACTGCTTTGAAATGCACTGGACAATATCTGTAACGGGTAGCTGCAATACAACGATATTTTCATAAAGGTTGAAAACTTGTTGGTATCCATAAATGTTTTTCAACCTTTATATAAATCTTCCAGATCCAACATCATACAATAAAATGAAAGCATGGTTTTGCAAATCAACAGTTTGCAAAGCGCCAGCCAGAATACTCTGTCATTACTGTAATATTTACTTTTTTGAAGTAAAACTTGTTGGGGCGCGTTGAGAGTGAAATTTCAAAGTTGAATTTTTGTGAAACGAAAAAATGTAACGCCATATGTACAACGCTGAGACCGTTGATTAGCTAAGTGGTGGGAGGTAGGATTAAAGTAAAAATTTGTATTGATAGGCTAATATATTTAATAGTGCAATAAGTTTGGATTTTTTGATAATCTATATTATTGTAGCAGATAAAAGGGAAAATGTCCTTCTATGTCTTTTTTCTAATTTCTTTAATTAGAATGCTAGAGTTTTGAAATTTGTTTGATGAAGAGAAAATGAAATTCTAAGAATCTTACTAGTTTAAGATTTGTATCTATCTCCTACTGGTATTTTAAACATTTTATCTCAAAAAAGGCTAATTTCAAAAAATTTAATTAAATCAGAAAAGTCCCCTAAAAATTTGAATTATAAATGGTTGCAAAATAAATAAGACCGAATTAAAGTTGTAATATACAAATTTTGGATTTGGCAGAGATTTGGAGTGTAGGAATTTTTGGAAATAGTCGGAAAACCTACTCAAATAAACTGATTTATATCTTTTAAATTTTCACTTTTTTTTACTTTAAATTTTCACCATAATTATTTAATTTTCAAGCTTAGAACCCGAACACATCGATCATTTTGATATATAACTCATAGCTGCGTCTTACGCATATAACCTTAATATCCTTATACATATCTAGATTTTTAAATAGCCAAAGAAGTTTCATTTCTGCCACGAGTACTGAGTTACACGCGCTCTTTTTTTGTCTCCTTTTTGTTTCTGTTTTATTTTTACTTACGATTTTTTTTTACATACCTACATAGTTACATACTCGTAATTTTTTTTATTTTTGCATAAATACAAAAGAAGGATGTTTCTAGGATTTTCAGATATTTTTATTATCTAAAGAATAAAAAAAAAATTAATGGCGGGTTTAAATTTGTAATCATTCCATTGAAAATTGTTTCTAAAATTGTCGCTTACGATTTCCTTGCTAAATGGAAATCGTTTAGGATAACCAAGTTTGTTTGTGACAGATTATTTTCTTAGAACACGTAATGGCTTGTTTAAATTTATACTCATTCAATTGAAAAAAAAGTTTTCGGAAAATAGGCTGTCACCAACAAACTAGGTTGTCACAAACGATTTCTTTGCTAAATTCCAATTTAAGAAACTATTTTCAATGGAATGATTCAAAAATTTAAGCCAGCCATTACGAGTTTTTGGAAAATAGGCTGTCACAAGCAAACTAGGTAGCCACAAACGATTTTATTGGTAAATTCGAAATTTGTAAAAAAATTTCAATCGAATGAAGTAAAACATTATACAAGCTCTAGCCGTGACCTTTTTTTTTGTTAATTAATTCAAAGTTAAAGCTCCATTATCCGTCTTTGAAGTGGAAACAAGACTGTTTTATTTTTAAAATTAATCTTTTATACTCAATTATCATTGCAGCATGTTGCTCACCTCAAAGCATAATAACTTACCTCAGCATCATGAATCAGGTACACGGTACACATACACCAGCACTAAATTATGCATAGCTCCGCCCATAACAATAAACAAAATAAAAGTGTGGTGAATTGAAATCAGTTTTTTCTAATTTTTCTCGAAAACTACGGTGTCACAAACGATTTTATTAATACATTCAGAAGTCACAAACGATTTCTGATCGATTGAGTTCAGAAAAGTCTGTACTACTATCTACAGTTTTCAAAAAAAAAAAAAAATGGCTTACTGGTACATTTTTTTTAATTTGTTAATAACTAAATAACTAGCAAATCACAAAACTTTTTATTGCTGTCACAAACAGTCACAAGCGAATCACAAGCGATTGGCATACAAAAAATTCAAAAATTTGAGTTTTTTAAAATTGCCATGGCTATCTGGGATGATCCATTTGAAATTTCCCATCGTCATAATCCTTGTGTCTGCTTTTTGTTTGTTGAACACTCCCAAAGTCGCCTTGTTTGAGTCATGTTAATGGCAAAAAGTGTCTGATTATGTGTTCAAAAAATTCAATAAAAATAAATATTTTAAAAGTAATTAAAATTAAGATGCTTTTGTACATAGCCGTTGCGTTTTATAAGAAATTTGAATCTTTTGGGGTATTTGTTAGCTTATATATTACTTTTTCATTTCTAAGCTAGCTAAGTGCTCAATAATTAAGTTTCTTGTAAGCCAATGCCCCATAAAAGACTTTAAATATAACAATATTTGTTATTAATTATTAAGTTTTACGTAATGTGTTCAAACAATATCAATTCAAATTAAAAGTCATAATAAAACAAATAAATATCAATTTTTATTCATAAAGAAAAAATAGTTGTTTTAGCTTCCGTGTTTAGAAAAACTACACTATAGAATAAGAATGTTCCGGACTCAAATGAAGCAGTAAGCAATATTTTGAGCCCAGAAAATTCTTATTCCATCGATAAGTTTTCTTAACACATGAGCTAAAATAACTATTTTTCTTTATGAATAAGAGTGTAAATGTAATAAGTACCTCCGAATGAATATTATTTAATTTTAACATTACAATTTGTGTTCAAGCAATATTACTTTTAAAAATGAATTTAAATGAAATAAAGTAAGTAATGATATAAATGAAACACTGTTTGTTTTTGTTTTTGTCATAGGAAATGCGGTGAAAAACACAATCTAAAAAAAACATTCAGAAAAAATTGGCAAAAAGCTAATCTTTCTCTTGAGCTGTAAGATTAAAAAAGTGTCCCCGATTTACACCGATTTCTAATGTGGTAATCTCTCGATTTCAGAAAATATTTTCTGGCAACACTGTTCGTGTGGAAGAATCTATATGAATACAAAAAAATTGCGTGTTAACAACATGCTGCACAGCGGTAGTTGATTCCAAATGTGAATTATCATTTCTTGCTGTCAAGCACCTTGTCAATACGTCATTTAATTTTTGTTACGTTATTTGATAGAATGAACAAGAATAATACAACGCAATAATCATAATGAATAAATTCGTTGAATTAACGAATAAATTCGTTGAATTAACTAATAAATTAAAAACCAACGAATGCATTTTAAGTTATTTGATGAAATAAATTCATTGACTGAACGAAAAATTTCGTTAACAGATTTTTACGTTGACTTATACAATTTTTTCATTGACTCAATGAAATTTCGTTGTTTGATGAACAGCTTCATCAAGGAATGAATGACTAATCATTGTATCAACGAAGTCCAACATCGGCTGAATTGTAACTATAAAATCGTTGAATAATTGAAGTTTTTCGTCGTATTTACTTAAGGATTTGGTATTCAGTATTGGTATAACAAAAAACCAAAAGTGTTCGCTTACCAACAGGTTGATAGAATGAAAATAACTAAAGTTTTGATATATTCACAAAATGTTTGCTATCGCTTCGCAACTAAATTTCAAAATCCTATTAGTGTTGGGGAGGCTAGACCTCTAAATTGATTCTAAAAAACAAAATAAATCAATATTTTAAACCAGACAAGTTTTTGGATTTTTTTTTAAACTTAATAAATAATTTTTTTTACCAAACTCCGTTTATTTACGGAAATTAAAAACGAGTAAAAAATTACAAAACAAAATAAAATTGGTCTAAGTTAGTCACTAAAGGAAAGGAAACCGAAATTCGATTAGGCGATTGTTTTTTTTTTTTTTCAGAAATTTGTTAAACTTATTGAATAATTGTAACGTGTGTGAGGAATGTTTGTGGTAACAGGTTTATACAAAAGTGAAATGATAAGTGGATTTTGTGTGGCAGAAAATAAGGTTGCGCTAAAATGAAAACACCAGAGTAAATTAAATAAAGGGTGGTTAAATTTTAAGGGCAGATGTTGAATGTGAATCACACCTAAATGTCAAATTTTTTTTCTGCATTTAATTTGACATTTCTCAGTTTCAGACTAACTCAATTTGTACCATGGAAAGATACACAATCGAGTAACGGGTTAAAGTCATTCAGGCTTATTATGAAAATGGGCTTTCAAATCAAAATGCATATCGTGCACTTCGTGATTTTTTCGGTCAATTTAATCGTCCAAATGTGCGTACAATTGGAAAAACCGTGCAAAAATTTGAGCAAACCGGGGAGATGTGAAAACACCAGTGCATGCTCGTACAGCTCGTACTGCAGAAAAAATTGCGGCTGTTCGCGATAGTGTGGTTGAAGAGCCGTTTACCTCAACTCGTCGTCGTGCCCAACAATTGCACCTCTCACGCTCGTCGTTGATGAACATTATGCATAAAGACTTGCATTTACACGCTTACAAAATGTAATGATAAAGCAGAATTGCCACATTTGGGCGAATGATAATCCAAGAGTGATTGTCAAAAAACCAATGGACCCACAAAGAGTGACTGTTTGGTGCGGTTTATGGGCTGGCGGCATCATCGGGCCGTATTTTTTCCAAATATGAGGCCGGTCAGGCAGTTACTGTGAATGGTGTTCGCTATCGTGTGATGATAACGAACTTTGTATGGCCCGAATTGGAAGATATGGATGTGGACGATATGTGGTTTCAACAGGACGGTGCCACTTTCCAATAGCTAAAGAAACAATGGCTCTTTTGCGCGACAGATTCAATGGCCGTGTTATCTCAAGTGGTGGCGATGTCAGCTGGCCGCCCAGATGTGATTTGACACCGTTGGACTTCTTTATTTGGGGCTATTTGAAAGAAAAGGTGTACGTCGATAAGCCAGCAACAATTCAAGAGCTAAAGGATGAGATAATTCAGCACACTAACGGCATAGAACCTCAATTATGCCTCAGCGTCATCGAAAAGTCGAACCATCGGATCGAGGTGTGCCGCCGAGGTCGCGGCGGCCATTTGGCCAATATTTTGTTCCATACCAATGTTATCATAATAAAAAGAAATGATAATAATTTCCTAAATAATTTGTGTTTTATTCAAAATCAACATCGGCCCTTTAAATTTAATCACCCTTTACTAAATTGTTATTAAAATTAATACAAATACCAAAATGATTGTGACTTTTGACTGCGGTATCGCATCATCTTCAAAAATATATCAAAATGTTGGAAACTTAGTGTTCCAAAAATGTGTTATTGCAAATAAATTAAAAATAAAACGACATAACCTTTAAAATATTGCCCGCACCGACAAAAATGTATGCATGTAAACGAAAGATAGCCTAATTGGCTACAAACTTGGCCTTACAGTTTTTCCTTTAAGATCAATAGTTTTGGAGATATAGGTCCATTCGCATTTTCAAATTGGTGGATTTAGCCAGGGTCATGGTGTCCCGAATACACGGACATATGCTTTTAATAGCCCTCTTTCATTTATAAAGAAATCAGTGATGGCATCCCGAAAATCTGGGCATAAGCGTTTCTGATAGCCCTCTTTCAGGTATACAAAAATCAGCCGTCCTATATTTTGTTCCATAAAACGATTGTTTTTTTTGCTAATTTTCCTTTACTTAAAGCAGTGTTTTTTGCTAATTTTCCTTTACTAAAAAAAGTCTTAAAAACTTAAAAACTCTATTAAAATTTTGTATTTTTAAGAAAAATGTTTATTGTATTTTTTTAATAAAAATTTTGTTGAAAAAAAAGATTAATTCAATTTTTCTTTAGAAATTTTAGCATTCAACTCCATGTTTGCATGCCTGTGAAATATTTTTTGATGAGAATTGCTTTGTGCCACGTCCATTTTTTTATTTTCCACGTGTACCTTAGGAAAAAAAATATCAGTTTCGAAATAAAGGAGGTGCAACACAAGTCAAAAAAGTAGACTTTTATGCTAATTAACGTAGCTTGTTAACGATTTGCATACAACTTTGATAATTGGCAGGTGAACTCTTCATAAAACTAACTTTACGTTAAAATAAAAAAAATCCTAGGTATCACAGAGTTTCGGAGTACCAAGAACGCAATCCTTTGAACGCGTTTTTCTCGAAAAAGTGTCAATGGCGTATGGAACAAACCTAATCTAGGGCGAGCGTAGTACAAGTTGAAATGGAGATTTGCATTGTCCCTTTTCAAAATGGCTTACAAAATAATCCCATGAAGTTTTTCCACTTTTCAAATAGATATTTCTATAGGAAATTATTTCAAGTAGTAAACTGCCAAGTAAATTTTATGCTATTTATAACAAAATTAGAAAATTATATCCTAGTTCTATAGCAATTTGTCTTCGTTCTTTATTTTTTCACATGTTTTTTTTTCTTATACATAAAAATCTACTTTCCTTCTGAAAACTAATGTTAAGTGTATATACCCGTTTTCTTTCTCCTTACAATGGAAGCAAATCGTTATATAAAGGAGAACAGAGAAAGTGTAAACTTCTTAATGGAAACCTCTGCACTATCATCATCATTATATAGTAGACGATACCATTTTGAGGCGACAAGAAAATATATATAGAAGAAAGGATTATAATAATATATAAAAAGAAGAAAAAAAAACATTTATGGCGCCACTTCAGCAGTCCTTATAAGATTACGCGATAAACATTGTTTACCCCGGACATTTTGTAGCCAACAAAAAAAAAGTATTTCCCTTCGAAAACGTGTGATGGTCATTTTGTTATGGCTTAGCTTTGGCCGTTGTGAACATTTTAATTTTGTTCCTTCTCATTTTTCGGCTGACCATCACACCATCAACGGATATTAAAGGAAAGAATGTCCTTGTCCAATGTCCATGTTCCAGTCCGTACCTAAATTGAAGCTGTTTAAAAATTTAATTTTAAAATAAAAGGACACTGCATTTAAAAGAAGTAGGTACCTAAAATGTTCTACTAATACCCAAAAACCGATATCTGATCTAATTCTCGCCCCAAATAATTGAGAATAGGGTATTTTTATTGACCAAGAGGATATAAAAATCAACCTTAATGTTTTAAAAAAAATTCATATCAAGTTAAATCTGCTAGTTTGTCGGAAGAACAGCAATTTTTTGGGTGGTAAGGTAGTTGTTGTTTTTTTCTCACCTTTTTTCCACAATAAGATTCGGAGGGTTGAAATTTTCTTGCCGGAAATTAGAACATAAAATTTTATACACATCACATGTGAATTTTGGTACTTTTGTGGAGAATTCTATTGAGATTGTGTCAAAATTATTGAATTGCGTTTATTTCCTTCGATTAAACAACTTTGACATTTAATGATTTCAAATCAAACGACTGCAGGATGTAACTCGATTCTATACGTACCTACTTATTTTTGGTGACTTGATTATTTTTTTAAGTATTGTGAAATTTAATGGTGCGACCAAGCTGATTTGGGAATGTAATGGAACTTAAATGCGAATGGCCAGGCACTTTGATGTTTCGGAGTTAAAAGCAAAGGGCTAAAAAATCTGATTGCAGGTCAAGAATTTTATTTAAAAATTCTGTTTTCATAATTTTGATGGCACGAGTACGATAACTTTGGCGCCAAAAGTTAACAATGTTTTTTATAGAAGGGTAAAAAACAAGCATTTCTTACTATGGGAAGGGGGGTCTATCTCACCCCGTTTAGGAGGTAGAGGCATTTTAGAAAAAAATGACTTAAAATTAAAAAAAAAAAAATATTAAAAATCAACGAAAACACTTACAATAAAGATCTATAACAGTTTTGAAAGCCCGAAATCTGTTCTTTAATCTTAAAGTTAAGTTGAGTTATTCATGCCTATATTTTTCGAAATATTAGCATGCAAACTCAAAATTTTGATAAAAAAAATGAAAATTAAAAGTTTAGAGAAGTTTTTTTATTTTAATAATTGTGAAATGATATACTAAATTGGCTTTCAGTATACTCAATGCTTATATCAATTTTGGTTTTATGGTTTTATGTCTTCAATTTTTTGATAAAATTGAAAATTACTTTAACTACTTTTTTATAATTTGTTTGTATTAACGGTGATCTCACTTTTAGGATTTATGTGGGGGACTACGATAAGTACGGCGCGGCGCAGCAAAATAATAACGGATTTAAAAAATACAAACAACGGCAACTCTAACAATGCTAAAATTATAGGTTTTCTTAAAACTCAAAATTTAAAGAGGTGGAGAGGGGAGGCGCGAGTTTATCAAGCTGAAAATTTTTTTATAATACAATCTATAATTATATGACACATGTTTTAAGGGTGTTTCTCAACGCTAAACGTGTACGTGCACGCAAACGTACAGGACAATACATTTATAATACACATGTACTATACTTGCTCTATATGGAAAGTATTGGTGTGCCTCAAAAAATCTATGCCTCAAAAAATCTAAGTCGATGTAGTATGAAGTTAAATCATATTTTGGTATAATACTAGGTCAAGAATTGTATTTTGAAAATTTTAAACGAGTTTAGCACTTTCTATTTACATTTAACTTAAGATAAAATCACCAAATGCCTATTAAATCTTTTCCAATTAAAAAGTTATCTTTTAACAACGTACTAAATCCATTTTACACTTTGACGTTTATAAATGTCAAAGTGAGGTATGTTTGTGAATTTTTCGCACGAGCTGTAACTTTCTTGGACGTTTTTGGCTGCAGCTTATGAAGGAAATTGTGGAATACGATTTTAAATTTAAGAAATTTTAGTTAACTGTTTTAAAATCAGTAAAATGTTAAGTAGTATCATATTTTAAACCTTAATATTAGAACAAAAAATTTGTAGGTATTATTTTCAAAGCAACAACAGTAACAGTATTTCATCGTTTGACTTCTTCAAAGCTTAATGTGTTTTTGTGTGTTGTTCTTTCAAGCGAATAATCTCAAAACCATACTCTATTTCTCTCTATCTCTCTCACTCTTTCAAAGAAACTTCAACTATAAAGAATCGATTATACTCTGCCTCTGCCTCCTAAGACCTAAGTGTTCGTTTGAGAACAACTCATGTAGCTCTGAACAAGCAATATAAAGGTAAACACACATTCGCTGAGTCAAAAGATTGGGAAAGCAAACCCAAAATAAAAAAAAAAGACAAGAAACAGTTATCGTCTGACTTCATTTACCAAATTGAATAGAAAACATCATGACTCCTTATTGGGGTTTTCATGTACGCCCAACTTACAACAAGGACCATTACTCTCGTGCTCTCTGATGGATAAAAGGGTTTCTTGGGTGCATTTTCATCAAATAATAAAATGAAAAAAAAAGGTCCGAACTTACAATGGAGTCAGAGAGACGGAAAGCTTTGTTCATTATTTGAAGTGCATTGTTCCTGTTTTCGTTTGAAGTTTCACCTTTTTTTCTAATATCAGCGATCAGTGCTGTAATTTTTTTTCTTAAATTAAGGAAAGTAATTTGATACAAACAAATACAAGAAGAAGAGATAAGATAAGATGGTGTAGAACAGGAGGAGGTAACAAGTAAATAGAACGAAGTAAAGAGAAAAAGCAAAAATAGCAAAGTAAGAATAAAGAAGACACCAGACAGAAGACAGAATAAAGTAGATTTTTCATTCTCTCTTCTCTCTGATTTATTCTTCTTACTTCACTATTTTCACTTCTTTCTCTTTGCTTCTTACTTCTTTCTCGTCATACAGGTAGCCTCTAATAAGATTCTTCATCATGAAGAAGAAAAAAATATTGAAGAAAGAACACAAGGAACAAATAAAAAAGAAAGAATGAAAAATAAAGGAGAAATACAAAAGAAGAATGAAGAAAGGAAAAAGAATGAAAAAAAAAATAAAAAGGAAGAAATAAGAAATAAGAAATAAGAAATAAGAAATAAGAAATAAGATATAAGATATAAGATATAAGAAATGAGAAATAAGAAATAAGTAATAAGAAACAAGAAATAAGAAATAAGGAACAAGAAATAAAAAATAAGGAATAAGAAACAAAAAATAAGAAATAAGAAATAGGAAATAGGAAATAAGAAATATGAATTAAGAAATAAGAAATAAAAAAATAAGAAAAAAAAAACAATACAAAATACAAAAATGAAAAAGATGAAGAAAAAAAGGTATTTGAAGACGAGAAAGAAGAATGAGAGGACGAAGCACATGAAGAAATGGCAAACATAACAAAAAGTTACTACATTATAGTAGCACCACCGACAGTAGTGTTATCGATTAAATACGCTTACTGAAATCCTAGAAGGTGAGAACATTGTAATTTATTCATGAGGACTTGTTATACAAACCGTTACATTATATCATGGAATGATTTGCAACTATGTGGAACGCACACATTGGTTAGTTTTAGCAACAGTGAACAATTAATTAATTAACACTCTTCAAAAGTGTCATAATGTGTGTTATTGTGGTACCGACATACATATATGTATGTGTTTTAGAAGTCCTGAAAGGGTGGCCATCATTAATACGCGGTCCGTGACATTGCGTTGTTGGGGGAGTTAACGCGTGTAATGTCTTTAAATACAAATGGGCGGGGAGGGGGGTGTAGGTATTTGATTTATATTGTTTGAGTTTTCCAATGAATGTGCTAATTTTCGCTTGGGAATTTATGATTTATGCCACAATAACAAAACTTCATTTCGTTTAGCTAAAACACGAACAAGGAAACGATTGGTACATATAGATTTTAAGGGTAGGAGGTATTAAATAGCTATAATAAATTCAATAGAAACATTCTGCAACAAAGCTAGGTACCTTGTTGTTTACCTTACTATACACCTTATAGACTCGTCGTCTGTATGTTTAGTCTGCTAATTTATTTAGAGTGTTTATTGAAATGCTTGCTCACTTATTTATTACTATATTTGCGTTTAGAGATGCGGGACATAATATTATTCTGTCGATTTGTGTCTAATGTTTTTGTGCTCAAAAATTCAAAGAACATTTAAATTAAGATAAACAGATGTTTCGTTCCTTTGGCTTAGACGTGTACCTTTTCCATTTTATACTTATATCAGGTATACTAGAAGAGGTTTCTATATACTTGTTAGAACTTTCGAGTTTCAGATTTGGGTTGTGATTTGTTGTTTCAGTCGTTGCTTAGAATTGTTGTTCTTAGAAATTCGTTTGTCTTGTTTTTCCTCATAAAGTCTGTTCTTGTAGAAAGGAATGCTATAGCTAGTGTTGTTATTATTTGAACAACAAACAATAAAAACAAAAGAAAAACCTACACAAACTATGTTCAAACGTTGACCTATTCAATTGCTTTTGTAAGCTTTTCACTTTATCTATTTATCATCAAAAAGCCGCATTCACTTTGAGTAGAAGAATGTATTTTTGATCAAATAGATCCTGTTTTTTTTATTTCTTTTAAAAACTTAAAAAAAAAACAAACAGTTCTAGTTTTTTCAGGAATGTACCTATACGTATACATGTACATGTATGTACTGTATGTGACTTGTTTTTACCTAAAAAAAGGAGATAACTTAAACATACCAACCCATATCTGTCTTCTTTTTTGTATTTCTATAAGGAAGTTTTGCGTCAGGATTGCTCTTTTGGAAAACCAACAATCACACAAAATTCCCCAAGTGAACTTTCGCTGGAACAAAGGCCCCTTTCTGCATGTTGGTTTAGTATGCTGTAGAATAGCTTCTTTCTTAGTTAGTTTTAGTTGTGTACAGGATGTCCTTATACCAGTTAGACTAGAAAACATTTTGGCTAACAAAAACTACACATTTAAACATATTACCAAAAGGTCTATTCGTTTCTTGTCAATTTCAGTTCAAAGGTCTGTTAATGTTTATATACACTTTAGATTCAGTTTTGACTTTTTTGGGTAGTTCTAAAAAGTAAATTAACATGACGTCAACAAACTTTTTCAAGATCAATTTCGTATATCAATTAAAAGATTATCGCTGTTAACCTTTCTCAAATCATACATCGAATTACTTCAAAAAAGAGAAGAACTATAGAAAACCACCGATTATTTAAGAAAATAAAAACTATATTGGCAAGAGTAACTGTTCGTTTGATCTCTGCACTGATGTCATTTTGCGAGGCAATAGTGGAGCCTAGCTAGACAAAGTCCTTGACGATTTCGAAGTTATATTTGCCATCATGATATTCTGTCCGAGTCGACGATGTTGAGATTCCTTTCTCGATGACAGCATAAACTTCGTCTTATCCTTGTTAACCCCCAATCCCATTTTAGCTGCCTCCGATTCAATGCTCGCAAATTCGCCTGTCACAGCTCGCTCCGTTCTGCCGACAACGGGCTTTTGATAGAGTTGACTTGTACGTTGCGTACAATAGTTTCAAGAACGATGTTAAGTCGCCTTGCCTCAATCCTTTCGCAACATCAAATAATTTCATGGTGTTCTTACCGATTTTGACGGAGCAGCGAGATTTCTCCATCGTCATCCTGCACACGTGGATGAGTTTGGTAGGGATGCCGAGATATGACATGGCTCTGTATAATTCGTCCCTTTCCACGCGCTATCATACGCGACTTTAAAATCGTGTATCGATCTGGAATTCTTTATTTTGTCTATTTCATCTTGTTAGTATCGTGCGAACTCCATTTGAAACTTTGACATTTGAGAACATATGTCAAACTGAAGTATGTTAGTGACTTTGTCAATTTTTCTGGACATGTTCAGCTGAAGCTTGTTAAGGAAATTGATTTATACTACGTTTCCACCGGGCACTCTTCCCGAGATTTAGCAAGATTTACACAAATCAACTTGAAATCTCCAAGATTTACCATACAATTGTAATCTCAAACGAACATTTCAAATAAATCACATTCCAATTTTCTTGGAAACATTAGTTTGTCAAACCTAACAAACTTTTTTTTCAGAGAATCATTGTGGAACTAGGGCTGGACACGAGACGAGACTCGGCGAGGCTTTTGTAAGTCTCGTCTCGGTCTCGTGTCGTTCTCGAATAACTAAGCCTCGCCCTCCGAAAAAAACGATTTTCGGATAACCTGTTGATTATTGGAACGAAATATTTTCGATTATAGTTTGAATATGTACAGTAGAAAGTAAATATTTAACGAAAATTGGATTTTTTAATTTAGTAGACTCTCTGTAAATGTCGGTCCAAATATACAGTCTCGTCTCGGTCATGCGACCGTCATGAGACCAAGACCGAGACTTTGCTCGTCTCGTAGCCAGCCCTATGTGGAACCGAGCGATTTGAACGTCATTTACGTTTATTGACAGATTAAAATGTAAACAAAAACTCTCTATCTCATTACTCAGTTACACTTCATATCAAAATCGTGAAACACCTTTTAAATGTTTTGTCATAATCCTCTTTTTGTGCAGTGGAAACACCAAATAAATCTCATTACCTTAAACTCGGTTTAGTGGTCGGAGGAAACGTAGTATAATAACTATATATTACTTGTTAATAAGTATTTAAGTGTTATGCTGGATTTACATGTATCTTCGTCTGCAAATATGAAGAAAAGTAGAGCAGGACAGATGTATGCCAAAACTCCGATCGTGAACCATCAAGAAGATGAACATGTTCGTCTTCATATCTGCATTATGGCAGTTTCTATAATATTCATGCACAAAGATCTTCTGCATTTTGGTGTTCCCTCTCTATCCAACAAATGCACATTTGAATTTTGCATCCCTTTTTTTTTGCAGAAGTCGGACGAAGATACATGTAAATCCACCATTAGACATCTTTAGTACCTAAACTTTGAAATTTTGCGCCATTATTTTTAATAAATTTAATATAGCTTTCAAATAAAAAACCGTTTAATTATTATTCATTTAAAAATACAGACGTTTTTGGTTTTATAGTATGTTTGAATATGAATATTGCCTTATTGTTACGAACACCTTATATCAAAGCTAAATCACTGCTACTTTTGTAGATGTTTCATATTATACTCTGTGTGTGCAGATTTCCCAGCAAGTCGAATGGAAATGTTACAGCTTTTTGATTTCTCTAAAGAGTTGTTCTTTTTTTTTTATTTATAGGAATTCCAACTAATTTCGAAAATATAGATATAGCAAGTACAAAGTTGAGCACTTTAAATTTGTTTTATTATACAAAAATAAATGTACGGTTGGCGATGATGGCTTGGCTTGGCCTGCAGGGGATTGATTCGGTCATCATTCGTCAAACAGTAGGATATACCGGTAAGAACTGTGACATTGACAAATAAATTTAAATGGACAGGAGCAGAAGTAGAAGCAGAATACAATCATTTTCCAAAACATTCTTCTTGAAAAAAAGGACACACAGTGTAAAATGTGTCTCCTAGTCAAACACTGATGCAATCGTGGAAAACCAAGAAACTCAGAACTTCTTTTGAAAGCTTATCTATGTGATGTGTATTTTAGAGTACTTTACTTTTGTCAGTTGAAGGTCAAACGAAGTTTTTTTTTTTAGTTTTATTTGTCATTATGGATTATGGAACCGTATGAATTTTTCAAGAGGAAGTAATTTGAGAGTGAGAGGTTACCATTTTTGTTGGCCTTCAGGAATATCTGTTTGTTGATTTACTTCAAGTTTAGATGGTGCTTGTAGTCTTATATCCTTAAGAGCGGATCATAAAATTTATCAACAACCCCCCTTAAGAAGTATCTACGACTACGCACTATAAGTATTCACGGATTATCAATAGTTTTTTTTTTTAGATTTTGATGATTTCAATACAAGAGATTTAGAAAAATATTAATTATAATTATGCTATCTTTTCCTTTATGTCCTTTTTCCGTGAACTGTTTTGGATATAAGAATACATCTAAAGCTTCTTAATTTAACATTCCTGAATTCTCAAGGCCACACCGAAAGCAAGAGTGCATTTTGGTTGCCACTACCCCAATTTCTGTGGGGTGCGACATTGACTTGGATTTTTTTGGATATAAAATAAGCTATACACACGATGTACATAACTAAGGTCACTCTACCCACTTTCATAATTTATTTTTGTTGCTTAAAAAGTTTCCCAAGGAACCGTTGTATGCTTAGGAGGACAATATATTCATATCTATTTTGAAGTTCATAACTTTTTTGGTTGTGGTTGCAGGGGCAGGATTGGGCTTGAGGGTTGGTTGATTTTTTTTTTTCTTTTTATTATTATTCCATTGTTGAATATAAAGACGAAGGTCTATAATTAGATGGGGCTAAGAGGTCGAGAATGCGATGTGGAACCTTAATGCTGCATAAAACCATACATGGTTGTTTGAAGAAAACAACAGAAACGCATGAGGAGGAGATTATTGTATTGTATAATAAGATGGTATTAGTCTGAATGAAGTCTTAGTATAAGGAAAAGACTTAAGGGACTTACATTTAAATGTGTCTGGAATAATTATTATTTTTACTTTTTCATAACTTTCTTTGTTTTGGGATTCAAATTGTTGGTATTGGGAATGAAGAAATTTGGCCACAATTTGAGACTTTTCTATACCTATGTATATGGGGGGTCTTCTTTCTTTTTTTGCAGAAAAAAGAAAAGTTTTGTTTATTGAACTTTTCTTTGTTGTTCTAATAATTTTAATATTATAATTTGGATATAGATGGTGGAGGGGGGGGGGGTTGTGGTGTTAGGGGAAATGGAGATTTAATGTATAATATTCTGTTTGAAGTTCAAGATTTAAACCTTAATAGGTATTGGTGTTAACGACACTTTTAAGTCATTTGGGTATACTTCTTATGTTCATAAATGCTTAACAGATATGATATTATCTATGTTTGATGTCAAGGCTCTAGGGAATTGTTAGGCTTTTGTTAGAATATTATTTGGTTTGACATAAATTATTTTGTCAATTTCATTCTGGGGAGTAATAAATTATTAAATTATGTCTATTCTTATATCTTATTTATGTATATTTAATTTCTTTCTATATTTTTGTAATATTCACGATTAAAGATTTAAGAAAACGTAGCAAAAATAAATGTAAGTATAGGTATTTCCTTTGAGGAAGATTAAACGATCTTCTTGGCGACATTTCTGTGGTAATATAGAAGAAACCTCCGAAGCTTCGAGATTGAGAAAAATCCTCTCCACAAATCTAGTGATGCCAAGCTGTCTGAAATTTGCCAATGGCTCCTGGACCAACTCATGCAAGGAATCAATTCAATTCAATTCATTTTTATTAAGTCTTTTCTTTTTCTTTAAAATGAATACATTTGACTTTTTCTTACACTAAGATATATTGAGAACTGTACAGTATGGTCCTCTTGTTTTAAAGACATAATGCTTCTAATGCTGATCTACTTACACGTTTAGAGAGTTCTTGCTCATTGAGCTATTCTGAATGATTTTGACGTTTTAGTCGTGGAAAACTTAACCTAACTTAAAACTAACCTATGATAAAGGAGAAACACTATAGTCGTGTAACTCTAGGAACACGTAGCAGAAATTCACCACAATGTTTACATGTCAGGTCAGGTACACATCAAGATTTTGTACATGGATTTTTTTTTTTTTCTTTCCAAAGTCTAGTTTTTGTTTAGTTTTCTTTTATTTACAAGTTTAAATTATTTTACTTTATTAATTTTCTTTTGTTTCTTTATCAGCTAGTTCGAAGGTTTTGTTTGTTAACAATAATAAAGTATGGTTTTCAATTAAATATATATAAATAGTTCATTTTATCTTACAAGTTCTTTTTGTATTTTTTTTTATTTTTGTTTATCTTGAAAGGTATTCAGTTCATTGATTTTAATTTTGTTACAATAATGATAATAATAAAAATAATGTGTAATGAAAATAATAAATATTTTCACATGTAATTTATTTGTACATTTTCAGTTGACTATAATTTCCCAGTGAGTTCATGCAACGAATCGCTTAACCTGCTACTTGACACTCATTTTCTAGGTAGCTCGCAAATGTAGATCAGTAACAGTAATATAGCTTTTCCACAAAGTTTGATAACAAGGGAAAAATTACAATGAGCACCCAACAGCTTCAAACCATATAAGTCTTCAGGACCAGACGGAACTCCAAAAGAATGCAGGTGTTATTCTGCCGATTCTGGAAGTCATATTCAATGGCTGCCTGGATCTGGTCCATATTCCATTGTTATGGATAGAAGTGAAAGTTGTGTTCATAATCAAAGCTGGTTAATGCTCTTAAGTAAACCCAAAAGATCTCAGTCCTATAAGCCTATCATCATTCCTTCTAAAAACCTTTAAACGACAGATTGATATCCACTAAAGATCAAGCATTGATACGATACTCTTATCTAATGCTCAACATATGCTTATTTTGTAGGTGGAAATAGCTCTCCACACGTTAGTAAATTCCATCGAATATTCGTTCCACCACAAAGAATACTCATTGGTTGCTTTCTTAGATATAGAAGGTGTTTTTTTTTCTCGACATATTTGTAATCACATCTGCGCTGTCACATCTGAAGGTAAACGGTTCGCTTGGTACTCTGATAAATCAAATGCTAACTTAATATTAGGATTATCAATTCCAAACTTGGCGGATTTTCTGCAAGAAGAGCGGTTAGTAGAGGTACCCCGCAAGGTGGGTGACTTGACCCCACCTCCTTTGGAATTTGGTTGTAAACGAACTGCTAACTTCCTGGAAGCGGAGAGTTACATAGTGATTGCCTATGCGGACGATATTGCTATTGCCGTATCAGGTAAGCGTCCTTTTGTCTTGACGGAACTCTTACAGAATGCTTTGAAGCTTGGAAGATCAAAGGTCAAAGATGAAAAGTCAAAGATGAAATATAAAAGATCAGAGAACAAAGATCAAAGATCAAAGATCAGAGATCAAAGATCAAAGATCAAAGGTCAAAAGTCAAAGATCAAAGATCAAAGATTAAGGATAAAATATCAAAGATCACAAAACAAAGATCATAGATCAAAGATTAAAGGTCAGAAATCAGAGATCAAAGATCTAAGATCTAGCACCAAATATCAAAGATCAAAGATAAAAGATCAAAGGTCAAATATCAAGGGTCAGCTCAAAGTTCGGGTCAAAGGTCAGGTCAAAGGTCAGGTCAAAGGTCAGGTCCAATATCAAAGATCAAAGACAAATTTTAATTTCATGTGGTTAAAATTTACGGTAAATAAGCACATCATACACACTTGTTTCGTTGATCGAAGCCTCAATTTGGACAGAAATTCAACTTTTAACAAGTTTGATGCTCTATCCGACTCCATTCAAAGAATTGTTGCCCATTACCCTCACACTGAAATCGTCATTGCGGGCGATTTCAATGTACACAATTCTAGTTGGCTTCGCTTTTCGGGTCAGAAAACACTCTTGACAGGTTTCTTACCTCTGACCCTGATAAATAAACTATTAGTGTATTATCGCCTCTATGCTCATCAGACCATTGTGTTATATCTGCTAATTTCTTGTGCCAACAAAACCCAGTTAAAGAGAAAGCACCAAAGAGAACCGTTTGGCAATACGAGAAAGCCAACTGGGACAGTCTCAACAGTTTCTTTAGTAACTTTAACTGGTCACTATGCTTCCTCGATAGTGACGTAGATGCCAGTGCAGATATGATCACAAATTTAATTCTTTGTGGAATGAGAAATTTTATCCCGAATAGGGTTAAATCTATCAAACCCAAAGAAAATTCGTGGTTTGATATGAGCTGTAAAGAGGTTATTAGGGTTAGAGAAGTAAGTTTCCGTAGTTTCAAAGCTAGCCCTACTGAGGAAAACCGGAAAAAGTTTCAACAAGCCAGAAAGACCTGTAACGGCCATATTCGAAGAACCAAATTTTTGCATGACCAAAAATTAGGGCAAAAAATACTACAATGTCCCAATATAGTAAAAATTGTTGGTCATTTGCAAAAAACATTCGAAATACTACTTCGTCTGCGGTTCCAACGCTCGTCTTCAACGACACACCTGCTGTCAGCTCGCAAGATAAAGCCAATTTGCTTGCAGCACAGTTTCCTCTTAATTCGACGCTGCCAGTATAAGTGATAGAACTCCGCCTGTAATTGAGAGCGCGAACGATTTTATGGGACAAATCTTCTTTCGCACTCGTGCAGTTGCTAGAATTCTGAAAGATCTCGACATTCACAAATCCGCTGGCCCAGATAGTATCCATCCCATTGTTCCGAAGAGGTGTACTTCAACGCTGGTAAAACCACTGCGTAAGCTTTTCCATCTGTCCTACTCTACTGGTCTCTTTGCGAGTGGATGAAAAACAGCATTTGTCCAGCCTGTCCCTTAAAAAGGCGTATCTTCTTCACCCTCAAACTGTCGTCCAATTAAACTTACGTCCCTTCTTTCCAAGGTCATGGAAACGCTGATCAATTTTCAGCTCAAGAAATGTCTCGAAGAACGAAAGCAATAGGTCCACTGGTGATCTGATGGTATATGTCACCGAACGTGGAACAAATCTTTACATTGTTTTGGAGAAAGTATGATTATTGCGCTTGATATTTCAAAAGCGTTTGAAAGAGTTTGGCATCAAGCTCTCTTATCGAAAATGCGCGCATTTGGTATCGATGAATCTTTTCTTCGATGGATTAGAAATTACGTTTCGGACCGCTCAATACAAGTTGTATTGGACGGTTTCAAGTCTAAAATCCACAAAATAAATGCTGGTGTGCTTCAGGGCTCTGTTTTGTCTCCGACCCTCTTCCTCATATTCATTAATGATATGCTGTCTGAAACTTCTAATCCATTTAACTGTTTTGCTGACGACAGTACCCTCAGCTTTTCATATTCGTTTTTAGATTCACACCCATATCTTCGGATGTGGAACTTGAACGGCAGCGTATCATAAGCTCATTAAATTCTGATCTCGACAGCATTGTGCAACGGGGAATCAAATATCGCGTAGATTTTAGTGCTTCAAAAACTCAATGCTGTCTAGTGTCGTCTAAACGAAACCCACCCCCCATGCCACTATCTATGAGTGGCTCTTGCATTGAGGAAACCTTAAAGCTTTCAGTCCTCGGTATGTGTATCACAGACCACCTTCTGTAGAACGATCGCATATTTGACGTTGCCAAAAATGTTGCTAAAAGTTTTGGTTTTCTTCGGCGATGCAAGAAATGTTTCACCCCTTCTGATCTGGCTGTTATCTATAAAGCCTTTATTTGGCAAAACTCGAGTACAATTCTCATATTTGGGCAGGTGCTCCATAGCTTACTTGAGTCTATTGGATAGAATTCAAACTAGAGTTTAGAGCTATGAAAATGATAGGTGACAGAAATATAACGGAAGCATTTGCACCTCTCGAACACCGCTGCAATGTTTCATGTCTTTCGTTATTTTACCGTTATTTTCATAAACAGTGCTCTAGCGAAATAGCCAGTTGAATTCCTCCCCTAAAACAATTCAACCGTAATACTGGTATTTCTAGGAATGCACTTCAGTTTACCCTTGAGCGTACTGTTAAGTATAGAGATTCTTTCTTAAGTCGCACTACAAGAATGTGGAATGCTTTACCCGGCAATAATTTTCTGCCATTTTGATATTCAAATGTTCAAAGCCAATGTGCAACGGCATCTCCTCTTAAATCCTCCCCATTTTCCTAACGCTCGCACTGTCTTTAAACATTATTAAGGGTAGTTAGAACCCCTATAGTGCGCGCTTAATTAAAAAAGATCAAAGACCAAAGTCAAAGATCAAAGACCAAAGATCAAGGATCAAAGATCAAAGGTCAGGATAAAGGTCAGGATAAAGGTCAGGTCAAAGGTCAGGTCAAAGGTCAGGTCAAAGGTCAGGTCAAAGGTCAGGTCAAAGGTCAGGTCAAAGGTCAGGTCACAGGTCATGTAAAAAGTTCAGGACAAAGGGCAGGTCAAAGGTCAGGTCAAAGGTCAGGTCAAATATCAGGTCAAAGTTCAGGTCAAAGTTCAGGTCAAAGGTCAGGTCAAAGGTCAGGGCAAAAGTCAGGTCAAAGGTCAGGTCAAAGTTCAGGTTGAAGTTTAGGTGAAAACTCAGGTCAAAGGTCAGGGCAAAGGTCAGGTCAAAGGTCAGGTCATGGGCAGGTCAAAAGTCACGTCAAAAGTCAGGTCAAAGTTCAGGTCAAAGTTCAGGTAAAAGTTTAGGTCAAAGGTCTGTTAGAAGGTCAGGTCAAAAGTCAGGTCAAAGGTCAGGTCTAAGGTCAGGTCAAAGTTCAGGTCAAAGGTCAGATCAAACGTCAGGTCAAAGATCAAATATCAAACATTAAACAACAAACATCAAAGATCAAGATCTTTGATGTTTGATTTAAAATTAAAATTTTTTTTAGCGCCTTGCTTACAATACAATAGTATCTATTGAAGGTATCTATTGAAGGTTTTTAAATTTTGGTATTAACTGTTTGTAATGATTTTGGATAGAGACAAAAACAAGGCCTTATTAGAATTGGATTAAAATTGATCGAACATTAAAATTTCGACAGTGTTCTTCAGTGGTGAAGACAATTTTCATAAATTGTCGCTTTGTAAATTGGATTAAATACATTATGAATGAATTAAATAAAATTTTCAAAGAAATGGGATTTTGATTCAAAAACAGAATTGTTTGTTTTTTTAAAAACAACCCAGTGAATGTACAAAAATCATCATCATCTATAATGTAAATTTAATCTTATTTACACACGGCCTAAGTATCAATATAAATAAATGAAAATGTTTCTAATTTAAAATAATGTTATGTTGGTACCTATGTAAAATGTTAGAACTTAGTTTTGTACTAGAAAAGTAGGCACTTATTTTATTCATAGGTGTTAGCAAAATCATGTTGAAGTGCAAGTTATTAAAATGCTCACATTAAAAGGTTAAATGGTAAATTAATTGTATAAAACAAATTTTTACACTACCTATGCCAAGTACATGATTGTATTTATAGTGTAGATTGCAGGTACGTGCTAAGAGACAGTTAATTTTAACAAACGTTCGCTAAGCATTTGTCACGCTAAATACTACCATTACTGCTTTATCTATATATATACTTTTTAGTTGTTCATCTGTTTATTCACTCTGCATTGCAAAAATAAAAAATAAAAAAATAATTCACGTGTTGAATGTCTCCTGCCGTGACAGGACAATGCTATCTTCTCATATTTAAACTGAAAAAGCTGCAATCAAATTACATAACATGGATATATGTGAAACACTTTGTTGAGTAATCATATAATATTTTGTCATTTAAAGTTGGTGATAAAAACTACACATTAACTCATCAACAACATGTTACATAATTAATTTATATGAGACACGATGTGTATATCTGACATGCTTGAAGAATGATAAAAGCGATTTCGAAATATTTTGGATTCGTGTTGGTGTTGGGCGGGAGAAAGAGATAGAGCGAAATTAAATAAGTGTTTTAAATATTCATCCGTCATGATTTGTGATTTTTAACACACGTATACGTAGTAACTTGTTCTGTTCAAAACCGAGTACCAGAATGATCTCTGAACTTAAGTTTAAGTTTAAGCTAAGTTTTAAGGGAGTTACTTATTGGTTCCCGGCTGGAAAAATGCCAAATTTCTGTCTAGTTTAGGCAAGGCCTTAGTAAGTTTTCAGGAGGGAAAATCTAAACGAGGAAAATTTGCCAGGTACTTGGTAAGCCCTTGCTGTATTTAAGTACCAACAATTTAGACAAGGAAAACTTTTCAAACAGTCTTGAGGCCATCCCTAGTTAAAACTTGTATTTAAAAAAATTCCTGTGGACTTGAAAGCATAAGAGTTAAAGGCTGATAAAAATCTCTGACACTAGGTAAGTTTAAGCAAATTTGTTAATACTGCATTTAAAAAAAAAATTAGTATTTCTGGAAAGCCTAATAAGTGTAGGAAATTTTTCAGGGTTAATATTATTACAATTCCTCTAAGCAAACTTTCACCACAGATAATTTTAGGGAATCTTTTAATTCTTGGCGATATTAAAAGGGGTAGTTATGTGCATTCAAGAGGACGAAAGCGTCTACAGATTTTTCTCAAAACACACCTCTGTCTACCAACTCCTACTCTCACCTGTCACCTCCCAGTGGTTGTTGAGACAGCCAATGAGAGAGAGGGGGGGGAGTGTTCCCACTTAGGCACTTCTACTTTCATCGAGGCGGCAGCGGACAGATTCTCCAGATGGAATCCACGGTGGCGTCTACAGTTCCAGTTAGGTTTTACTACTTAGTGAGCACCTTATATGGGCTTCTACGACATATTCGTAGCTCAGGCCTATAAAGAGCGGTTTATCCAGCTCCCTACCCTCGGAGTTATACTAAGGGTCTGGTCCTCCCTACCACGTTAAAACAACTTCGGTTCCGTCACAAGAACAACCCTCGGATATAATTGATTTTAAAGTTGAAGACCCCAGCAAACGAATCAAGGACAATGAATTTCGGATTTGCACGTGGAACGTCCTATCCTTATACAGAACACGTGCAGCCGAACAATTAGTGGAGATCCTAGACAGACTAAAGGCTGGCGTTACAGCCGTCCAGGAAGTGCGATGAGATGGAGACGGCATACGGAGACTGAAATCGTGTGACATCTACTACGGCGGCGGGTGCTTCAAGGAGCAGGGTCAGCGGCTTTTTGGTTTTGTGATAAGGGGAAGACTTAGGCAAGAAGTCTTGGGCCTCCGAAGTGTAAGCGAGCGTCTGGTCACAATTCACATCAAAGGCAAATTGATGAACATTACGCTGATCTGTGTTCATACTCCCATGACGAGAGAGATGACTCAACCAAAGAAGCATTCTACGATCTCCTGGAGACAACGTATGATATGTGCCCGAAGTATGACGTTAAGATTATTCTTGGTGACTTCAACGCCAGATTCGGAAAAGAGGGCATCTTTGGTTCGATAGTCGGAGGACACAGCTTTCACGACGAAACTTCTGGCAACGGACACAGGATGGCAGACTTTGCGGCGGGGCGAAATGTCATCATCTCAAGCACCTGTTTCCCACACCTCAATATACACATGGATACTTGGTGGTCGCGTGATCAACGAACCGTCAACCAAATCAACCACGTTGCGATAAACGCGAGACATGCTTACAGTACCTTGGACGTCCAAACATTCCGAGTGGCCAATATTGACTCAGACCACTACCTGGTGGTAGCTACACTACGTATGTGGATATCCATGACGGACGCCACAACGCAGATCAGATGCTGTGAAAAGGTTCCATGTCGAGAAGCTTAAATCGCAAGAGATCGACAGAACTTTTGCTGAGCACGTAACTCTTGATCTCTCAGTAAGTCTGCCAGTAGCATAAAGTGCAGAGAACCAGTGGAAACAAGCCATCAGAAGTGCCGCCTCTGATGTGTTGGGTTCCACTAGGCGACTACAACGAAATCCCTGGTTCGATGAAGAGTGCCGGCTGGCGCATGCAGCTAAGAACGAGGCCTACCAGGCAATGCTGCAGACTCGAACAAGAGCTGCTAAGGGTTGTAGCGGCAGAGGAGATGTCCGAAAATCTTATCAGAGGGCGAAACGATCCACCCAAGGATACAAAGCTAGAACGGAAGCATGCCGAGATGAGAGTGACAATATCTTAGTAGACACACAGTCAGTGCTGAGGATCTGGAAAGAACACTTCTCTAGACTGCTCAACGGCGAAGACAGCCAAGATTCCGCTAGTAGGCAGAACACTCCATTCAACTTAAACGATAATGACCAACAGTTCTGTCCACCCGACCTAACCGAAGTGCGGCTGGTGATATCCAAAATTAAGTCGTACAAGGCTGCTGGTGCGGATGGCTTATCAGCCGGATGGCTGACCATCGGGAGATGAATAGAGGAGCATACACAAGCTCATCCGCAAAATTTGGTTGAATGAAAGTATGCCCGATGAATGGAACCTTTGTATAATGTGGCCCATCCATAAAAAAGGTGATGCTCTGAAATGCACCAACTCAACTACAGAGGAATAAGGCTCTTAAACATCGCTTATAAAATCTTGTCGGCTATCCTGTGTGCCCGCTTAAAACCTTTTGTCACCGATCTGATCGGCCGCTTTCAGTGTTTATTTAGGCCAGGGAAGTCAACCGTCGATCAAATATTCACACTCTGACAGATTTTAGAAAAATCCCGGGAATTCCAGATCGATACACACCACCTCTTTAGCGATTTTAAAGTTGCGTATGATAGCGTGAAAAGGGACGAATTAAACAGAGCCATGTCATATCTTAGCATCCCTGTCAAACTCGTCCGCTTGTGCAGGAGGACGATGGAGAAATCTCGCTGCTGCGTCAAAATCGGTAAGAACATCACCTATGCCTTTGATGTTGGGAAAGGATTGGGGCAAGCCGACGCGTTACCATGCAACCTATTTAACATAGTTCTTGAAGCAATTTTACGCAATCCACATGTCAACACAAGCGGTACAATTTATCAAATATCCGTTCAATTGCTTGCGTATGCAGATGACATAGACATTGTCGGCAGAACAAAGCGAGCTGTGGCAGGCGCATTTTCGAGCATTGAATCGGAGGCGGCTAAAATGGGATTGGCGGTAAATGAGGACAAGACGAAGTATAACCTGCCATCTAGAGAGGAATCTGAATATCGTTGACTCGGACAAAATATCACGATGGACAGATATAACTTCGAAATTGTCAAGGACTTTTTCTACCTGGGCTTCACTATTACCTCGCAAAATTACATCAGTGCAGACATCAAACGAAGAATTACTCTTGCCAACCGCTGTTTCTTTGGTCTCAGAAGGCATTTAAGTAATAAGGCCCTCTCTCAGAGAACTAAAGAGAACCGGTCCTGCTCTATGGAGCAGAAGCATGGACACTGAAAAAATCGGATGAAAATCTGCTAGGGTGCTTTGAGAGGAAGATTCTTCGTGTGATTTTCGGTCCGTTGTGTATCAAAGGAGTTTGGAGGAGAAGATTGAACGACGAGCTATACGGGCTATACAGCGACGTTGACCTGGTCAGAAAGCTGAAAATGCAGCGGCTGAGATGGCTGGGGCACGTAGAGCGTATGGACAGCAACACACCTGTCCGACGAGTCTTCGAATCCAACCCCGATGGTGTACGCAGCATAGGAAGAACCCGTAACAGGTGGCGCACACAAGTGGAGAACGACATCAGAAACCTCGGTGTGCGCAACTGGAAGCGGCTAGCTAGGGACAGAGCTGGCTGGAGGGACTTATTAGGCGAGATTGAAGCCCATCCTCGGCTGTGAGCCCAATCTAAAGAAAAGTAAGTTAAATTCTTGGAAAAAATATCAAATGGAAAATTCTTTCCAAAGCTCACGTATTTGCTAACGTTTTCGACAGATTTTAATGATTTCTTGATTTTTAATTTATTTATGGCTTTTCTTTTTTTATGATTTTTCATTTTTGTTCATGATTTTTCTTTTTTTTTCAAAATTTTCATGATTTTCTTCGAACTACGTATAATCCACAGATAAGAATATCTCGCTTAAGTAACTCACAAATAAAAGTACCTCTCTTACTTATAAGACCCAATATTTTGAAGAATTTTTCATATACAACTAAGTAACCTTATAAGAACCTTCCACATAACTACCTTCCCCGCTTAATTGCCTCTTATCTTGTATACGTTATATATTGAAATTTAACTGAAAATACTTCTTTTAAGTCCCTCTTTGAAATCGGTTCTTGAATAACAAAAAAGGTTTTTTTCTTTTGCTATCGCTTATTCCTTCTGCTTCATCATTTAAATTTTAAAATATAAAAAGATATACCATTAATCTAGTACAATAGTGAGGCTGACTGCTAATGACTGCATTTTAGTCACTTGTTGTCAATTAAGAATGTTAAGTTTTGTTTTGTTTATGAGTGATAAGCTGTACTGAGCACTTAATCGGGTTTCTTATGACCTTGATAAGTAAATCACAAAACGGTGAGGCACTTATCTGGGTTTTACTAGGTATTACTACACAGCGTCAATAGGCGTGTTTTGTTTCAACTTACAGCCAAGACTATACAGTCTTAAAAAATATTTTAATATAAACTACAAAACAACAACAGCTTAGTGTGAATACAAAATATTTTATTGAAAAATAAAATAAAATGCTATAGTAAGACTGGATATTCAACCAGGCTTACGATAGCCTCGTTGATATAGCATTTTGTTTTATTTTTCATTAGACTCAATCGAATATTTTGTGTTCAGAATAAAGTGTTGTTGTTTTGTCGGTAATATTAAAATATTTTTTAAGACTGTATAGTCTTGACTTCAGGATAAACAAAACACACCTAATGTGTACACTGTACATTCTAGTTGTTAGCTAGAAGGGCAAGTTAGTGCGATCCATTAGTCGTGCATTTTATTTTGCCTATGCTTTTTTTTCATAAATGTCTTAAACTGACAAAACTCAGGGTCTTTGAGAAAACAAAAGAATGCATTTATTTTTTCTTAGAATTCTAGGACACAAATCTTTTTCCAATTTGGTACACAATTTGGGAACGCAGAATTCAGTGATAATTTTTATATTGTAGTACACATTAGGGCACATATTTTAAGACATTTCAAACATAAATTTCATAAGATTCCTAGCTTAGAAAATGCTTTCTTTGGAACTTTTACATTTCGAACCATGTTCTGGCCTTAATTGTGAAGCCCCCATTTCGGGTACAAAAATATACGTAGTATCACAGAATTCTTTGTCCCCAAATCATTAGGTGTACCAAATTTCATTAATTTCCGCAAAGAATTGGCGTGGGAAAAGAATTTTGTCCACAGAATTTAACAAACGGACCACTGTGCGCCCTCGGAAGCGTAATAATATGTCATCAGCTCATCTACATCATCCATAGGAAGTCTCGATTTTTTATCGTTAAATTACGATTGGTGCTCTTTATGGAAGTAAATCCACATGGTTGAAGTGTGCCAAGTTGGTGATAGTAGTTGCGAATTCGGAGATGATTTGTGGGAAGATGCGACAAAATTGTTTAGACTCTGCCGTCGTCGTCGTTCGACGGGTTAATTTTGCCGTCTAGAAATCTTTTGTTTTATGTCATTTCTGGTGGAAATAACGATGTCAGTTTAACACTGTTTCGATCGTCTTTCATTTTACTTATAGAGCTCATACGATATACATATTTTATGTATCCTACTTCAACTTTAAAGACACGTTGTATAATTCTGAGGATGTGAATCTTCTATAAATAGGTAAAAGGTATTGGTTCTTGGGGTTTTATTGTTATCGGTTTTTGTTTAATTGGTTTAATTGGTTTTTATTTTTCAGTTTTTTGAATAAAGATCCAATAAAGTGTTGCCCCTGAAGAAGTTGAATAAAAATCAACGAAACGTAGGGGGAAAATATGAAATTGTTTTAATTTCCATAAAAAGGAATGATCAGGAAAGCCCATAACAATAAAACCTCAAACAATTAAAAAACTGATCAATACACAACATATAAGGTATTGGTTCTTATTATTGGCTGAAGAGGAAAAACCGTTACAGCAATATAGCAATATTTATGCCTGATGGTATTTTTGTTTGAATGGAATTTAATTAAACTTATTTTGATCGTGCTATTTTCTTGCTTAGTCTGCTCTGTTGTTCTTTTTAGCCCGTGGCTCACTCCGATGTGTTGGAGAATGTTTTAATCATGCCCTACGAATAATAAAAGTAAAATTCTGAGCTAAAAAAGAAACACAAAATTTTGTTTGAAAATTTAGGCTCTGAACTAAATGAAAGAAAATCATAAGCAATCGACAAATTTAATGGGCTATAATTCAGGAAAATGAGATCTCAGAGTTAGTTAACTCTGGAAATAGATTTGTCTAAAGTTGCGTAAAGAAGCAGTATTTAAGTGGAGGATGAACGCAGAAAGGCTTATAAAATGCGGAAGAAAAAATATCAGATGCCTTTGTTGAGTTAGTCCAGAGTTAACTCACCATATTTGATGAGTTAACTCGGGTTTAACTTTAACCCCACACTGAAAAACTGACCCTTAAAGTATCCCGAAATCCATTTTTTTTATTTTATTAACTGTTAATTCCTTTTTAATAAATGATTTTTGAAAAATTAGTTTTCAAACTAAAAATTTTGATAAAAAATGAAGAACTTCTTAATACTGTTTTGTTGTTTTTTTTTTTTTTTAATCTTGAAAGATTTTAAATTTGAAGCACTATTTTTGACTTTAATACTCAATGCTCTTGTTAATTATAAATCGTCCATGGATTGTTTTAGGGCTTTTCAAAATATTTCAAAATATCAAAAAAAAAAAAAAAAAATCAACCGATGATAATGCTGAAATTATCATTTAGCTGGATTCTTCTTATTTTTATGAGAAAGTTGGTTATACCGAATGTCCGTGCTTGAACAACTGAGAAATCAAAATGTATCGACTTGTGAAGTAAAAAACCAACCAACCTCATAGTGGTAAGTTAGAAATTCAGCGTATTCACAAAAATAATCTCAAATAATAAAAATGATAATTACTGAAAATTTCAAGCATTTTAGGCAACCCGTTAAAAAAATAAAAATCAATAATCATAAGAACATATTATACTTAACATAAAAACTGTATAATTTTGGAATTTTAGAGCTTTTTCTATATACGCTCAACTGGACGGAATCTCCTACGGAAAATCAAAGGGCACGGTAGTGCCCAGCCAAGTTCTAGCGGCGCAGGGTCAAAAGTCCACAGGCCAAAAGTCCATAATGGACTTTTGTCCCACTTCTGTGGGTCAAAAGTCCATAAATCAATTGTGAACTTTTGACCCACTTCGATGGGCCAAAAGTCCATACAAAAATCTTGTGGACTTCTGGCCCATTGATAGTGGATTTCTGACCCACTTCAGTGGACTGCTTTGGGTGGCCCGCTTCGCGGGTTTAAGGATTTTAACTCCCTTTTCGGGTCCTCTGTCCCGCTCACGCGGCTCCGTCGCTCCGCTTACGGTATGCTCAATGCTCAGTGGTCTGGCAGGCGCCTATGTTGTCAGTCAATCTGTTATTAAAGTTTTTTTTTGTACTAAACAGTACTTTGGGTGACCCTCTCCGCGGGTTTAAGGATTTTAACTCCCTTTTCGGGTCCTCTGTCCCGCTCACTTTTGACCCACTTGAGTGGGTCAAATCTCCACACTACAATTGTGGACTTCTGAGTTCTGACCCACCCAAGTGGACTTTTGACCCTGCGCCGTTCTAGCACTACAACTTTTTTACAGGATGAAACTTAGGCGATTTTCGACCCCCCTCTAACTTTAGTACCAATAAATTTAGACACTTACAAAATTCGAAAAATTTGCTAAGCTCATCAGGTTCAGGCAACTCACCGTGTTTCAGTTCTTAAGAATTAGTGGTTCCTGAGATATAAGACTGCAAAAATAGCAAAAACCGTAACTGACTGACTGACTCACTGACAGATCATCAAAGTTATGGAAAACTTCCCGAAATCGACGAATCTTGTAATTTCGCACAACGGTAGGGCTTGTGGTGTATACAAAGAAAAACAAATTAAGATTTTAAACTCAGGGGGCGTGGTACCCGCCCATTTTCATAGAATTGATATAAATTATTTGGAGCACTTCTGATTGTCGTAGAATGATGAAATTTGGTACAGCGAGCTTAAAGTGCAGACAAAGGCAAAATTTTAAAATTTGAGATTTTATATTCAACGGGCGTGTTAACCAACCATTAACGCAGAATTAATAATAAACTTATTGAGATCACTTCCAATTGGTGCAGATTTATAAAATTTGGTAGAGCGGTTAGATTTCAGGTGTATCTGTATACTAGGGCTGCCAGACGTCCCGATTTTGGCGGGACAGTCCCGATATTTAATCCCTGTCCCGATATCTGTCCTGATTTACAAAATGTCCCGATTTTGTCCCGAATTTCCATTTTAACTTGCTATATAGAGTAATTTTTGGTTTTGGTGGAAAATAAAATTAGAGGTTTTTATTAAAACTAGCATTACGATAACGTAGAAGTCCAAAAAAAAATTTTCGACAAAAGACGTCTGTCGGTTTTTTTGCGTCCCGATTTATATCGAGCTAGACACTCCGTAGGAGTGAGATTCAATTTTTTGTTTTAGTTTATCTGGATAGAACCGTCATACCAAAATTCGGTTTTATCAAGTTTTCTAAAAAAAAGGCTGTAATGGTTTTGACAAAACTTCGTACATGTAATACCTAGAACAGTTTTTATAACACTGCATTGCATACGTTTTAGCCAAAAACAAATCGAAGAACTGAAATAAATGTTTGGGTTTTTTGTGCAAATTACCGGTTTCTTACTTGTTTTGTTATTGGCTTATTTTATTTTGTCGTAATTTTGCAATTCGGTAGCTACTTCAAGTTAGTCAACAAATATTGGCCAACATTTTAAACAGTCTAATTTTAAGGTTTAAGCATGATACTACTTAACATTTTTCTAATGTTAAAACAGTTTAGTAAAATTTTCTGAGTTTTAAATACTTTTCAACTTGTAAAACACGTCCAAAAAAGAGCCGCTAGCCCAAAAATGCGCAAGCATACCTCATTTTGACATTTAGAAAGGTCAAGAGTTGTATATAGATTCAGTACGATACTAAATAAACAAAATAAATTTTAATTTAAGTAAAGTGTTATGTTATGAGATAGTAAAAACTCGTTTTAAATTTATTAATTAAAAATGATTTAACATCCTGCTAAATCGACGACATTGCGCTATTGCATTTAAGATTTGTATAAATAGATATTTTTTAAAGTCCGATTTGTCCCGGTTTTTTGGCCCTGGTGTCCCGATATTTACCAAATTAAATTTGGCAGCCCTACTGTATACTAAGATAAAATTGAAATTATGAAATTTTGCAATTTTAGTCAGTAATCATTATATAACAGATTTCTCTGATAATTTTGAAGTTCTTCAAATATTTGATATTTAACATCCCATAAACTTAGAACTTGGCGTACTCTTACTATTTCTTTACGACTGACTTGTTACGCAAAAGTTTTTTGTATATAGAAGAACTTAGCTTCTTTTTTATTAATTATGTTTTTGGTGTGATGACATTTCTCACGAATTATCCCTTAAAAATGCCCCTTAGCGGGAGCTAAGATGTTGCATATCAAAAAATTTCTGGTATAAAATAAAAAAACTTGATTTCAAGTTCGTGAGCTAAAGTCTAACAAAGTACAGTTTTTAAATGTTTACTAAATTACTATCTCTAACTCCAAGTCTTCCAACCTACACAACACATAAATACCTAGCTATGACGCTATATGAGCCTCGTCACAATGTTGATGTTCTTGGTCTCTACTTTAGGTATTTGAATGACCATAATTTCATATATCTCTCTTTCGTCGTTGAGTTTAAGTTTATGCTAATGGTTGTTGCCTATTTTACTGCCGACTACTCTATAATTTTATTTTGTGAACTATGCTCCTGTATTATGTGTCAACTCTTGAACACTCAATGGAAAATAGCAAATAAACTGGATAGCCATCCAGTTTTGCTAGTCAGTCAACACAGTCAACGACTCGGAGGATAAAAACTTTTCCATCTGGTTTAACTTTTGAGGTTTTTCTTTGAAAATTCTTTGAGGACGGTAGACATTGGCTTCGGTTGTTTAAGTTTGGTTTGGGGAAACACCACGTTCAAGGAGTAAAATAGTAAAGTTAAAAAATAAAACACACACACACAAACAGCTTGACCAATTGAGACAAACCACACAACTATGCAATTTTCGACCTCCTTTTGGGTAAAAAATAAAAAAAAATATATAAAAATGAAAAAGAAAAAAAAAGGACAAGAAAAAATATTCATAGTGAACATTTAGGTTGAAGTATATTTTTGTTGAGATTGCGGTTGTTACTGTGGAGTCTTAAAACTTTTTCATGTTCATTTAAGTTGAACTTTCAGTTTTTTTTTCCGCCCTGTTACCCTGTAAATGCAAATTGAGTAAACTGTTTGAAAGACGAAGGACCAACAAAAAAAAAAACAAGTTGCCAGGACGAAACGAATAGAAAAGTAAAATAAAATTAAGAAGAGAAAATTGAGTCCAAGTTCTGGATGGTTTGCCTACTGCACACACCCGACGACACAGAAAATGATATATTGGAAGTGTAAAAAAGTTCTGACAGAAAAGTTTATGTTTTTTTTTTCAATTTTATTTTTCTAAATTTTTTGTGGTGTTTTCTTGAAAATTAAAACATTAAAAACCAAATGCTGGGTAGATATAGAGGTGAAGATTTTTTATGACATTTGATGGATAAAACCATGTCATGGGAGCATCGAGGCGTAGAAAATAGTGTCATTGTGGAAAGTTCAAGATAATTTCAAAGCTAAATGTTTGCTGTTAGCTTTGAGAATGGATGATGATGTGCTGTCAGTTGTTGTCATTTTGGGATGATTTTTTGACTGCTGTTATTTTAAATAAACTTAATTTTTGTTGACCTTGGGGAGCTTTAGAATAAACAAGTCGAAATGATCAACGTTGTTTATGCAAATAAAAAAATACTATGGTTTTATTATGCCATTACCTACTCATGTTTAATGTTTTTTTTGACATAATTGTCGCCAAACAGTAAAAGAATTTCCTCAATAACAATATACATTTTTAAAATGAAAGAAAACTTAGACATTTTTTTTTAGTTTTGTTAAACATTTCTCACAAAAAAACGGTCACTGGCCAATTGGGTCATAAAATTTTTGAAGAACAAAAATTATGTGGTACCTAGGTAAGGTATTGTTATTTTTGATTTTATTACGAATATGATTTTTCTTTTTAGAGGTGGGGTTGTACGGGTGTAGGGGTGTAGGGGTGTAGGGTTGTAGCGATGTAGGGGTGGGTACCGATTTGTAAAGCCATTGTATAGATTGTCAAACTAATTTAAAGGATTGCTATGAAGATATTGTGTTGGGTATGTTCAGATGACTAAGGGCACTTGTAAGCAAGGCCTGTTTCCAGTCTGTGGTGGAAATAAATTGAAATAAAAAATAAAAATAAATAAATAAATTGGGTGGCGCAACGGCTCATGAAGAACCAGGGCCTAGCGACTAACAACTCGCAACCATTCCTGTGTGCGCGTGTCGACAGGTTTGGAAAGGACCTACAATTTTATGCCAAATCCGAACGGCTAGACGAGAAGCACTTATTCCTGAATCATGACAATTGATACTCTTGAGGATTTGTCAATTTGTCAATTCCTTGCAAGAGGCAGTAGCACTGAAAAAAAGTTTTAAGTTTTTTTTAGGTGGACGAGACTGGGAAGTTTTTAAAGGAAAGTGACTGGAAAGTTAGTCAAAAACTATATACCTTAATTTACAATCAAATTTGTCAGTTGTGAAATTAGAAATAAATTTGTTGTGACTGTTGAAGTAAAATAAAAATAAAATTTTTCTAACATTTCGAAGGATTTTTGTATGTTGTCGAGGACTCTCATAAAAACTTTAACCGTTAATCAAATGGTAAGGTACTTTCTTAGTGACTAGTTAAGGTGCCAAAGTAAAGTTTCAAGTTTAGCTTAATGACATGTCAAACAAAAGTTAAGTTTTCTCGAGTTAAATTTACGTTCAATTGATGTAGTTGACAGAAAATGAAGTCCCTTGTTTCTCCTGAACGTTATTCTCATTAAAAAACCACAAGGAATTTTTTGCGAATGCATTTTTTGCACAGGAAAAAAGGAACGAAATATACTGTTATGTCAAAATTAAGTTGCGTATTATAACAGACCCCAAACGATTCTTTCATTTTATCAATGCTTTAAGAAAGTCTGATAGCTACCCGTCTACCTTAACTTATATGAACTCTTGTTCCAATGATCCCAAAATAGTCGCCAATTTATTTGCCCAATTTTTCCGTCAACTTTCTCTGATACCGACCTTTAGCCTGATTTAGAATACTTCTTCTACTTAAAAACCTTGTAACCAAACTTCCTTAAACTCCATTACCATTTCATCAGACTCTGTTGAAGGCAAGATTAATAATTCCTGCTGGTCCTGATGGGGTCCACTCATAATCCGGAAAAAGTGCTGCTTACACTTGGTTTAACCCCTGACTGCTCGTTTCAACTTTCACTCTCGTTTGGAGTTTTTCCTGCTCTGTGGGAAAACTCTTATGCTTTCTTGAAAACGGTAATGAGATCAAAGTAATTGCAACCGATCTTAGCAAAGCCTTTGACAAAATTTCCCATTCTTTGATCCTTTTTAAGTTAAATGCCCTTGGATTTCAACCCATTTGCCTTACATGGATTCAGTCATACTTAAAAGATCGGCAGTATATAGTAATATTTAGATCCTCTGAATCTGATTCCATCCTTGCAACTTCTGGCGTCCCGCAGGGAAGCCACCTTGATTTTCATCTTGACTATCAACGACGTCGACTGTATGATAAAAGACTGTTTTATATCAGTTTACGCTGATGATATGAAATTCTTTAGGTACATAACATCCCCTGCCGACTCTTTTCTACTACAAAATGACCTTAAAGTGCTTTAAAAACTTTCTTGAGCTCAATGTTAACAAGTGATGTCAAGCTATCACCTTCTCCCGTTAGCGCTTTCCACTCCCTCCTAGGACGTATCTTATCGACAATGTGGCATAGTCCCCTCAGTTGATTCACTATGCGATCTAGGAATTATCTGCGATAGAAAATTGAGTTTTCGTTCTCACATTAATAAGGCCATCAAGAGAGCAAACTCCGCACTCGGCTTTGTGAAACGATGGTCAAAGGAATTCTCCGACCTTTATGTCACTAAATCCGTCTATACCACATTTGTTAGCCCACTCTTCGAATATACAAGTCAAGTCTGGTCACCTTATTACCTTAATCACTCTCAACGAATTGAAGCTGTTCAACGTAGATTCTTTCGTTTTGCGCTCCGTGGCGTTTCCTGGTCTGATGCACATAACCTGCCTCCCTACCAACATCATTTAAATTTAATTAATATGGACTCCCTCGAATTTAGCCGCCGAGTGGCTGATATTGTCTTCTTTCTTCACCCATCAGCTGGTAATATCGATTGACCAGCTCTCCATCGAAAAATCTCCCTCCAAACAAATTCCAATAATCTCCGATCCATACCTCTGATCCAAATCAAGTTTCACCGCACCAATTATGGTAGCAACGAACCTATAAACAGTATGCTACGTACCTCTTACAGCGTACACAATCTATTCGACTTCCATTTAAGCAAAGACAGCCTCAAAACCTCCATTTACCGTGCCTCGCACCCCTCCTAGTCTTAATCTTTAAGTACGATTTTGCTTCTACTAAGCTTGGTGGCGAGAGGGGCCTTTCTCCCATCTCCCTATGGGCGATGGGACCTTAGTCCATACAAAATCGGCAATTCATCTGGTCGTTCTCATTATTGGGAGCCTTCAGTTGACTATTGAGGTCCTTGTCAATACGCAACTTATGTAATTTCATCCAAACTTACACTTATTTCTACAGCAACCAAATACTCGATACAGGCATGTTGGCTTTTCGATTTTTGGTGAGTCGTGAAAAACTTTTTTATACAAATACTTTTTTACCACTAATCCATGCTTGTCATGCATCGGCTTCGTTTAATATTCAAAAACCTAGACTAGACTGAAGACCCACTACCACTAAAAAGTTTCTATTAGAATATTGCATGGTTTTTTTGTTGCCAAAAGCTATAAGTATTAATACTTTTATAGCTTGATTTTAAAATGAAAATCTCGAAAACCATTAGTATGATGTACGTTTTGTTGCATGCAATTATCGCAAGGTGCGTGAATTTTGTCTCCATCGATTAGTATAACTATTCACTGGGAACAGCTATTGAATTGGTTTGGCACTGCTTCTGCAACACCACCCACCACCCTAGGGCTATTATACTCGAACACCAGTATTACAGTCTCTGAAACCGCAACAAGAGTGCGAAACTTCATCACCTCACCATAACCACCAACATTAATGATCGTCATTAACATTCGCATTAAGTGAATTGAGTAAACAAGTTGCCAGGCTCACCGAAGAATTAACGGCCCGGTCATCAATAAGAAAAACTTCCGTTACGTTTCGTTCCACACATTGATATACTCGACTTATACAGAACGTAGAGTATTGAAAACAAGGTGACAGCGACAGCTTTCAGTCCCTGCATGCCAATAACGATGACGATGCCTATTTGTTGTTGTGTATCATCAGGAGCGCAAGGACATTTCAGTGGTTATATAGGTATTTCTCAAGATTATCACGGGGGATTTGTCAGGAAGATGTGTGTTTATCAGTGGTTGAATGTGGCATTATTGATAATGATGTCACTTAAGCATAATAATAATTATAATGTTTAACGTTTTAAGGGATCATTGTTTTGGTTGATGGCAAGATTATAATTTATTAATTTGTCACAACACTGGTTGCTTTTAAAAATTGAATTAGATTAAATGTCACATGTTTTCCAACTTCCTTCGACTGTAAATATATGTTCTTCATTTAAAAAAAAATTGATTTTCAGAAATTGGTTAATTTTGGTACCTCCAGTACAACCATTTTTTGTTTTTTGGTTTTGATATTCTCGAAAACAGTTGAGTTGAAATTTTTCATTTTTTTATGGTAAATCTTCTTAAAAGTACCTTTAAACCAAAATTAAATTTTTTTTTTTTGAAAACTAGCACCCGTATTCATAAAGAAAAAATAGTTATTTAATCTCCCGTGGTTAGGAAAACTACACCTTGGGCGAAAACTAAAGGCATTTGCTTACTGCTCCATTTGAGTCCGGAATATTCTTATTCCATGGCGTAGTTTTCCTAAACACGGGAGCTAAAATGACTATTTTTGCTTTATGGATAAGGGTGTAAATATTTTGAAAACGACTTGGTCAATATTTTTAAAACTAGATGTAAAGTAATGTTTTATTATTTTGTATAATACTCAACAAAAATCATGTTTCTAAATTCAAAAATAACGGTAAACTTATTTTTATCGAAAACGGCTCCAAGAAAAGAATTTATTTTTACTATTAAGGTTATGGTCAATATTTTAATAAAAAAAAATTATGCCAATAACGGTTATTAACGGTACCTGTCATATAACCGATTTTTTGGTTCTTAATTGTCTAGCTTACGGCTACACTTATATCAACCAAAATGTTTATACAGGCGAAAGGCTAAGTTACAATATTTTTCTTAACAATTTATTGGCCCTTAAGAAATTAACAAATTTTAAGTCGAATTTATCCTAGAGTAGAGTTTTCTTCATACAAAAAAATCGAATCTAAGCTAGATTTGACTCAAAATTCGTTTATTACTTGGGGTCATTAGCTTTTAATCTTTTCTGGGATCTCGTATGTCCCCTAATTTATACACAAGTAAACTGAGTAGCCAGCAATTTTTAGTGTGTAGGCGAGAAGGGCGTTAGTGTAAGGACAAAAAATTCCTCGCACAACCTTCTCGCCAATAAATTAGCTAGTTTCCTTGTTTGAAAGCGGTCTATAAAATATTTTCATCATCTGGATATATGGATAAGGACATAAGATATCGCTATTTCAAAACATACAAACTGTCAAATGTCTGAGTTTTTCTCATAAAACTCTTAAACGCTTAACGTTGTCAAAATATAGTTTAGATAATGTTTGTAGACTTAAAGATTTTTTAAAGAAAAGACTTGACACCTTTTTCCCTCAGAGAAATACCATTTAAAAGATTTTATGTTGTCAAAATCAGGTCTTCGCATGTTATCAGTGGGAAGGGGTGAACCAATCTTTGTTTTAATATGCGCACTTATTGCATTTCGACATTTTTCGTTTCTGTTATTTTCATTGGGGGTATTGATGCAAAATAATTTATTAACCTTCTTCTATCTTCAACATCTAGATTGCATTTGGAAAATCTCAAAGAAATATTAAAATGAAACAACCCTCGGAGGAAAACAATCTAGTTTTCGACAAGTCACTTAAGAGTTTTACCTAGATTCAGGCAAGAGTTAGCAAAGGCTGGAACAAGGGCCTTTGTGAATATGAACCCTTTTGCCTCGTCAGGCAAAAAAGAAAACAAAGTTGGCTTATGTGGGTTGGGTTGGGTTAGGTTAGGTTAGGAGGGGTGTGCACAGCTGTTGCGAATATGCCCAGTGTTGTGTTGTGCCCGTAGTGCCAAGTGCGCAATGACCCGTTAGTACACCTATCAAGATTCTTATTTTCTTTTACCCATCGGTAAAATATACTGAGTTTCCCTTTCATTGATTCTAGGCCATAAAATTCTAGAGATAACACAGTCATTCTTCGACATCCAGGAGTTATTGATTTGCTCCTTCCTTATTAGGTCAATTTTTCTTTTAATAACTCCAATCGGGATTTCTGGTCCCGCATATAATTGGCTGCTGCTATTTCTGTTTGATACTAACCCTTTCCTTGCCAGTTCATCTGCGATATCATTCCCTTCTTTATTGCTATGTCCAGGAACCCAGCAGAGTTTAACTTGGTTGGAGTTACAAATATTTTTCAGTATACCTCGGCGTTTTGCTACTGTCTTGGATCTTATAGGCTCACTGGCTAATGCTTTGATAGCAGTAGCAGCTTGGCTGTCCACGAAATATGTGATCTCCGGCGAGTTCAGTTTTTTCTTGTGTACCATTTCTGCTGCTTTTTCAGAAGCGTAAATCTCGGTTTGAACTCATCTGGGAGTTTATATGATTCTCTAATATTGAGAGGTTCACAGAACACTCCTGTTTCTTCTTCCATTTTTGTTCGATCGGTGTAGAACAGGACACCTTGTTCACTGATTAATGAGTTCGGTTCCCCATCCATGTCTTTCAGCAATTAAAGTCCCACGTTGGCTTACGTGGGACTTAATCCCGCGATCTTCGGCTTGTCAGTTCAATGCGCTACCGATAGGGTACCGACTACCGAAACATGTCCAACAAGTTCTTACTAGAGAGGGCCTCACGAGCGTTTAAAAAGATTACCTTGTCTAAATTTTTGGTACTAACATCCATCAAGGGCCTGCCAAGTAGGTATGTGACAAAGTTTTCCTACTGAAAACTTTCTAGGGCCTTGCCCAAACTCGACAGAAACTTGGCACTTTTCCAACCGGGAATGTCAATTTTTCCTTGCTGGGTACATACTACAGGGCAAGTTTAATTGAACTCAACTATCATATCGATCTTTTCCTTTACCTTCTTTATAATTTCATAATTTATTTCTTATAACTTCTCTTTTCAGACATAACATGACTGACCCAAATTTCTTCAATCAAATTCTGTCACTCGCCTGGGTGCAATTATAATAATTAAATAATCTGAAGTGTTGAATGGAAAAGTTATGACTTTTAATTACCTTCAATTCAAAAAGTGTTTTTGTGCGGTCGATTAAAAACTAAAACGAAACCAAAAACAAAAATCAACACAACAATACAAAACAAAAAATTAATTGGACTTGAAGCAATAGTTTCTCATTGTTTCGTGTTTACTTGGCAGTTGTTTTCCACTCCACGCGACCCGCCCCCTTACCTTTTTGAGTTTAGTGTTTTTAGTTCCCACGACATATTTTTTGTCCTCGCCATTAAACCTTTCACCGAACGTAATCACTCGCAATTAAAAGCGCAAACCCCATTTGTTCTATGTATGTTCTGTACATGTACATATAGGGTATTGAAAATTGAGGTCCTTTAGTGAGTGTTTTCATGTTTTGTGGGTCTGTGAATCAATGAAGTAGGGAGAGGGGGCCGGGGAGGGGGCCAGGGCGGGGGGACATAACACTATACTTGCTTGCCTTGATATGGCTACTTATGGAGCACATATAGTGGTATTATGCGGGCTTTACATATAAATACGTATTTGTGCACCATATGAACATTTATATGTTTGGTGCATGAAGACTGAAAAAAGGGGTTTCTAAGCCATCAAACAATCTGGTTGGAAATTTATCAAAATGTCACCAGCATGGATTCTCCCTTTCGTCCTTCTTATACAAAGCGAAATTGGCTGGCTGAGGTGCAGAGACTTCAAGTGAAAACAAACAACACAATAATTTAATGTAGATATGTATATGTATATGTCTGTATATATATCGGTATGTATGTAGGTAGGTATTTCTGTTTTTAGTACAATATTTGTGGTATGGACTTGGAGGTTGGAGCTTAACTTGTTCATGTCGAGCTATAGTGGTATCGCAGTAATTTGGAGCTTTAAGTGGCTCACTTTGGCCCAAGCGAAATACCACAGAACAACTAACACACAACTCACATAATATAAAGTTGTAAAGGCGTATCTACAAGCTGTATATCTAATACCTATACGTACAGACACATGTGTGTGTATATGAACATTTTGGAGAAAATCAATTAGAAGTCCCTAGAGCGTTTGGTGGTCCTTGGAGAGTATTATGGAGCACAGTGCCAGGAAATGCAGTTCACGTGCTGCAAAGTTAACAATAACAAGTAACATTTCAAAATGGCTTGAGCTTTGAAAAAAAAAACTAACAAATAAAACAAGAACAACAAAAAAGAAGTTTATTTTGGCAGGTGAGTACCTACCTATATATGAGTGCGAGCTGAGTATAACACACGCGAGTTGCGAGTTGTATATTTTGTACACTCTCGAGAAGGTTGAAACCATCAGCACAACAGAGTGGGGCGGGTAGTGTGAACTTCTTATCTGAGTACGCAGAACTTTTCAAACAATCCATTTAAAGTTTGCTGGTTGTAATTTAAATTGCTCAGCTGCATCGGTAAATCTTAAATGAGCACACAACTTAGAGGGCTTATCGTGGCATGAGTTGCAATGTCAGGATCGGACGACTACGTCTTGCGTGAAGGAGCTCTTGGTATAGGTACACGGGTAGAATATACCTATTGGGTCAGGGTGTCAGATTCTGGGATGAAGAGGGATTAAATGTGTTTTGAGAGAACATTACCTTATTGTTTCTTAATTACAGTTGAGGTTTAATTTTTATAATTATTCTCTTAATACTTAACTTACCTATTCTAACATTATAATGTGTGTAATCTGGAATGAAATTAAAATTAAAATTGTTTGAACGAATTCATAATATTTCACAGAAATCAGTGTTTTCAAAATAAAATCTGGCATCCCTAGTCAACAGTGGATCTATTTTTGATTCTTCCACTGCTGATTCCGCAAGTATAATTGAAGGCATGACATTTAACGTATAAAAATTGCCTATTATAGTAAATCGTACTACTGTCCTGACTCTTGAGTACTGATGGTTGGTTGGTAACCAAACATTTTTATCGAAGTTCTTGAATCTTGAAGCCATGAAAAAAAAAAATTAATTTCTTAAGCTGTCTGTTAAGTTTTGCCGAACAGAGCCACAAATGAACAGTTTGGGAACACAAATACAGTTTGAGGAGTATATTTTTTTTTTAAACAAACGAAAGAGGACAGCAGACTAACACCTAAACAAAAAACAATCGGAAAACTTTAACCCCCATATTAATAAACGAAGCTAGCGGCGAGTTATCTTTAACTCGCGGATTAGGAGTAAGATTTCTGCCTCTTACAAGCCAGCTAAACCACCAAGGAACGTAGTTTAGCGAAGGATTAACTAGGACAAATAAATATACCTTTCTTGGTGGTTTAGTAGAAATCTTACTCCTAATCCACGAGTTAAAAATAGCTTCGTTTATTAATATGGGGGTAATAGTTAAAAAAAGGGAATGATGAAAATGTATCCAATAAAACACAAACACAGGTACATACATGAGTTATTTATAATTTTCTTGCATTTTTTTTTATGAAGGTGAGGTAGATAGTTATGATAGTGAGCAGACAGTGATTTTTTAAAATCGGCATGGAGAGTAAAATTCTTCTTTTATTTATTATTGGATTTCGGAAATCACTTTTGAAGACATTTAAGAATGCCATATGGGACTAATAAATCGGTACTTTGGCTCAATTGAACCCGATTTTAAAATCGGGATAAAATTATCACAAGCCTCTAACTATAAAGTGGGCTTTATTATGACTATAATTTTAAAAATACTGGCGCAAAATTATAGCCGAATTTTAGTACGATGTTAAATCATTTTTAGTATGATACTAGCTTAAAAATTGTGTTTTACTAGTTTTAAACGAGTTTAGCATCGTACTATTATCACCTTACATTTTACTAAAGTTAAAATCACCAACTGGCTATTTTATCTTTTTAGTATCATACTAAATTTATATGAGAAGGCCCGAAAGTTCCAGCTTCGAGTCCTGCTGGTACCCAACTTTTTTTTCTTTTTTTTTGTAAATAATGAAGTTAAAATGATAAAAATATAAATATCTAATACTTATTTCAAGCACATGATGGGTTTCCATCAACATATAATTAATTTACAATGCATAAAAACCCTACAAATGCAATTTACTAGTTAGCAAAAGGTTTAAAATTTTGGAATAGACAGTAAATTGCTAAATACTTAGGGAATTGTTAACTAGTAAAATGTTAAGCCCTTAACAATAGGTTGTTTAACAATGCGAAACAACGTAATGTTAATAGTTTATGAAAATCAACCCATGTTGCTAATCAGACATAAAAGCTGAATTATATTGGATTCACTCTCTTTTTATCTACCCTATCATGGAAATGTCAATTTTGACCAAAATCTCGATTTTCTCTTTTTTATTCTTGACATCCTATCTTTACTTTAGCTTTGTAAGAATTATATTGGAAGACAAAATCGAGAAACTTATAGTGCCTGCATTTAGGTACGATTTTAAGCATAATCGAAAAACTAAAATCCAAAAAATAAATTCCAGATAAAAAGAAAAGTGTTCAACATACGCCGCATAGTGACCCAAACATTTCTTTTTTTGTTTGCGATATAGGTACTATAGAGCAGGGTTGCAAATAGTTAATTACATTTGTAATTTAATTACATTTTAATAACCGATTACCTTTGTAATAAGTAATTAAATAAAATCTAATTACCCGTTACATTTGCAATATGTAATTAAAAAATATCTAATTATCCACTACATCTTCAAAATGTAATGGAAAAAAATTTAAGTACCCATTACATTTTCAAAATGTAATGAAAAAAAAAAATTCCATTACATTCTAAAAATGTAATGGAAAACAATTTCATTATCCATTACATTTTTAAAATGTAGGTTATTAAAAAATATCTAATAACCCATTACATTTCTACTATGTGATCAAAAAATATCTAATTACTAGGGCTAGGATTTTCATGCACTTAAAAATCGGAAATATGCGCTTAAAATATGCCCTTAAAAATAGAAAATATGCAGTAAAAAACTGAAAATATGCACTTAAAAAACATTATTTTACCTTATTTTTCTCAGAAAAAAAAATATTTTTATTAAGATTTTATAAGAAATTAAATTCAATCGGACGTAAAGAGAGCGGTTTTTGGACCACAAATTTCATCTATTGTAAGATTATAAAACAGCTTTCGTTATTGTATCTCAGACATGTAAAAACTGAATTAATAAATTGTGTGGCGCAACGGCTCGTGAAGAACCAGGGCCTAGTGACTTACAACTCGCACACCTACAATTTGACGCCGAATCCGAACGGCTAGACGAGAAGCACTTGACAAGTGATACTCTTGGAGGATTTGTCAATTCCTTGCAAGATGCAGTAGTCCTGAAAAAAAACTTTTTAGTTTTAAGGTGGACGAGGCTAGGAAGTGAATCCAGACCTCCAGTGTGATAGTCCAACGCACTTACCATTACGCTAGGGGCTACTACAGACATATTTAAATTTTTATTATAGAATAGCCTTGGTAGATAGATAGATAGATAATTCAATTAATTATTTGCTTTTAGTTTACAATTAACTATAGCCTTGGCTTTTCTCAAAAAACAGTCTTAATTTTTTTTAATAATTGCACCAATAAGGCCTTTAAAAGAATTAATTTTTGCAAAAATTTCCATCAACTAAATCGATTTGATTATGCTCCTACCCTCAAGATTTGTGATCGTGCCAAATAGACAATTATAGTCTCAGCAAATAAATACAATTTCACCACCATCGAATTGGACCTCTTTAAAATGTTTTGCATATTACGTAATTGCTTCTATCCACGTTCCCCATCTATTAAAACAACTCCTCGACCTAGGTCTTTCGTCACAAATATAAACTCGACACTTTATTGAAAATTATGAATGAAAAATATGAAAATATGCACTCAAAATATGCGTTTATTATGAAAATATGCATTTATAATAGAAATATGCATTTAACATAAAATATGCAAAATATGCACTAACGATTGAATGTCATTTTAAAGGAAATCGCATGATTCGTAAAGATAATTTGGTCTTAGGCTTCTAATTGTTGTGAGAAAGAACATGCACATGGAAATCCGAGCCCTACTAATTACATATCACAGTTGTAATATGTAATTAAATAATATTTAATAACATATTACCTATGAAATAGGTAATAGGTGATTAGATATTTTTTAATTACATTTCAAAAATGTAATGAAAAATTTTTTTTTCCATTACATTACATTTTGTATGACAGGTACCATTATTTTTTGGGATAAAAAAGTTTCAATTTAAATTCTAGGGAATCGCCAAAAAACCTTTAGTCCATCAAAGTTAAAAGAAAATTGCTTCAGCCGTTTAGGCTGTAGGTCGAGGTACAGACAAACAGACAGAAAGACGGACAGACAGCAACCCATTTTATACGCGTTCTCTTCTATCGTAATGTTATGGAAAAATATTATCTCAATCCGATTTTTTTCAGGGTCAAAAACTTGTCTCTATAGCAGAGTTGTATAATATTTAATTACCCGCTTACTAATTACCCATTACTCTTTTAAATATGTTATTAAACAAAATCTAATTACCCATTACATTTTTAATATGTAATTAAAAAATATCTAATTACCCATTACATTTTTAATATGTAATTAAAAAATATCTAATTACCCATTTCATTTCTACTATGTAATTAAAAAACATATAATTACATATTATAGTTGTAATATGTAATTAAATAATATTTAATTACATATTAAATATGTAATAGGTAATTAGATATTTTTTAATTACATTTCAAAAATGTAATGGGTAATTAATTTTTTTTACATTACATTTTGAAAATTTAATGGATAATTAATTTTTTTCCATTACATTTTAAGAATGTAACGGAAATTTTTTTCTGTCTGTTTGTCTGTACCTCGACCTACAGCCTAAACGGCTGAAGCAATTTTCTTCAAAATTTGATGGACTAAAGGTTTTTTGGCGATTCCCTAGAATTTAAATTGAAACTTTTTTATCCCAAAAAATAATGGTACCTGTCATACAACTAAAATACAGAAAGGTATTTGTCAAAAAACAGCTTTAACGATTTTCATGAAAAAAAAAAAAATCAATTACTTTTTAAGCTAAATATTTTGCTAACACAAAAAAAAAATATCTATAACGGTTATTAACAGTACCAGTCATAGAACCGATTTTTTGATTTTCAAAATTCTCTTTAGCTGATTTTGGCCAGTTTTTTTTACACAAGTGGCCCTCAATTTTACAAATTTTTGAAAGAAAAAAATTTTTGGATTCTTAAAAATTATTAAATTTCTATTTTTGAAAGTTTAATATCTTAAGAAGGGCTCAATGATTTATTTTAAATGTTGTGAAAACATTTATTATATTAAATTCTTAAAATAAGTTTACCAAATTTTATTATCAAAAATATTCAGTAAATTTTATATATAAAAAATAAATTTTTAAGAAAACCGCTCTAACGATTTTTGATTTTTTTGTAAATCTATATGGCATACTGATTTTTAGCTCTAGATACGATTTTAGTATTTTTTTAGCTATTTAAAATTGTATTTTAATCTATTTAAATAATAAATTTATGAAAAAACTAGGTACATAGTAATTTATATTTAAACTTTGTTTTAACATTTTATTTCTTAAGACATGATTATGTTATTGAACTACGAGTATCTCAATTTCTAGCTACGTTAAAGTTGTTAGCTACGAGAGAGTTTTTGCGATCTAGTCTTGCAGTTTGTTTATTATTTTAAGCAAAAACGTCATCATAGTGATCTTCGTAATTAGGTGCCAGTTATAGCTATCATTGAAAACCATCATTGAAAAAGTTAACTGTTGATTTTGAGACTTTTCGAAAGTTTAATCATTGAATATTTTAATGCAGAAATATAGCTTACGACTTTAAAATTATTTCTTCTTCAAAAAAAAATTCATTTTGACCCATATCTTCCCCATAACGTAACTTTTAATTTTTCAATGATGAACTACCTTACCAATGATCATTGAAAAAATTAAAAGTTACGTTATGGGTAAGATATGGGTCAAAATGATTTTTTTTTGAAGATGAAATAATTTAAAAGTCGTAAGCTATATTTCTGCATTTAAATATTCAATGATTAAACTTTCGAAAGGTCTCAAAATCCACAGTTAACTTTTTCAATGATGGTTTTCAATGATAGCTATAACTGAGGCCTTACTGAACTTTGTTGATCGTATACTGCATGGCTTAATACAATTTTGATCGAGTTTTACTTAAAAACTAACCAAACCATAGCAAAATCAGAGTTTTTTTATTTTTTTCTCTTTATGTTGTAACTCACCAAAAAAAAGTATGGTTTGAATTAATGAATGACTTGAAATTTTACATTTATGACAAGAGAATGTAAAATAATTTTTTATTATTAACTTCCCATTGGAAGTTATTGTACCTAATTGGTGCGTTTTTTTTAATTGGCTTCTAAACTAAAATGTTAAGTTTAACAAGAACTATAAAAGTTTTGATAATTTTGAAAATTAGTTAACCTTCTTTGGAATGAATATTGTCTCGCAGTATTTTGTTGTATTACCCCCACCGCAAAAGTGCGCGTCTTAGGCAAATTCTGCACCTCCCCGGAACCATCATTTTCAGACCATTTTACAATTTTTCGAAGTTATTGTTATTGTACCTAATTGGTGCGTTTTTTTTAATTGGCTTCTAAACTAAAATGTTTAGTTTAACAATAACTATAAAAGTTTTGATAATTTTGAAAATTAGTTAACCTTCTTTGGAATGAATATTGTCTCGCAGTATTTTGTTGTATTACCCCCACCGCAAAAGTGCGCGTCTTAGGCAAATTCTGCACCTCCCCGGAACAATGGTTTTCAGACCATTTTACAATTTTTGATTCAATGATTTTTGAGAAAATGGTACCACAAATTTTCTAACCTAATAGGTAGGTATAAATTATATAACTTAACAGTTCTAAAAAATACACAATTCCATGTCCTAAATAAATTCACAGGCACATTGTGTACAAAAATACTTTGAAATAATTTGTAGTAGGTATCACGCCTGATGTGTAGTATAAAACATGTCCGCAAGCGTCCCGTCCTTCGGAATAAAACATAACAACATTTTTTTTTTTACTTTAAATCATTTAAGAAAAAAAAACATTGAATAAAAACTATGTTTCTATACCAGATCCAGACGTTTTATAAATTCATTATATCCAACAAACAAAAATAACAACAACAACTCTTCATCAAACATTGCTGGAAAGTTGTCGTGTGCTCATTAAATTTGTGAACGCCAGTAAGATGAGTCTCTGTGAATTGAAATTAAATTTTCATGGAAAGCGATCATCGTCTCTCTCTATTTCCTCTTGGAAACCAAACATTTGTAAAGACTAGGACATTATTTTTGTCTTCTTTGTATGTGATACATGGTTAAAGCTAGATATGTATAGGTGTGTGTGTGTTTTTGTCATTATGCATTGAAATATGTCTTCCCTTAAAAAAAAAAAATTGATGGTTTTTCCTTTCATTCTGAAGAAAAAAAAAACAACCCGCTCCAGTCCTTCATCCATTCATTTCGACTTGCAGCAGCCTCAGCGCGTTGATGACGAAGACACGACACTCTATTCAGATGTTTTTCGTTAGAAAAAGAGTTTTTTGTTGGCCCTGTTGTATGATGTATCCACCTCCCACCCACCTCTACCCACATCTACTATTTCGCTGGAGTGTGACATTAAGAAATATCTTCACTTTATAACATTGAAGTGCCAAAGATGTAATTGCAGCGCCCACAATTTCAAAAAGTGTCCTTTTCGCCTGAAGCAATTTATATGAATCATTTTCTTTTCTTATTTAGATTTTTTTTCTTCTTAGCTTCCTTTCAAGGGATAATGCAGCTTATTAAGAGACTCAGAAAGACTGAATGCAGTCCGAGTCGAGCTGACACACCAAGCGTGTGGTGCAACAGAAAATGAGACGATTTACCCCCAAAGAATCTTCGACCACCACCCTGCTATTGCCTGGGTTGCGATTTGCGATGTGGAGGATTGAGGGAGGTTTTCGACGACATTCATGGCCTGGCATAGATAAACAAGGACCAGACGACGACGACGAGCTTATGTTTGCATTCTCACACCCTCCAGCTTCTACTACTAGCAGAGCTCTTGGACTGAATCTGAAACTCACATGCGACACACATGCGACGGGTGGTTCTGCATTAGGGACGACTCAGAGCTGTGCTGTGATATAATTTTAAAAGAAGACGCGTCGACGACGAAGAAGTTAGCGTTAGATCTAGTTGGTATAGTAGGTATTATAAAAGCAATGTTAGAGGAATGGGAATAGTGATTGCAGCTGAGAAGAAAAGTTTGTCCTTTGAAAAGTTGTGGAATCATCTTTTGGATTCTATGATAGGATCTTTGTCGCTATGGCATCGCATCGCATCGTCTTCGCCCAACAAACATTTTCTTCTTCTACTACTTCATTGTTGTTGTTGTTTTTGGTGTTCTTCGTCCTGGGTGTTGGTCGTCGTCGTCGAGCGCATTTGTCAAGTGAGATTCATTTTTAACGCAAAATAATGACAACAATAAGTGCCTTCATCATAGTCGCCTGGTGGAACTTTGTGAAGACGCAGCAGGTCATAGGGTTATGTTACTGTTTACTTGAGAGAGTAATTTTACTTCCGGAAATGATGGAAAATTATTAAAGAACTCAAGAGTGTTAGTTTTTGTTTTGTTTGTTTAAATGGAGTGGTTGTTTTATGTAGTTGTTTATTTTGATTATATAGTGTGTTGTGTATATGTATATGTATAGATACATGAACTTTTATTATGTTTTTTCTATTGCAGTGGAAAATAATCACAAACAACAATGAAGTATACATATACCCCCCGGCTAGAAAAATGCCAAGTTTCTGTCTAGTTTGGGCAAGGCCCTAGTAAGTTTTCAGTAGGATAAATCTTAACGAGCATCCCTATTGCGATTGTTGATTGATAGTTGATATATATTGAAATTCGATATTAAACCACCTAACCAAAAAAAGTTTTGGTCATTGGGAATAATGCAGACCGTTGTGAATTATAAGAAAATGATCACATTTTTAGTAAATTGAGTTTACAAATCCCAAATATTAGTATTTATCATCTATCAATCAACAATCGCAAATCGCAATATGGGTGGAGGACAACTTTCCAGATACTTGGCAAGCCCTTGCTGGCTTTCAGTACCAACAAGTTAGACGAGGGAAACTTTTCAAACACTCGTGGGGCCCTACCTAGTAAAAACTTATTGAACATATTTCGGTACCCCATCAGGAATGTCTCTTGTAGACCAAAAACAAAGCTTTTTGATCATCACGCAATTTCAGTATCATACGGCACTTTTTTCTCTCTTTCCTTTGTCTTTTGTTTTTTTTCTGTTTGTATCATACAAACAGAAAACCTGTTCTAAGTTGTTTTAGCTAAAGCAAGTACATAAAATCCTGTTCTATTCTGTATGTATTTGTTATACAATATGTAGTATGAAACATAAGAGTATGAAACTGTTTCACTTTCATCATTAAATTTTTGTATAGCAAGTTAGCCCAGTAAGTAGCGCATTGGACTGACGAGCAGAAGATCGTGGGATCAAGTCCCACCTAAGCCAACTTTTTTTTTGACTGACGACGAAAAAGGGTTCATAATCGCCAAGGCCCTTGGTCTATCCTTTATTAACCCATACTAGTCCCTTGTCAAAAACTAGATTGTTTTTCTGCGCGCGTCGCAGGCACCTTCTTGAATGAAGTCTTAAAAAATATTTCTACGATTACCACAAGCTTAAATATGGATTTTTAAACATAATTGAAAGGAAAATTTAGCAAACATCCTGTCTTATTTGGTCGATCAAATTGTTAGAGAATTTGACCTACGACAAGAGATATTTGAAATTTTAAGAAGACAATTTTGTATCAAAACTTTTTCTCTCTCAGTAATAGAAATCTAAATAAATCGATTTATTTGAAAAATATTAAGATAAATGCAATTATTTGGAGTGGCTGACCAAAGATGCCAACGTTTTCTTGTTTTATACGAGATACGATTTATTTCAAAAAAATTTCAGCTCTGACAGAATTGTGCTTTTTATCGAGAAAACGGGCAAACAAAATGTCAAGTGGCAAAATAAATGCCGCGGGGCAGAAAAAATGCCGTGGCAAAAAAAATGTCTCGGGGCTAAAAAAATGGCACGCTAGTGATATTACCTGTAATATAATGTATCTCGAGTGTCGTGAGAACTACGATTTATTATGGGACATTGACGTTTGACGTATTTATTTATAAATACGCTTGTCCCAAATCCCCAAAAGTTTGTCATTTTTATGCTCTTCAATTTTGAAGTTCTTACAATATGACAATAAAATAGGCAATACTATCCAGGCACCTTTTAGCAGAATAAACTTGTAGGTGATGGTAATGTACATACGCATACCTACACTTTGATGATCTAATGTATATATGAATGTATATGTTTGTTATTATCACATATGTTTTATTTACCCACCAATTAGCATTTAAGACAGGTACATTTTAAAGATCCCAGTGAACCCAACCACGCAAAATTGGTGTACCGGTTCGGTGCCATCAGTCTCATCGATTAAATTCTCCATGGAGTCCAAACTAAATACGATATACCTACAACAGCCACCGATATACGAACGTGACATGAATAACTGAATAATCAATAACAAGCTGGAGAAGCAGTGAGAAGTCATTAGTTCTGTTGAAAGATTATCATGTGCATAATTGGATGCCACTACTACAGCACAGCAGGAACTATACAGAAGCAACGTTTTGTGGACTACAGTGGACGAGTGGACAACTTTCAGTACAGTAGACAGGTAGATAGGAGGTGTATACATAAGTTTTGTTAGTTATAATGCCTCAGTAATAATGTATAATATAAATTGATAGTCAAAACTTCCTTCTTGAAATAAATTGCCTTATAACCAGATTTTCTGGTAGTCTATTTATTTTCAGTAGAAAATAAAACAACCAATATTTTTAAGAGTTCAAGAATGCAATTACTAAATAATAAAAATCAAGTTCTAGATATTCTGATTTATTTTGACTTATTATACAGGGTGATTCATAAGGTGTGACACAAAACTAGAGTATGTACGTTGGGTCGAAACAATTAAAAATGATCCTGAACTTTGCAGACAATGCGTCCGCTGAAGTTTGAACACCCACCAAAGTCTTAATACTTGTTCGATTTTAAAAAACTAACTCTTTTTTAAGACAAAAAAAAAAAAATAAAAAATATCGGCACTAGATTTTGCCGAGACAAAGTTTAGGAAAATACGGCGAAAATTACAGTGGTCTGAAGCCCAAAGTTATTTTTATTTAATTATTTTGGGTTTTTTTTTAATCTTTTGCCCATAACTTTTTTTTAAGACAAATAAAAGAAACTAAAAAATATTGGCACTAGATATTACCAAGACGAAGCGATTCCCGTAATTTTTATGAAAATGCGGCGAAAATTACGGTGCTGACTAAAGGCCAAAGTTTTGTTAGTTGATTTGTTGGTGGGTTTTCGAACTTTGGACCATAACTTTTTTTTTAAGACAAGTGGCATTGTCCAGGATCATAATTCAAAATCGTTCAGGAAAAAATTTTGAGTTTGAAAAACTTGCCGCGGGGCAAAAAAACTGCCGTGGGGCAAAAAAATTGCCGCAGGGCAAAAAAACTGCCACGGGGCAAAAAAACTGCCGCGGGGCAAAAAAATTGCCGCGGGGCAAAAAAAACTGCCACGGGACAAAAAAAAATTGCCGCGGGGCAAAAAAACTGCCGCGGGGCAAAAAAACTGCCGCGGGGCAAAAAAATTGCCGTGGGGCAAAAAAACTGCCGCGGGGCAAAAAAACTGCCGCGGGGCAAATAAACTGCCGCGGGGCAAAAAAAAACTTCCGCGGGGCAAAAAAACTTGCCGCGGGGCAAAAAAACTGCCGCGGGGCAAAAAAACTGCCGCTGGGCAAAAAAATTGCCGCGGGGCAAAAACTTGCCGCGTGGCAAAAAAAACTGCCGCGGGGCAAGAAAAAACTGCCGCGGGGCAAAAAAACTGCCGCGGGGCAAAAACACTGCCGCGGGGCAAAAAAAATTGCCGCGGGGCAAAAACACCGCCGCGGGGCAAAAAAACTGCCGCAGGGCAAACAAATTGCCGCGGGGCAAAAAAAACTGCAGCCGTGCAAAAAAACTGCCGCGGGGCAAAAAAATTGCCGCAAGGTTAGGTTAGGTTAGGTTGAAGTGGCTGCCAGCAAGGGACTGACACACTTAGACCATAAGTTGGTCCGTTGTGATACCACGTGAATCTAGAGAGATTTTCTCCCCGCTCGTTAAAACCAGTTGGAACTTCAACATTCATACTAATATGAATGTATCTGTGACCGGAGAACGAATGTTCTTTTGAAACTTTCCAATTCATAATAGATTGATGAATAGTGCCTGAGACTAGAGTTATGTCTAGTACCTCTTGTCGGTTTTTAGTAACAAATGTGGGTTCGTTCCCAACGTTACTTACTATAAGGTTAGTACTTAAGATATAATCGAAAAGAGACTCACCTCTATCATTGATGTCAGTGCTGCCCCATACGGTATGATGGGCGTGAGCGTCACTTCCAATAATTAGGCGGATTTTCTGCCGTTCTGCTTCAGTGACTATACTTTCCAGTGTATTACTGGGAAGAGGGCCAAGGTGGTCATGGCCGAGATAAGCTGACACTAGCCAGTACATGCCGTTTGTCGTTTTTAGCCTGGCTGCGGTTATATCTCTGTCGCTGAAATGAGGGAGTAAATATACATTAATGCTACTTTTAACGAGTATGCAAGATCTAGGTTCACCTTTATCTGACGCATACAGTTAGTAGTATCCAGGAGTTCCGAGTCCCTTAACCAAGGATTTGACAATCCATGGTTCTTGGATCAGAACGATATCTTCATTCCCCCTGGATAGACGGAGAAGAAGAGAGGCCGAAGCCTTAATGGGGTGTTGGAGGTTAATCTGGACTAACTGCAGCATTTTGGCTACATTTAGGCAGACCAGCCTCCACCACCGTTTTATTAACATCTTCCGAGTCAGAAGAGGAGCCCAAGAGCTCATCCTCACTCAGAAGAACCATGTTTAGGTAGTCTTCAGTCTCCATTTCGGTCTGACTGTCAACGTGTGTAGAGGAATGAGCTGTAATAGAGGATGTCCTGGATGCATCCTCTTCCAAACTAGGGAAGGTAATAGATGCAGCCGGGTTCCCAACTACAGGTTCAGCCTCAAGAGGGTGTGGAGGCTCGCATTCCGCGATCACCTCATCTTTTTTTATATATTCGTAAGGTAATCGTCTCAAAACCAAACCGAATCACACCTTGAGTCTGCGCCAAGGGGGCAAGGGATTCCTTATTGACCACGACAATCGCGCTCCTATAAAGACCCCTTGCCTCCTCCAGCTTTGCGACTTTCCAGTTATGAGTCGGCAGGGATGGATTGCTGAGTTTGATTACCTGGAGAATATCATCCATGCAGGAAGGTTCAGCTGGAATCCAAGTGCGAGCTCTTGGTCTGCATGGGATGTCCTCCTTAGCAACAACCTCGAGTTTCGCACCTGGCCAGATTTCACCTAGCCTACTAACAGCAAGCTTGTACAGATCACAAGATCTCTGATCGTCACAAACGATGAGTTTGACATGTCCTTGATGCCAACCACCATCGCTTGTGATCGGAGGTGGTCCCGAGTTCTCCTTCATAACACTTAAGAAGCCAGCCGAGAGCTTCAATTTTGCCACCTGCCACCGATCAAAAGAAATCGTGCCATCTATATCGCTCCTGTCGATAACCGCAATCACGATATTATCCTTTAAAATGTCCCTATAAGAATTAGCGGGATTAGCGGGTCCGCTATTTGGATTGAGGGGAGTGCTGGTGTTATGCACTCTGGGCCGTTTGGGTACCGGTGTGGCACCCTCCATAGACCTTTCTCGCTTTGACGTAGAGTCGCCGCTGGTCTGTGCATTAGCAAGAATGCGCTTTGCCCACTCAATTCTAACGTCATGCTGCGACGTACCTCCGGGCTCATCAGAGCTCTTCAGTATCCTCGAAGCATTACGTTTATCCTTATACAGATTTTTAGATGGTCTGTACCGTGTTTTTCGTTTTGCCGTACCCGGAAGAGAACCCCCTCTAGCACTGGAAGGGCCATGCTTCACAACCACAGCAGCACTTGGTTGGATTTCCTTTCGGGACGGTTGCCGAGGTTCACTCGCAATAGTAGTAGCGGGACCATTATTCACAACCCCACTACTACTGGATTTAGGTACAGCTACCTTTTCACTTCCCGCGCTGCGAGGTGCATCAGATGAGGGATCACGATTAGCCGCAACCTCCCCACTTATACACAACACAGGAGAAACGGCAAACAGCGCTGGCGCCGTGCTGCCGCCCGGTTTAGAAGAAGAACCGGTCTCACAACTATCTATCCTTTTGTTTTTTTGTTTGTTTTTGTTCATTTTGTTCCCACGAGAGGCGAAGAAAGGGTGGTCCATCTGTACAGAGATTCGCATATACAGATAAGGCTAGTTAATCCGGAGGTCGCCAGGTATCCAGATACTCCGTTAACGACTGAGCTAGTATTTTTAATTGTGCCCTCAGCCAGGCTGATCCTCGGCACGGTACGTATTGATCCAGCCCAATAGGAAAGGTAGGGGTAGGGTAGGATATAGAAGGGGGAAGGATTTCAGACAGCGTCATCGCCATACTGAAGAGGAAGGAATGGTTGCAGGATTCCGGACAGCTTTTTCACCGTACCGTCAGTGGGAGAGAACGACAGACAGCTTCATCGCCGTACTGTCGAGAGAAGGATGATATCGGGTGAGGGAAAGCCGAACAGCGTCATCGCCGTACCGTTGTGGAAGCTTTAGGAGTGGAGGGGTAGTAGCGCCGGACAGCGTCAACGCCGTACCGTCGAGGGAGGGGAGGGAGGGGTAGAAAAGGAGAGGAAGGGTACGAGGAAATTGAAGCGCCCTTTGGTTTCAGGACTCATCTGGAGAGTTAATATCGAGACTCATTGACCTTACTCAGCTTCTACAACTCGACAAGTTTGACGCTCGGGTAGAAAAACTTCTTTACAAACAAAAATTAATTTTTTTTCAAAAAAAAAATTTAACTTTTTTAATTTTTTTCCTAAATAAAATTAACTGAAGTTGATATGTATATATGTATGTATGTATGTATATATTTTAATATTATTTTGTTTTTAAATTAATTAATTAAATAATTTATTTTTTTAAATGAAGTTTATATATTTTGTATTTTATATATGTGTATGTATGTGTATATGTGTATGTATATGTATGTATTTATATTTGTATTTTATTTTGTTTTTAATTTATTTACTATTTTTGTTTTTTGTAAATATGTACTTTTATTACATTTGATACATACAATTATGTATGTATGTAAACATATTTGTTTCTTACTGAGGATAAGGCCTACGGGGATACCCTTATAAAAAACCCATTGAAAGTCTACCTTCTGTAGAAAAGGCTTATGCATGTGTATCAGTGTATGTGTGAAAATATAAAAAAGGGGCGCTTTCTACAAATGTTGCACAGGGCGCAAGTTTGGCTGGGGCCGGCCCTGAATATAAGTCGTATTAATATATCACGGGATCTTCTAATTGTCTGGCATAACTATAAAATAAATAATCAAAAATCATAGAAGAAGACGTGTTACTATTTCTCACAGTAGAGAGGAAGAAACTATACCTTTCAAAGTGAAATTAACTTTCAGTAAAAAGTGTAATTAATTCTTTCTCTCGGTAAGAATCAACTCTACTTTGAAAAAAGGAGCAGATTCAAACTGAAGGTAGAATAAATGTTCATTTGGAGAAGATTCCCGTAGAATAATTTCAATGTACCTTTTTGATTTAGTGGGACAACGCTATAAGAGTTAATTTTCTCGATTTCTATTCATTTTGGAGCTTCCTACTTTACATTACAATTTGAATGTTTGTCAAATTTCTTTATTTGACATTCTACGGCCGAAGTCAAAAATTTTTTCGGCATGTGAAAAAATAAACTTCTCGGGAGTTATTAAATAAAATTAAGGAAATTAAATTTTTCAAGATGGCGACATTTCCCTTTCAGTACCACTCTTTAAACTTCGTTCTATAATAGAAAATAATATGTTTCCAAACATAACCCCAACAAAAAGTTCTCCATTGAAAAATATAATTAATATCTTTCAATATTACATTTTTTTGACTAAATGTACTGCACACAAATGTTTTCAACCGTTTTTATCCAATCTATCAATTGTACAAAAAAAGCGTTATAATCGTTTTTCTGTAGAATTTCATGAGCTACAATGTGTACCTACAACTTTTCTCAAAAGAACCTATAGTTTTCGAGTAATTTAGAAAAACAGTGCATTTTACCCGCTTTACCCTCCCCGCCTAAAATTCAGGATACTTTTTAGGAAATGTTGAGGACAAAAAAAAAAGAAGTTTTCCACCGAAATTCAGCTTTGTTGGAATTTTTTCGAACGACATTTTTTTGTCTAAATTTCCTAGACCATTTTAAAACTATAAATTAATTAAGAGGTGCAAAAAACATTCTTTCAAGAACCAGGTCTAATGTACCATATTGTAAATTTGTGAAGAAACGACCTTAAACATTTCCCCCCTTATTTATAAAGAAAAAAATAGTTATTTCAGCTCCCGTGCTCCCAACTCCCAACTACACAATGGAATAAGAAATTTTCTGGAGTCAAACCAAAGGCATTTGCTTAGTGCTTCATTTGACTCCGGAACATTTTTATTTAATGGTGTAATTTTCCTAAACACGGGAGCTAAAATAACTATTTTTTCAATATAAAAACGGGGGTTTATGTTGCCCTTTCGTTGCACTTTGCACAAAGTGATTTGAAACCCACATTTTTATAAAAAACGCTCCACCATGCTGTAAGTACTGCAAACATCTTTAAGACTTCTTGTAACGATTTCTTAAGATTCCCTTTTAGGTATATAAATTCTATACGCTTATCTTTCCTTTACTTTTTCACATTATACCTATTTACGCGTGATAAAAATAAACAAACAAACAAAAAACAAAAAAAAAAACGAAGAAAATAAACAATAAAATATAAATTTTGAAGAGAGTATTTCGATGACGTCGTTGAACGGTTAAGTTCAATGAGAAAGAATCGTGACGTGAAACGTGATCGCTTTTACAGGTTGCATTTTCGTCTCCACTCTTCAAGTCTCCAGCAGAGCAGCAAGCAGCAACTTGTTCACGATCGTCAACCAACTCCAACAGTTGTTGTTAACACAACACCGGCTCCTCAGTACGCTTCTTATATTTTGACGGCGCGAATCGGTGGCTATCACGCGGATAGACAGGTACACAAAATAATTGTTTGTTTAACTCTGCCATGTTTTTAAATAATATAATTTTTATGGAAAAATCGTGATAACAGAAAATAAATTGTGAATTTAAAAAGGAAATTATAAAATAATGTTGATTAATTACATACCCATGTACCTATATCAATGATGATATAATTTTATAAGTAAGTCAAAAGTGCAGTGAGGTGAATTATGTGAGTGAGCGAGTTTGATAAGAGTGGATGGAGTTATACAAAAAAAATATTCAATAACATCAAGATCGGACAACACAACCGTGGATTGCAGTTGCAGCGCATTTCTTTCTACAAAGAAATTTAAATTTATCATTTTATGGATACAAATTTGGATACAGTTAAGATAAGCGCGGTAAGTTTTTTTTTTTTAATTTTGTATTTTTCATGAATTTAAAGTTCAACTCTGAAAATATTATCGTCTCATTGAAAATACCATTGTGTTGACTCAGAAATTTTATAATAAAAATTTGTTTAAACAATTTAATCAGGAAATATTGAGAGGTACATTTTTCTCTTAGCATGACTATGTATAATATAATATACCTACACAGCAGTACAGCCGTTACCTTGAAAGTGACGTTTTATTTTATACCTATATTCATTGTTTTGTTTTTTTTTTTTTTGTGTTTATGATAATTATTATTATTATGTCGATGTCGATGTGGTTGCGGTTGGTCACAGTCATTTAGATGATGCCACTTGATTTTATTTAACCGAACATTTTTGGAGAGTGATTTTGTCATGATGGTGGTTCTGCTGGTTTAAGGTTGGTTTAGCTTAGAAGAAGAGAATACTTGTTTTTCTATCCTGCTGCCAGCATGGGGCAACAATACAGTAATGTGCACAAATCGTTGTAAACAAAATATAAATCTTCAAGTAATTTTTCTATGGAATACAAAGCAACAAATGTCAAAAAGTGGTCCATTTGAATTTCTTTTGGGGCGACTTTCTATTAAGGGCGCCCGCCTAGAATTTTTTTTTTACAGTGAGCTAGGGGTCTCGGGGCGACTTTCCAGTAATGGCGCACGCCTAGAATTTTGATTTCTTTTTACAGTGAGCTAGGGGTCTCTATAGAATAGCTTTAAAATATTACGGTGAGGAGGTAACACCCCTAAAAATGATTTAAAAATATTTTAAATTTTCGATTTTGGCATTTTTTTCACACTTAAGTTTCCCTTAAGATAGCACACATTTTCACACGCGAATACTTTTTTGGGTAAATTAACTAATTCAATGTAAAAATTCTTATATGAGCAAGTTTTTGTTTCAATTTTTAATAAACATTTAAATTAAAAAAATTGCATTCAATTATACAATTATTTTGACAGTTCTACTACTCAACAACTTCGCTTGTGGTAGGTGAGTGTTGTGTGGTGTGTGGATTTTGTTTGGGATTTTTAGTTGGGAATTTTTTTGCTAATTACCTAGGATGTTTTTTTCGATTAAAAGTACTTTGGGTGACACGCTTCGCGGGTTCAAGGATTTTAACTCCCTTTTCGAGTCATCTATGCCGCTCACGCTACTCCGTCGCTCCGCTTAGGGTATCCTCAGTCTTCTGGCAGGCGCCTATGTTGTCAGTCGATCTGTAATCAAAGTTTTTTGTACTAAACAGTACTTTGGGTGGCTGGCTGGTTCAAAAATGTTAACTCGCTTTTTGGGTCCCCTGTCCCGCTCATTCGACTCCGTCGCCCCGCTTAGGGTATGTTCAGTCGTCTTGCAGACGCCTATGTTGTCAGTCAATCTGCAGTCAAAGTTGTTTGTAATAAACAGTACTTTGGGTGGACAGCTTCGCGGGTTCAAGGATTTAACCTATACATTTTAGGGTCGTCTGTCCCACTTACGCGACTCCGTCGCTCCGCTTATGGTATGCTCAGTCGTCTGGTAGACGCCTATGTTGTCAGTCGGTTTGTTATCAAAGTTGTATAAAAAGTTTTTGAAATTTAATTTTTAAAACTTCATGTTTAGTAATCCCTAAAAAGTCCCGAAAAATCCTGAAAAAAATCCACATATCACAACACTTACCATAGCAAAGAAGCATGTACCCTCATTTGTGTATGTTAAAGAACTGTCAAATCAAACAAACGCAGTAAATTACATTTATTTTGTATGAAAAATGACAACTTGATAAATTAATTAAAAATATAAATAAAAGTTTCCTTACTTTAAAACCAAATAAAATAATCCGCGCGTGAAAATTTGTGCGTCCTTAAAGAAAAGTTGAGCCTTCCTTTTAAGTCCACAAATTCATTGTGAACTTTAAACTCATACACAAATGAGGTTGAGGTCATGCTTCATTGATATGGTTGGTGTTGTGATACCTATGTTTTTTTTCGCGATTTTTTTGGGACTTTTTTAGGATTACTTAAATTTAAGTTTTTAAAGCCTGAGCATACCGGATAGAGGACCCACGAGGGAGTTAAAATCCTTGAATCAGCAATCGCGAAGCGGATCGGCAAAAAAATACATCACACAACACTTACTATAGCAAAATAGTTGAGTAGTAGAACTGTCAAAATATAAATTGTTTTATTTAGTTCCCACAGATTAAGTGCATATTCCGAAAAGTAGCTTTTTGATTCTGAACAATCAAAATTGGAACTGATCCATAGTTCAGTCTTTTTTTCGTTCCTTCCTAAACAAATTTCAATTTTACTTCCGGGAGCTGCAAATGGGGTGCTCTTCATTTCCGCAAGCAAAATCTAACAAAAAATATGAGTTTGTGCATTCGCTCATTTCCGTTTGAACACTGCCGTGAGCTGGCGACTATTACAGTTACAGTTCCCGGACATTCTGCTCCGATTTCACGTTGGTCCGGGAGAGCTTCTCCATTTAAAAATAACTTCGAAATCTGAACACTTCTAATTTTTGACATTTAATATTTGACGTTTCACGAACAGCTAATTCAATTCTACACAGCATTTAACCAAATAAATAAAAAGGTCTTTCATGCAAACTTTTGTGTAAACTTATCACTAACTTTACACAGTTTGTAAACTTAAGAAGACGGCGGCGACGCACGTTGCATGAATACCCTTACACCCTTATTCATAAAGAAAAATAGTTATTTTAGCTCCCGTGTTTAGGAAAACTACACCATGGAATGAGAATGTTCCGGGCTTAAATGGAGCAGCAAGCAATTGCCTTTAGTTTGAGTCCAAAAAATTCGTATTCCATGGTGTAGTTTTCCTAAAAACGGGAGCTAAAATAACTATCTTTTTTTATGAATAAGGTTGTTAATGTTTTACACATCACTGTCTTTTGTTTTACATATACAGCGCTAAAGCAGCGCAGCCAGCCAGCGAGCGTGGGCAAAACAAAAATAAAGTAAATGCAAAAAATGTGGAAGAGAAAAAATGAGAAATGGCAAAACTGGTTAAGTTGTTATAAACTGTCATCTGGCATCGGAATCGGAATCTGGGTAACGGAATGTGTTTATTTGAATGAAATATGATGCACGAAATGACGTGCTTGTTTATGTAGTCTGTTATTATTCCCTGATATAATGTATGTTTATTATATTGTGGGGGCTATAAATTTTAAATTTTTATTTGATATGCAATTGAAAATAAATTTTCTTTTGGTTCAACAAGATGGTTTGTGTCGTTTATTCGTTTTCATGTACCTACTCGTACGTTATGTTGTTATTACTGTGGGTGGATATACAAACAGCGACACTTAAAGGGACATTTTCAAAATAAAGCAGTAAATTTTATTTATTACTAAAGCACTCGTGTCATTAATTTTTCTTATCGTCTTTTTTTTGTTCACCAACAAAAATCTTATAAGAAAGTTAGGTATATTGGTTCAATATAAAACGAAAGTATGTTAATAAAATTTTATTATTTTTAAATTGAGACACAGGTGTATATTGAACTAAAGAGGCTTATAAAGGACTTATTGTATGTAGTAGGTATATGTAAGAAAATTATTTTAATGACGGTTTTTATTTAAATGTTAGTCGTAGGTACTATCGTTCATTTTATCAAGAAGTAGGTATCTTAAAGGTAAAATTATATGACTTCTTCGTGGGCTATAGGCCTTGTATTTATTTGTTTAAACTATTATCTTTTATTTGGTTAACGTCACTTGCCTAAAGAAGAGTGAAATCACACTCGAAACGTCGCATCTGATAGAATTTTAAACAAATAAAACCTATAATAGTCCACGAAGAAGTCATGTACTTTTAATCAACTGAAAAGGTCACGAAAATAGGAATAGTTATCTTGAAGATATACATATATAATAGGGTGGGGCTTATTTTGGAAATGTTCGAATTCCATTGATGTTTTAAACTATAATATCTCCGCTCAGTGGTATCTATTTAGTACATTTTCGACAAATATTAGAATTTAAAAATAATCCTTAACGTATTAAAATTTCAATCTTTAGTATTGACCTCCTCAAAAATATTTAAACTCAAAAATCATCCGAAAATTCACTCCAAGAAAATCGACCTTTTCAAAAATTAAAAAAAAAAACTATAATACCTAGTTTGAAAATTATTTTTATAAAAAACTGTTAACTGAAATAACTACTCAAAGATAAAATAAAAAACGGATTTCTGCTTTTCTATAAAGGGATAACATGATGGAAATATCAAGTGTTACCGTTGTTATTTAATATTTTTGTATGTTTTACGGGCGTGTGTCGATTGCGTTACAATTTGGTTAATTTTGATCCCAGTTAAATTTGATCCGTTTTTATATGGTTGAATAAAATTGAAGGGTTTTTGCTGTGTTAATTGAATTAAATGGTATTTTTTAAAACATACATTTCCCATTGACATTCCTTGCGTAAAGAAACCTATCCGAGACGGTATAAAGAATACAAGGTATGCTTGACAGTTCTGGTCGACTAAGTCGTGACGTCCGTCATCGCGAGTGAAAGTTCTCAATCATAGTATTCTTTGGTTCTCAATTGTCAGATGGAAAAAAGGAATGAAAGCACACATATTAACTTTCGCAATCGAAATCTACCAATAAAAAGCGACTGTCACTCGCAACGACTTCACACAAATACAAGATGGCGAACTATCATCTCATATCCAGAATACCTTGTATTCTTTATACCATAGAGGGTCAACCTATCCAAAGATGTTCAAATACCTTGATTTATTGTAGCAACAGTTTTTTCAGAAGGAATTACAACACAAATCTATCCAAATCGCTTTGGATACGATCTTGCACGCGGCAGTTGCATTTTGACAGTGGCATTTTGACCAAGTATACCTGGACTGCTAGTCAGTCGTCATTATCATACAAAAGTTGCATTGAAGATGGTTTCACCGATTAAAAGCGACAGCTAAATAACAACAAAAACTGCCGTCAGCGAATGTTTCGTGCCGCTTTCGCGTTGGCTTGGGAGAGCCTTTAAGCGCGGTACACATTATAAAACCTGTTTGACAAATCTGTTCACGTTTGATAGTGTGTACTTTCTGTTTGACAAACAAGTTCTTTGTTCAAAAATAGTTTTGACACTGTTGAGTGTTTGACATCAAACAGGTTTGTCAAACAGGTTTGATAATGTGAACCCCGTCTTAATCCATGATTATTAAAACGGGGAAATCGTCGAATGTGTTTATTGTTGATCAAATTGTTTTCGAAAAATCCAAAGTATGAGTTCCTAATCATGTATATCGCTAATAAGCCAATTTTGGTTGATAAGCGTTAGTTAATTAGAGCGTGTGAAAGTCACATACTAAATCTAACCAACTGTGAACAAATCGTCCTTAAGTCGTTTCCAAATTGACGCTACTGCAGTGTATCGATTTTTTTTTTAAATAAAGGGAACCATCGTGATGTTGGCTCCTAGCAAAAAAAAGTTTAATACAAACGTCAAAATTTATCCACTAGTTAAAATTTAAACGAGTTCCTGAGCAGGTTAAATTTTGACGACTGTATTCACCTAAGTAATGTCAAAATTTAGCCATGGGATCAAATTTAATGCACTTTTAACGCAATTGACACACGGCCTAAATGGTTCAATATACATATGCTGAATATGATATGGGTAGGTACTTCATTTCTAGCTTAATTGGTAGCCGCTGGAAATTTGTGTCAATGTGAATATGAAATGCGTTTAATTATGTTTTTTGTTTGTATTTTATATCGACACTTACACAATTTCAATTGAAGCATTTCAGAAAATAATGTCAATTGCATTGTTTTGTGTTTTTTTTTCCTATTTTTTTTTTACAAAAAACTTCAGTTCACAAAACATCAGCAAAGAGCTTTGCTCGAAAATTGATTACAATAGATTTCAATGGAATCGCTTTTCATTTTATCTGCGAATTCACTTAAAAAAAATAATCAAATTCTATTTTCAAGTAACAATATCCTTTCGGATGATGGTTGTGATGTGTGAACGAACACCGCCGCATCCTATCCCGTACATTACAAAGTGTGTTTGATATTCTCTCACATTACAGTAGTTACTATGTATAACAATACAAGTAAATCGATTTTTGCACCAACACTATAATATCGAATTCTAAAATTGCATTGTTAAACTGCTTACTACTTCACCATCAGCATCAGATGATAAAAACCAATGACTACAACGACACCGGCGACTACTATAAGTTTCAACCCAAAATATTATGTACTCTACAAACTTTTATTCATATGGCCGATTGTGAAGTTCATCTTCTATACAAATTGTAAATATCAGTACGAATTTATTTGGATTGTTTTGTTCAATTTTCCACTTATATACCGATGGATGTGACAGGGACAGACAAATTTACAATGAAATTCAAATTGAAAATGCAATCAAGAAATCGGCATATTCTCAGTAATAATACCTGTGCTATAGGTATTTCGATGCCTTGCTAAAAGTCGAGGAAGTAGCGTTGCGTCTTAGAAGCAATTATAATTTTGTTGAGTCGAGCCAAGTTCCGGTACTACGCCTTTTTACAGGCTCAAACTCAGGCGATTTTTGACCCCCCTCTAACTTCAGTTGCAATAAAGACAGAAACTTCAAACAGGTTAAGGCAACTCAATTCTTTAGCATAATTGGTTCCCGAGACATAAGTCTGCAAAAACCGTAACTGACTGACTGACTGACTTACTCACTCACTGACAGATCATCAAAATTATGGAGAACTTCTCGACACCTACAATCTTGTAATTTCGCACAATGGTAACCTTGTGGTGCATACAAAGGAAAATATAAGATTTTGTATTCAGGGGGCGTAGTACCCGCCCATTTCCATAGAATAGATATAAACTATTTGGAGCACTTCTGATTGTCGTAGAATGATGAAATTCGGTACAGCGGTATGACTTAGAGTACAGGCAAGGGCAAAATTTTAAAGTTTGAGATTTTTCATTAGGGCGACAACCAAGGCCGCATGCCTTTAAATATTTGTGTACAATTTTGTTTAGAATAATTTTTTGAATACAAAAAATTAAGATTTTTATGATTATGAGATTTTTCATTCAGGGGCGTGGTATCCGCCTATTTTCATAGAATTTTTATAATTTATTTGGAATACTTGTGATTGTCGTGGAATGATGAAATTTGGTACAGCGACTGAAGGCAAAAGCGAACTGAAGGCAAAAGCAAAATTTTAAAATTTGAGATTTTACATTCAGGGGCGTGACAATCACCCATTTGCATAGAATTTATATCAATTATACTGAACACTTCTGATTGTCGTAGAATGACGAAATTTGGTACAGCGCAGCGGTAGGATTTAAAGTTCAGGCAAGGCACTCGTCTATCTTCATCAAATTAATATAAATTATTTGGAGCCTTTCTTATTGTCGTAAAACTATGAAATTAAGAAAAGTGATTTAGTTTGAAGTGCAAACAAATTTTAATTTTCAATAATAATAATAATAATAATAATAATTTTAACTATATGCCTGTAAGACCTCAGGTCTTTTAAATGCAATGCACGGCACTAGTTAGAAGAAATAGAAGGAAAGGAAAGATTTTTGTTGGCACTGTGGATTGAGAATTAGATGTTAATTATCTCATGAAATTTCACGGGTGGCATCCAGTTGTAAGCTGGGGAATATAGAAAAGAATGCAACCTAGGCTAGGGCTCGAACCCACACGACCAGGTTAGCAGTCAAATACTATATCAACTGTGCCATTGCCACCTGCTATTTCATATTATATATATATATTCAATTTTGGGGGCGTGGCACCTCCTCATATTTTCTCAGATTTGATATCGGTGCCGTGAAATAAGGTAGAAGAAAATAATGTCAAATCGACTTTATTTCCATTTAGATTGCAAATAATGTAGAATTCAACTTTTTTTCATGGTCGACTTTATTTCCAAACACAAAATAAAAAAATGGAAATAATGTCGATCACTTCAATAAGATCATTTTCATCGTCGACTTTATTTCCCAATATAAAACTCATTCACATTTATATTTCAAACAAAATTCGATTTTATTTAAAAAAAAAAAATACTCGTTTTGCTGAAGTCCGGATCCAACAGTACATCTATAACTTGTAAAAAATTACCGCGCTTTGCCAGCTTCCTAAAAAGTATGCTGTTGAATCTTAATTTGGTAGCCCTGTGTAAGGTTTTAGATAATAACTTAATAAGGTAAGGTTTTCAGAATAATTTAATAAGAAATGGATAAGAAATTTTTAGATGTTAAATATAATAGATGTTAAATGTAATAAACCAATCTTTTTTTTTTCCTTTCCTCCAATTTTTTTAACATTCGACATTAATTCCCTTTTTTCGACCTTATTACTATTTTGCTATGGAAATAAAATCGACCATGAAAAAAAGTTGAATTCGACAACAAAGTCGATTCGACCATATTTCCTTCTACCTTATTTCACGGCACCTTTGATATCAACTATGTGGATAACTTCTGACTCTCGTAGAATGATGAAATTTGGAAATTTTGACTTGACATGCAAGCAAAGGCAAAATTCAAATATGAGATTTTACATTCAGTGGGCGTAGCAACCACCCATTTTCGCAGAATTAATATTAAATATATTTAGAGCACTTCCGATTGGTGCACAATTATGAAATTTGGTAGAACGGTTGGTTTTCAGGTGTAAAAAAAAAAAAAAAAAAGAAATTATGAAATTTTTAATGCAGGGGAGTGGCATCCACCCACTTCATAACAATTATTATCATTTCAATGGAGCACTTCTGATTTATGGAAATTGGTTGAGCAGTTGGACTTGTAGTATAGACATACATTAAAAACTTAGTTTTCCTTATGAGGCCCTCATTGGGCGTTTATTCCACCCACTTTTCCTGATAAAAAGAAACTTTGCAAAAATAAGTGAAATCACACCAAAAACATACATGTTAAAACAGAACCAAAGTTCTTCAATATACAAAAACCTTTGAGTAGCAAGTCAGCCGTAAAAATTAATGAGATCTAAAAGTTCACCAAGCTATATGTTTATCAATGTTAAATATCAAATATTTTAAGTAGAGTAATATGGTTGCGGGTGGCAATGGCACGTGGATATAGTGTTTGACTGCTAACCTGGACGTGTGGGTTCGAGCCCGAGTCTAGATTGCATTTTTTTTTATATTTCCCTGTTTCAACTGGATGTCACCCGTGGAATTTCATGAGATAATTAACATCTAATTCTCAATCCACTGTGCCAACAAAAATCTTTCCTTTCCTTCTAACTAGTGCCGTGCATTGCATTTAAAAGACCTGACTTCTTACAGGCATATAGTTAAAATTATTATTATTATTAAGAACCTCGAAATCATCAGAGAAATTTGTTATTTAATGATTATTGAGTTAAATTGAGTTGGTTTACTTGGCAAGCTTTCTTTTAATACCTAATTACTTAATTTTGAAATGAAAACTTGACTCGTAAACCAACTCAATTTAAGTCAATCAAAGGCCTCTGCATGAAAACCTTCCGCTTTACCAAAGTGCTCTCAATATATTTAATATTAATTCTGTGAAAATGGGCAGTTGCCACGCCCACTGAATGTTAAATTTCAAATTTTTAATTTTCCCTTTGCTTGCATGTCAAGTCCTATCGCTCTACCAAATTTCATCATTCTACGACAACCAGAAGTTCACTATACATAGTTGATATCAATTCAATGAAAATGGGCGGATACCACGCGCCATGAATTCAAAATCGCAAATTTTAAAATTTTACATTTTCCTGCACTTCAAGCCCTAGCGCTGTTGAAAATTTCATCATTCTACGACAATCAGAAGTGTTCCAATTAATTTATATCAATTCTATGATATAGTTATGGTGATGGGAGACTTAAATGCCAAGGTTGGCAATGACAACACTGGGCTAAGGCATGTCATGGGAAAACATGGTGTTGGTAACCGAAACGACAATGGCGAACGATTTGTCGATTTCTGCAACGCCAACGGCCTTGTTATTGGAGGGACCATGTTCGAGCATAAGACGTGCCACAAAGTCAGTTGGGTGTCGACTGACAGACAAGCAACTTCCAACCAAATTGACCACTTCGCGATCAGCCGGCGTTTTAGAAGCAGTCTCCAGGACGTCCGTAACAGAAGAGGTGCTGACATGGGAATGGCCCGGGACCACCATCTGATGGTTGCTACCGTAAGATTGCGTACAGCTGCATTTCGGAGATCCCAAGGAAACACTCGAATGCCCAAGTTTAATACAGATAGACTAAAGGATCCTGCAGTGCGCCAACAACTAGGGGACCACCTTTCACAAGGATTGAACGCAATCAGCAGCACGGAAACCACATCCATCGAAAATCATTGGTGTGCTGTGAAAAATGTGTTCATATCCGGTGCTGAAAGTATAGTCGGCCGGGCGCAAGGAAGAAATAGTGCTTGGCTTTCCGACGAAACTTGGGCAAGGATCGAAGAAAGGAAACACCTTAAAGCTCGCATCGCAGCTACCCCAGCAGCAGGGAGAAACGAGCTTGAGTCTACGTACCGCATGAAGATGAGGGAAGTTCACCGTAGTGTGCGACGTGATAAGCGTAACTACATCAACGCACTGGCTACAGAAGCAGAAGAAGCCGCTAGTAGGTGTGACAGTAGGACCGTCTACAGAATTACCAAAGAGCTCACTGGTGTCCAGAGCTCTAAACAACACCTGGTTAAAGACACAAACGGATACCTGCTAATTTCGGATGAGGACCAGCTCATAAGGTGGAGGGAACACTTTTCTGCGGTCTTAAACCGCGTTTTCGCAAGTGAAGTGAACCCTATTCCCACTGAGCTACCCGAAGTAACAATTTCCCGAATACGCACCGTACCCCCCAGTAAAGAAGAAATTATCACCGCCATCAAAGCACTGAAGAACAACAAAGCGGTTGGACTTGACGGTATTCCTGCAGAGCTCTTAGGAGCAGCCCCAACGACATCGAGCGAGCTACTGCACCCACTTATTAAGAGAGCTTGGGAAGCAGAGAGCTTTCCTGAAGAGTGGAAAAAAGGAATGATTGTCAAGCTCCCAAAGAAAGGAGATCTCACACAGTGCGAAAACTGGAGAGGAATATGCGTTCTGCCTGCAGTAGCCAAGATAATAGCAAGGATAATATTGGACCGAATTAAAGACCACCTCGAAGACACACTCGACGCCGAACAAGCAGGTTTCCGCACTGGATCTTCCTGTGTTGATCACATCAACACCTTGAGGATCATCATCGAACAGTGCGTTGAATATCGATCACCACTTCACCTGCTGTTCATCGATTTTGAAAAGGCGTTCGACAGTGTCAATAGAGAATTTATTTGGCTTGCTTTGCACAGGAGGGGCATCCCAGATAAATTGATTGCTATTATCAAGGCTACATATGATGGATCCAGGTGTCACGTTTTGCACAAAGGTAGGCTGTCAGAGGAGTTTGAAATCCAAAGTGGAGTTAGGCAAGGCTGTATACTGTCACCAATACTGTTCCTGTTGGTGATAAGTGACGTACTGCACGCAGCTTTGTCAAATGGAAATGGAGGAATTCAGTGGACTCTGCAATCTCACCTCAAACATCTGGACTACGCGGACGACGTATGCTTACTCTCTCATAGGATCATGGATCTCCATCAAATGACAACAAGGGTGGAGAGAGAAGCAGAAATCGTAGGGCTTAAGATCAACTCGGCAAAAACTAAAAGGATCAGCCTTGGAACTTCCTCATCAATCCAAGTAAATATTTCTGGACAACCGGTAGAGATGGTAGAGGATTTCCAATATCTTGGGAGTATTATCTCTACGGGTGGCGGAACTGAACTGGACGTAAACAGCCGAATCAGAAAAGCAAAGGCTGCGTTCGGAATGCTGTCCAAAATATGGAGAAACAACTCTTTTAGCTTAAAGACCAAGCTACGACTGTTCCGCTCCAATGTTGAATCCGTTCTGCTTTACGGCTGCAGCACTTGGAAAGTCACTGAAATTGTCACTAGAAAGCTGCAAACCTTCGTTAATAGATGTCTACGAAACATCTTGAGGATTTTCTGGCCCAACCGTATCTCCAATGCCGAACTTCATGCGAGAACGGGTCAGGAGCCCATAGACTCCATTATACGAAGAAGAAAGTGGCAGTGGATTGGCCATACGCTTCGAAAAGGCGATCGGTGCATTGCATCCCAAGCAATGCAGTGGAACCCGCTCACACAGGAGGGAAGACAAGTGGGCCGGCCTAGAAGTACATGGCGAAGAACGGTCGAACAGGAATCGGCACGACTGGGGAAAAGTTGGAGAGAGCTGAAATATATTTCAAGAAATCGTACACGATGGCGCGTAGGTGTAGTGGAGGCCCTATGTCCCGTAAGGGAAACATCACGGACGTAATAGGTCCGAGGACCTAAGTAAGTAAGTAAGTAATTCTATAAAAGTGGGCGGTTGCCACGCCCCCTGAATGGAAAATTTTAAATTTTTTCCTTTGTAGTGATACATACAAGGCCTTCCGTTGTGCGAAATTACAAGATTCTACGATGTCGGGAAGTGATCCATAATTTTGATGATCTGTCAGTGAGTCAGTCAGCTTTGCGAATTTTGAAGTCTTATAAATCGGGAACCACTAATGACAAAGAATTTAAATTTGGTGAGTTGCCTACACCTGGTGAGCTCAGCAAATGCGAGTTTGAAATTTCTGTCTTTATTGGTACTGAAGTTAGAGGGGGGGGGGTCGAAAATAGCATGAGTTTGATCCTGTAGTGCCAAAACTTGGCTAAAGAGAAAGGACATAAGTCCAACATGTCTAATTTGAGGGTCAAAAAGATACGACTTTCTGGACACTGGCTGGACAAATGCCTTTTATCCTTCCTCTCAGAAAAAGCCCAGTAAAATAGGATAGATGGACAAGCTTGCTTAGTGGATTTGCAAGCGTTGAAGAACCCACCTCTTCAGAACTCTATAGCAACTCTTCAGGACAATTAACAGCTACCTGTGCTGCAACCAAATTGCCTCTATCTTGCACGCTGACAACAGTGGTTTTGTTTTGTATGTCGTTTAACGAGACAATCAGTTTAATTCAACATTTCAGTAAATTAAATTTAAAAATATTTAAAGTTATTTTAACATGAGGTATGAAAAAATATTTTATCTTCATAGACGTATTGTATCTGTTTAAGGTAAGCTCACTTATTGTGAAATGAGAATTAATGATTGCAAAATAAATTGCCCAGAAAACAACCCTACTACCTAGACTATGTATATTTATTTTATCCATCAGAGAAGCATTGAACTTGCTGATGCGATATTATGTTTGTCATGTGAGTTACTCAAATTCAGATTTGGATTTGAAGACAAGAACACTATTACATTATACGTACATACCTTCATATACCTTACATACTCAACCCTTTTTTCCCAATTGTTGCTTACATTTTTTGGATTACAGTTGAATACATTTCAATTGAAATCTTCACATGAAATAACAAATTTTGCATGCAAAGATTGCCAAGTACCTATGTATATATGGATTCTTTTCCATTTACCTTAAGTATATATCCAAAAGTAATTCGATGAGAATATTGAAAGACAATAAATTGATATGCAGAATTGCAGAGACTGTGGCGATGGTGCGGCGGCGGCAGTAGAGAAAAAAAAAACAAAACGCACACATATTAGTAGTTAGATTTTATTAAAGTCTGTCAAGTATAAGTACATTTTGATTGATGCACAAGCACATCATGTACTTTGACAAACTGTCAACAATCTTTTGATGAAATCCAATAAGCAAAGATGATTACTTTTTTTAATGAATTTATTAAGGTATGTATGTATGTAGATTGTGTTATGTGTTTTTTAGGAATTTTGTTAACTTAAACAATTTTTCAATGCCAAAAATAATACACTTATACCAAAAGAATTGACATCAAGAAGATGATAAGAAAATTAGAAATTGAAAATACTTCTGTTTTAGATTGAGTGCCTGAATATAAATCATTTAAAATTAGAAATGACCTCGACTCTAGAACTGCGTTTCGCCCAGATATGATAGAAGGCTCTTCAGTTAGATACCTTTCGAAAAGCTTTATTTCTCTAAAAGTGTTCGTATATGGAAATGAATCAAAAAGCGTTTTAGAGATTATTCTTATCTTAAGATTTCTTACAAAATAAGGGGTTTTTAGATTGAGCAATTACCTACAAAAAAAAGCCAGAGTGAACAAATTTTAATTTTTTTTTTGTTTTGTTTGGGCATCATTTTCTGGGATTTGTTTTTTCAGTCAATCAAAGGCAGATAACTTGCTTGTTCAGATTTAATTTGGTTGTTTTGTTTGTTGTTAAAAAAACTGACTTCAAATTAAGAATGATACTTTTGTTTTTGACCACCAATTATTTAACAAAAAATTATACCACATACAATTTAAGGGCAGTTTTTAAAACTTGAAAAATTCTTGAACATTTTTAAAAATAAGATTTGATAAACCAAATTTTGGAATAATATAAAATACAATTTTACACAAAATAAAAAAAAATATTCATTGACCCGTTTTCAAGATATTGAATTTTCAAAAAAAAAAAAATTTCAATATTTTTTTAAAAACCCAAAAAATATTTTTTCGAAAAATTGTTAATACATAATTGTTGAAATTATAAAGGACATATAAGATAAAAAATTTGGTTGAAATCGGTGTAGCCGTTAACGAGTAATTATTGGAAAATCAAAAAATCGGTTCTATGACAGGTACTGTTAATAACCGTTATAATTTTTTTTCTACCAAATTATTAATTGTAGTAATTATAGTAGTCCGTAATTTTTTTTTCCAAAATCGTTAGAGCCTTTTTTGAAATACATAAATCAATTTTTGTATATTGGTTGTACGGCAGGTACCGTTATTTTTTGAGCTAAAAAAAAATTTGAAGAAAATCGCTTTAGCCGTTTAGGTTGCAGGTAGGTATCTACAGACAGACAGATGGACAGACTGACAGAATTGCAAAACTCCACTCCATCATCGTAATGTTAGGGAAAATTATTATCTCGAGTTTTTTTTTTCCCGAATTCTAAACTTGCCCTATACTACGTACCTATATCGCAAGTAAAAAGTTAAAAAAAAACACATTTGTTGGTATTTTTGTAAATTATTTTCTGCTTTACAAAAAATATTAACTGCAAGACTTATGCTGGAAGCGCAACCATTTAATTGATTTTCGATACGTAAAACTATCTTTAATATTTAAACTCGATTAGCGGCAAAACTATACCTACATCCTAGACCTAGACCCTCAAAATTCAGCACCTCTTTTTCTTCTCTAAACGCGATTTCCGGCTAAACTAAGAATCTAAGAAGATTACAAAGCACTTTTCTTTAATAGTGTGACTGCTCTCGGAAAGTTCTTTCAGGAAAATTTCAAAATCGAAATTTTCGAAACGCTTTCAGAAAGTAGGTATTTTCCTTTCAGTGTGTGACGGGAGATTAAGCATTTTGTAATAATCAAAATGAAAACAAAAAATAACGATTTTCGTTCACTTATTCCCCAGTTCTGCATTTGTTATTTATTTTTCTAAACACTTTCTTTAAACTATCAGTAAATGAACAAAAAAATAATCTTCATAAAATTTAAAAGCTATCTTGCAAAATATGTTTTTAGATTTTAAAAAATTGCCTTTAAATTGTGGGTATGTCACTATTTGCTGACATTTTAGTGGTCAAAGGAAAAAGTAGCTTCTTTAATTCTAAATGATATTCTTAAACAAAAACAAAACTTAAACCAAAAATAAAATAAAGTTGAAAAAAGGAGTTGACTCGAACTAAACTTCAAAAAAAAAATTAAAATTTAAAAAAATATTCTCAAAACTTGAAAAATAAATCTTTAAAACATTTTTTGTTTCATCCCAATATGACCACTTTTCACAGATACATATACAGCTCTTCAAAAAAACACTTTCAAAAATGTGTTCCTTTAATTCTTTTGGCAAGTTTATTTCTGAAATTTTGTTTAAAAGAAAAAAAAAAAAAAAAGAAACTAATAATAATTGTTAAAAATTAAAGAAAAATCACTAGAGAGTTTTACATAAATTCTGGCAAGGAGTTAGCAAGGTTTATCAAAGGCTAGAACAAGGGCCATGGAGATTATAAACGCTTTTGCCACATCAGGCAACAAAAAAACAAATTGACTTTTGTGGGACTTCAACCCATGATCTTCTGCTTGTCAGTCCAATGCCCTACCCACTTGGCTAACTTGCTATACAAAACTCAATGTCGGAAAGTGAATAAGTTTCACACTCTAATGTTTCATATCATATTGCATAACAAATGCAAGATAATATAGATGTCTCACACCAATATAAAAGAGTATGATATGAAAAAGAAGACAAAGGAAAGACAGAAAAAGTTGTCTTATGATACTGAAATTGCATGGTGCTTATATTTTTTTTTTTTTTTTTTGTACAAGAGACTGATGGGGTACCAAAACATGTTCCAAAAAGTTTTTACTAGGGAGGCCCTAGCGAGTGTTTGAAAAGTTCCTTTCGTCTAAATTGTCCCTACTGAAAACTTACTAAGGCCCTGCCCAAACTAGATATAAACTTGGCATTTTTCCAGCCGGTTATAAGAGATATTGAATATATGAGGAGAAGAAACAAACGATTGGGTCTTAGAGGTTCTATATTAATTAATATGTTTTTGTGAGATTAAAGCACGGCTAGAAAAAGAAATTCTGCTAACTTCATCCAAATGCATTACTGCGAGAACCAGCAAATTGATTCATTTTTGGTATAACTCGAAAACTAAGTTGAATTTGGGAATTTAACTTAAAAATTTAAATGAAGGAAATTGAATTTTCTATCAAAAACTATAAATGTATTAAGTTTAAGAAAACAGAAATCGACTTAATGTTAACATCTTTATACAAGGGTGTGGATTTTGGGATGACGTTCATTTTCAAAAAAAAAAAATAGATTAAAATTGAATTTTGTGACGCTAAGGCAAGAAATCAGAATAAATAGCAATGAACTCTGCTTAAAAATTTAATTATTTCAGAAAAATTAAGTTTTACAATATTTTTTAAATCACTATACAAATTTATTTAAACATAAAATTCAATATCGCAATATTTTCGAAAATGGTCCAAACATAAAATAAGCATTACATAGTAGGTATAATAACTAATAAATAATTAAAATGATTCATAGTGTTAAGTCACAATTATAGTTATAGTTATAGTCACAATAATTGCTCTTATAAATTTGAACTTAACTTTGTTACAAGAGCAAACAATCACTTTTCTGATTTATTTCGAGTGCCAAAAGTAAGGCATTCTTCTTAGTGATTCTCTAATAGCCACTCGTATAATGGTATGAGTATAAGCTAAGTCTTTGTTGACTAGGACTAGGAATATATTATAGAAACCGTAACATGATAAATAATACAATAATTTATTAGCGTGACTTTTATTTATAGTAGGTATCTGCCTACCGGCCGGCTTCGGTTTCTAACCTCATGTTTAACCACTGGATGCCCCGCATCTCTGGTTCCTAGTTGGTCTACAAAACAATTTACTCTGTAATCACTGATTGCAGCGATTAAATAATTCCAAACATATGTATGCATATCATATAGGCCGAACAAAACCAACTGAGTGTACACAAATTAATTGCATCCAACGCATTCGTTGCGTGAGGGTTTGGTTACTGGAGTGTCAAATTAACCACACTGTCACACCAGTTCCTATACCTAACCTATACGTAACGTTGCAAGTTGTGAGAATATTACTAAAGGAAATATTTTGTTTATGTTTTGCGTTTTAAAACTTTGCTCAGTTGCTTTAAACAATCTCAAAAAAACACTGCTATTATTAAAAATATCGATGCTTTTAGGTAATTTGCGATAGAAGGGGACATGACAAAATTCGATGCAGAAAGTATTCGTCATATAATTGTCTTTAATTTCTTACGTGAAAACTCAAATAAAGAACTGCTGCTAAAAAGCAGTTTTCAAAAATCTTTTGTGCACAACAAAATTCTGCAAACACTTTACTCTGGAATTTTGTTTCTATGTTAGGTGGGATGATTATTATTCACCTCAGTATCTTACTGCCCACAGAAGCAGGAATAATTGTATCTTTCTGTGTATTTCTGCATAATGCCATTAGATACGAAAAGGTGTAATGTAATCTGTACCATGTCTGTGGAGCTGGAGCTGAAGTTATGCAAATAATCTTGTATAGGAATGACAATTTGCATTTTATAGGTGACCAAAGTATGTCCATAAAAAGAAAGTGGGTACTTAATGTCTACCTTTCGGAATGCCATTTGAATTTTGAAACTATACACAGATTCGTAGGTATAATCTTATAGCAACCTAGTGACAAATATTTCGAATGCAATTTTTCAATTGGATTGCAATTTTCGTTTTCGTTTGTTTTTTATCAATGAAACTGTTGTTGGTGTTGCATCCGTGTCAGGTTTCAATGAACCCATTGAAATCAATTATAATTATTTCTCTATAGATGTAGGTACCTAGTGTCGTGTGGACTCAATTTCACTATAAGCTGCGCTGGCTGTTTTTGTATCCTTTCACCTTTCTATTTTTAGTCATTCATCGTGTCGCATCGTGGTACTTTTATTATTGTTGTTGCAATGTGGATTTCACTGAGACAAGTGACTCAGAATGAGTTGTGAATGCTACACAAACGCAGAAATTAATACAGCTTGTCTAGGGCCTTATTGTCATAAACATGATTACCACTTTGGTATGTTAACTCTTGAAAAAGATTTGTCCACACTTTTTAAGTGGATGGAATCTGAATAGAGAAACAAAAAGTATAAAATACCAAAAGCATTTGTAAAGTTAAAATCCAGAGTTAACTCAGCTAAATTGGTGAGCTAACTCGGGTTCAACTTTAACCCCACACTGAAAATCTGACTCTAAGGGCCAGCTTTTTCGTAGTGAGTTAAATTTTTGGTGCGACTTTTAGAGGTTCTAATTAAGTAACACTTATCAACCACGATTGACTGATTATCGATTTCAATTATTAACAATTCAAACTTTGGATTATATGAAGAATAACAGTTGTTCAACAAAACAAACTGGCCCTAAGTGTAAATCACTTAGGCCCATGCCCAGTTTTTCAGTGTTGTGTTAAGCCCTAGTTAGTTAACTCTGGAAATAGATTTGTCTACAGTAACATCAGTAACATCAGGAAGCTGTGTTTTAATTGATGATGAACGCAGAATTCACAGAAGATAAAATATCGTACACATTTTTTGAGTTAATTTAAAGTTAACTCACCAAATTTCGTGAGATAACTCGGGTTTAACTTTAACCCAACACTGAATAACTGACCCTTGGAGTGAGGAAGTCTTTCTTCTTTGGCAGGAAAACAATCTTGCTTTCGACAAGGCAATAGAAAGACTTAAATAGATTCTGGTAAGGGACTAGCAAGGGTAAACAAAGGCTAGAACAAGAGGTTTATGAACCCTTTGACATCGTATTTGCTTTTTAGGTAGAACAACTTAGAACAGGTTTTCTGTTCTAACTTGTCTGACGTTTCTCACTTTTTCCTAACTGATCAATCCTATAATAAACAGTACAGATGTCTCACACCCATAGCAAAAGGTGTGATATGGAAAAGAAGACAAAGAGAAGAGAGAGAAACGTACGGCATACTGAAATTGCATGGTGCTTATAAAGTTTTTGTTTTTGGTGTACAAGAGACATTTCTAATGGGGCACCGAAAGTCCAACAAGTTTTTACTAGGGAGGGCCTCTCGAGTGTTTGAAAACTTTCTCTCGTCTAAATTTTCGGTATTGAAATCCAGCAAGGGCTTGCTAAGTCCATACCTATATTCAAGTCTTCCTCGTCTAGGTTTTCCCTACTGAAAACTTACGAGGACCTTACCGAATCTAAACACCAACATGGTATTTTTCCAGCCGGTTAAGTTTATTTTGTATTGTTATGTTATTTGTTCACAAAAGTTGACATGCATTTGGTGTCCCAGTGGCAACCAAGACCATGACTTTCATTCTTTTACTAGTTAAGGTGAATTATCGAGAAAAAGAACAACAAATACTGCCGTTAGGGTAAAATGGAAATTAATTCCATCATGTGTCACGCAGATAAAAAGATTTTTTTGATTTTCTCAATGAATTATTTTTTGATTTCTTTATATACTTACCTACTTATACAAGTACATTGTACATATGAGTAATAGAATCTAAGAAAAGAAAGGCCATTTTTAAGGTTAGAATGTGTGTCTTCTTCTTCTTCTGTCTGATGTGCCCAATACCAATATTAAACTGTGTCGTGAATCTCCTCTGATATACTGATGAAGATGATGATGATTGCGGTTGTGGCCGTAAAGCGTTAAATCAACTCACTTAGAATTGGGAGACCTTTCAGTTATTTTGCATAAGTAAATATTCTTAAGGAATATTTTATCATTTCATTTCGTTTCTGTATATGTTTGTTGTTTGTATGTTATCTGTAGCGAAACGAACCTTTTGTCTAATTTATTATGTATGTTTGATTTTGGTTTCTGTTTCCGTTTCGATGAATATTCCATTTGGCAAAAACATTTATATTACTATATTTGTAAGTAAAATAATAATAATCGGTTTTGGTTTCAAGATGGAATATGTATTATGTTGGATTTTATACGAATTTGGGTTTTTTTTATTGAATAGAAAGTTTTGATTTTATTTAAATTAAAATAAAGCGAAATTGAATTTGAAAGCCATGTAGGTAGGTATCTCTACCTCAGACAAGACAAATGCAAATTCTAATATATTTGAATTTTGATTTGTTTTTTAAAGTTCTTGTACCTACCTACAAGTATAGAATCATTCGAATTTGGTATTTATAGAACAGATAATAAAGATATACCTAGTAGTAGTATTACCTAAATAGATATCGCATCCAAATCTATGCAAAAGTTATTCACATACGAATTTGATAAACGATTACCATCACCAGTTTTCACAGTATACCTAGTTTACCTCTTATGAATTATAAATCGAGAGTAGAAAACCAGATGCTTATAGGCTTATGAATAGACAGGAAATTTAAGGGAAGAAAGGAACAATTGCCTTCACTGGTTTTAATTATTGAATATATGTTTGTGTGGAGCTTAAGCTTACTTAAAACACGAAATTCGCTAAAATTCACGGATGCATTTCTGAGAGAATGGTCACACTGGTCATTTTTCAATGTTTTTGGTATAACTCGAAACTAAGCTGAATTTACATCAAAACACTTTTTGTAGGAAATTAAATTTTCTACCATAATTGGCAGAAAATCATTGATTTTTAATGTTTCTTACTAAAATGCTCAAAACTTTTGTTTGACTTAATATAGTGTGAAGATATATGCAGATGAAAAAAAGGAGAAACTCAGAGCTATAATATGACGAAGCCAAAAATGAAGCTATCGATGACATAATCGGTGAAGATAATTTTTCTCAAAAATAGATACCTTACCTTAAGCTTTGATCAAAAATAAAATCATCAATCCATTCTTAAAATATATATGTATATGTATACTTTAAAAATAAAGAAAACAAGATTTTATTCTTTAATTTATTTTTATTTTGGTATGCAGTAGGGTAAAGGTGTCGACAGTGGATCAGGGTACACAGTGAATCATTTGCTCTTATGCTGTCACTTTTTATTTTAAAATGAATCTGAAAAAGAGAAAAGAACACATTTTTACTTCCTCTCACATCTCCCATCACAGTCTGCGCGATCCTGTTTTCGAAATTGGTTTTCTTCTTGTGTTTGTATTTTCGGACTCGGAAAGTACATTTTTTTTCTATTTTGTTTTCGATTTGATTTAAAAAGTGTGTGTTGTAACTTCATTTGGGTTAAATATTTGTACTTCTGGCTGCACAGACATAATATTTTTTGTTGATTTGTTTACTTTGGTGAAATAGTTTATAAAATATTAACATGCTTTTTTAAAAAGACAACATGGTACACAGTGGATCAATTGAAAGTGGTACACAGTGAATCAGGGAATTTTGTATAAAATTGGATTTTTTCATATTATAACTTTTCTAATTTATTTTATTTATTAGTTTTTTAATAGTTTTATGTTTTCTTTTGCTTTATGGACAGAAAAAAGTAATTTTGTATCAAATAATAAAAATAAATAACGTACAAATAAACTAAAATTTTTAATATAATTCTTTTGTTAATTCGAAGAATTTTTCTACTTGTTTGTTAATTCAAAATTAATCGATTGATTATTTAAAATACATAACTTGAAAAAATATAAATTTTTAAAATGAAAAAATCGATTTATTATCCTTGATTCATTGTGTACCATGCACTGGTTCACTGTGAACACAGTGAATCACATGAATATGTTTTTTCCAAATTAAATTTATATATTTTCGTGATCAATAGAGCTTTAAATAAAGTACCTTAAATTAAAGAAAAAACATTGTGAAAGTTGTGGACAAGAAACTGATATCTTTTGATTATAATTGTACGAGCAACAGTGCAAGAAGTAAAAAGTGATCCACTGTTGACACATTTACCCTACAGTTAATGTTATTTAAAATCCATCATGTACAAACTTTCATTGAAATCAGTTAAGTCGTTAACGAGAAATCGGAATATGTATATGTAAATATATGCAATGCTATATGGCACTACCCTCAGAGGTAGCTGGTCTAGGTTCGATTCGAATTGACGGCACTAATTTATAAATTAAAATTGAACATAAAGATTAAGTACCACTGAAAGGAATCTGATGATTGGTGTGGCAGCCATGAAATTGCAATAATTCCAGCCAAATGCAATGGTGGTGGCCCACTCAAGTAGTTGTTGAACATTCAAACATTCATAAATAAATATAAATGACGGAGCGACGGAGCCTAACTGCGAGTGTGTTATCACACAAAAAAAAATATGTACAAATTTTTGTATGGCAGGTACCGTTGTTTTTGCACTAAAAACAAAAATTACAATACTGCTTATAAAACATACCTAAAAAACACAACGTACCAAGTTTTATACAAATCGACCCGTCCGTTCAGTGTGTAGGCCTGAGTGCATACATATAGACAGACGGACAGATACAATTATTGCAGGACCCACTCTGTTTTCGAATTCTCTATTATCGTAATAACATATTTGATCAAAATCTCAACCTAAAATTATTTCAAGAATGGAAAAATTGCCAACGCATTGCAAACAAAAAAGGGGCTTACGAGCAAAAAAAGCTTAAACAACAAGAAAACGCTTATTATTATGGGTATATTTTCGCCAATTTTTGTCAAACAATTATTTCCTATGCGTCTTATTAGCTATAGGTTTGTGTTTTTCCTTTTTCTATTTTTACATATCTTGTTTGGCTAAAGATATTAGCCAAACAAAAGTAATGAGTATTTTAGTAAAAAAATTAAAAATCAATGATTTTCTGATTTTTTTTTTTAGGTTTGATTTTGTTACATTTTTTTGTTCACTTTTTTTTATAAAATTTTCAAACTGTCAATTTATGCTAGAAAATTTAATTTTCTACAAAAAGTGTTTCGAGGTAAATTCTAAAATTCGGCTTAGTTTTCGAGTTATATCAAAAAACATTAAAAAATTACCAGTGTGACCAGTCTCTCAGAAATGCATGGGCGAATTTTGGGGGAATTTCGTGTTTTCAGCAGGCATAATTTCCAGACAAACATATTCCAAAATAAAAACCCGTGAACGCAATTCTTCCTAACTTAAGCCTTATTCACTAGCCTATAAAGCTTAAATCGGTGTATACAAAACTGTAACTAGCAAGCTAATACCTAACCTAACCTAAACATGTCAATGCTTATTTGTTTATTTATGAGCCTATACCTACATCAAGATTCAACCGACTGACTGCCCATCAACGACAAATTGACTGTTGTGTTGTGCGTATAATATGTCTACCTACTTAGTTTTCTGTAATGAATTGTAACTTAATCTCGGAAATTGTATCTTTTGCCTCAAACACTACTATTTTCTTGTTTCAATTCTGTGTAATTTACCGTAATCACACGGTGACGTGCTGTTGATTGCATAAATCGTTCTTGAATTTTGGTTTGTTTCGTCCTCTTCTTTGAATTTTTTATTTTTTCTTATGTCTGTCGGTAGCCAATTTAAATCTCATAAAATATTATTGTGAACTACCTCTTAGCATGCATGGAGCATATAAATGTATATTATGAGCATAAAACATGCAGCATTATTCCATAACGTTTTGTGTGTTTGCAGGGGCGCTATTTGTTTCATATAGGTATTATGGTAAATTTAATTTTGATATCTTTATTCTTGCTACTTTTTTTCTCAAGAGGTCCGTCATAATGCGCACAAATTAGCGAAAATACATACAGGTATTATAAATGCATCTGTCTCAATAAATTCATGGATCTTACGATGTGAAAAGTTTTGAAAATAAACAAAATATTATGATGTATTGCTGAAATGCTCATGTTATGACTTTTTGCACGCCTTCCTACACCTTGGAGAAAATTAATTTGTAATTTGAGTACGTATAAGCCATACATAAACGCTCCACCTCATATTATGATGTCGTATAAGTTTATACCTACCTAGTGAGTAGGTGGAGAAACTTCATTACAATTGCAAGATTAATTGTTTAATAAATTATTAAGCTCGTGGAGTTTTTTTTGTCACGATAAAGATCTTTGTGACACAAATTTATTCATGTGCGAATTGTTTTTATTTTTTGTTTGTTTTTCGTTTTACTAACCTTCTCTAATTCATTTAAAAAATAATTATTCAAGTTGCGTGCCACTTCACACAATTAAATGACAAAAGTACCTTGCGAGAGTTGTAGGTACTTGAATTTATTATAAAACTCTCGTATTCAAGGTGAATGTTGTTGTTGTCCCAACTCCCAAGAACACAGGTATACATTCGTAAAATTGAAACTTTATTGAAATTATCGGTGTTAAAGAGCAAAACTTTTAGCCTCTGTAAGCAGCCAACCATTTAATATTTCTCTTCAATTAATGTACCTACTATACCTAATAGTCAGACAAAGTTATTTGAGGACACTTAAAAGCATTTCAAAATATGTAATTTGATGACATTGTGCTAAGAGAAGATACTTATGATCAAAGATGACTATGATGAGTCTATCTCTATTAAAAATATTCAAAATGTTTGTTAGTCAAAAATTTACTAATTTCGTTTATATTTCAGTGAGTAATATCGAAAATTTTCCTATACAAAAATATTTTAGCTAGAAAAGAACGGAAATTATAGTTCAGTCATTCGAAGATTTTGATACTCAAAATACTATTTAATAGTGTTGCCTACAGACAGATACATAGAAACCTTCATTTTGATATCTTTCTTATTTCTCAAATAATATCATAGGTAAATTACAAATTTCTAACCACTGTATGTGGTTTTTTATTTTCTCGAAAAGATTTTGTATATTTTTGTACGGATATGGTTCAATGTATACTTTTTTATATAGATGCGCTTGTAAAAACTATAAATAAGTTAAAGCATATCTTAATATCTTTACTTAAGATTGCGCTCACAGCCCAGGGTGGGCTTCGGCCTCAACTAACAAGCCTCTCCAGCCAGCTCTGTCCCTAGCTAGAAGCTTCCAGTTGCGCACACCGAGTTGTTTGATGTCGTGTGCGCCACCTATTACGGGTTCTTCCTCTGCTGTGTACACCTTTGGGGTTGGATTCGAAGACTCGCGGGCAGGAGCGTTGCTGTCCCTACGCTCCACGTACCGCAGCCATCTCGGCCGCTGTATTTTCAGCTATTTTACCAAGTCAACGTCGCTGTATAGCTCGTCGTTGAATCATCTCCTCAACACTCCTTCGATACACACCGGACACACGAATAATCTTCCTCTCAAGGCACCTTAGAGCAGGACCGGGATGATTGGGGTCTTGTATAAAGTGTCCTTAGTTCTCTAAGAGATGGTATTACTACTTTAATGCCTTCTTAGACCGAAGAAACACCAGTTGGCAAGAGTAATTCTTCGTTTGATATCTACACTCATGTCATTTTGCGAGGTAATAGTGGAGGCTAGGTAGACAAAGTCCTTGACAATTTCGAAGTTATATCTGTCCATCGTGATATTTTGCCCGAGTCGACGATGTTGAGATGCCTTTCTCGATGACAGCATATACTTCGTCTTGTCCTCATTAACCGCCAATCCCATTTCAGCCGCCTCCGATTCAATCCTCGCAAATGCGTCTGCCACAGCTCGCTTTGTTCTGCCGACAATGTCTATGTCATCTGCATACGCAAGCAATTGAACAGACTTTTCATATATTGTACCGCTGGTGTTGACGTGTGCGTTGCGTACAATTGCTTCAAGAACGATGTTAAATATTAACGCGTCGCCTTGCCACAATCTTTTCGCAACATCAACATCATTTTTCCAAAAACCTGTCGGAGTGTGAACATTTGATCGACGGTTGACTTGCTTGGCCTAAAACCAAACTGATAGGGGCCGATCAGATCGTTGACAAAAGGTTTTAAGCGGTCACATAGGATAGCCGACAAGATTTTATAAGCGACGTTTAGGAGACAAATTCCTCTGTAGTCGGTGTATTTCAGAGCATCTCTTTTTTTATGGATGGGGGGCACACTATACCGAGGATACATTCATTGGGCATACTTTAATCCGACCAAATTTTGCAGATAAGCTGGTGTATGCTCCTAACCAATTCATCTCCCGCTTATTTAAATAGTTCGACTGGTTAGCCATCCGGTGTGGCCAGTAGCGGATCTAGGATTTGGCTGTGGGGGGGGGCTTGGTAGGTCCAATTTGAGACATTAATGGCCAGTTTCACAGTGCAAGTTTAAACTACAATTTAAGTTTAGGGGCTTATTGCGAGAGTCTACTCCGAATAAATCTAGTCGACTTAAGGATCAGTTTTATAGTCATAGGAGTTGCACTTTAGTGCGAAATCTTGGGTACAAAATGACAATTTTCGCAGTGTAAACTAACCTTAATAAGTTGCACTTAAGTCTCCCGTGTTGGGCACTTAAGTGTAACTAACCCAGGCTGCCAACATTACTAGAAAGTACAAATGTGCTAAACTTAAGTGCAACATTTTTTTTGGTAAGTGTTCACTGTGAAACTGGCCCTAAGTCGATCAGAAATTCTTTGATCGAATTTAGTTTTCTATCAAATAGAAAAATTCATACAATTTCGTAGCAATCTGACAGAAAAATAAATAACAGACTTTAACCCCCATGGAATAGACTTTTACACCATGGAATAAGAAGTTTCTGGACTCAAACCAAAGCCTTTAATTAGAGCTCCATTTGAGTCCGGAACATTTTTATTCCATGATGTAGTTTCCTAAACATGGGAGCTGAAATAACTATTTTCTCTATTTGACTTTTGAATAGACTCTCGCAATAAGCCCCTTAAACTTAAGTTCAGCACTTGATAAGGTTTCAATGTAAACGTTGAACTTAATAATTCTGTAGTTCTAGTTAAACGAATGTAGGTATTCTGCCATTTAAGCTTCAGTTTAACGTTCAGAACACTTGATCGTAATAATCATTCTCAAATCTGCCATTAATTAATAATAATAAATTATTATATTCCTTTCTATTTGAACTTTTTTGTTTAATGTTTTTGAGTGACGAGGAAAATTTAACATTCGTTGTGAGAGTGAAAAGATAAAAACGCTTCCCTTGAAAAACAAATGATTTTAACTATGTGACGATGATGATTTGTTTGAAAGTTGCATTCATGCAGTCATATTAAACTTCGCTCTATGGAACTGAGCTTTATTTTAAACTGTGAAAATCAATTATTTGACCTTTAAATTTAAACTTAAGTTCAACACCAGTTAAACTTAAGCTTAAACTTTCACTGTAAAACTGGCCATAAGTAATACAATTGGTTTATCCATACAAATTAATTTTATGATTTATAACAAATATAAAAAAGTTTTAGTTTATTTATTTTAAGGTTTTTTGTGAAAATATACAAGGTTATATAAATAATTGAATTTTGGCATTCCAACTTTTCCTTTTACAATAACCGTGTTATTTGTGCATTTATATCAGCTTCTATCCCCAGTTTAAAATGTTTTTAATATTAAATACAATTACATCTGTAGTATTAAACATTTAAAATATTTTTAAGTGGAGATAGAAAAAAATAATTAAGGCTTAGCTGTATTTATAGACAATATAATCTTAACATATTATATACCTTCAATTTTCAGCCACGTCAAGCTTTGAATCACAAGACGAAATATCTGTCATTAAATTTGTCCTCGGGTTTTGGCCCCAATTGGGTTTTTTTTTGCAAAATTAGCTAAGTTCTTAGTGTAAATTTTTGTTTTATTTGGCATTTTAACTGTTAAGCCCCGACCTCGTTCTTTCAGTTATCTCTTCAAGTTTTAGCCCCAACTTAGACTTGACAGTCCCTAGAGTCAATCCCAAAAACTTTCTGGAATAAGTTAGCCCCGACCACGTTTTTTTGTCCAATTCTTGTCAGCCCAACTCGCGAGCTGTTTTTTCGTCCCAATTTCCTGTCCTTGTAGCCCCGAACTTTATATTTTGTACAATCCGCTTCAGTCTTCAGCCCCAACTTAATTAATTTGGGGCTTAGAAAAAAATACGTAGTATATAAATTGCGTTGCCCCGGCCACGTTATTGTGTCTGACTCCCATTAAACTTCACTGCTTAACAATATTTTAGACGAATGCAAATTTCTTCACGTTGTAATGCATTGATTTCTATACTTCTATCAATTTTAAGAACCGCCTGTGGGGGGGGGCTTTAGCCCCTATAGCCACCCCCCTGGATCCGCTACTGGGTGTGGCCCTGTACGACTTAAGTTTGTATACCGCCAGCCGCACTTCGGCTAGGTCTTGTGGACGGAACTGATGGCCATCATCGTCCAAGTTGAATGGAGTGTTCTGCCGGTATCTTGGTTGTCTCCGCCGCGGCGCGCCGTTAAGCAGTCTAGAGAAGTGTTCTTTCCACATCCTCAGCACTGACTGTGTATCTACAACCATATTCCCACTCTCATCTCGGTAGGCTTACGTTCTAGCTTTGTATCCTTGGGTGGATTATTTCACCCTCTGATAAAACTTTCGAACATCTCCAATGCCAATACAACCCTCAATAGACTCGACCACCCGCTTCTCGTGCTCTCTCTTTTTCCTCCTGAGAAGTCGGTGTTCCTTCAGACTTGAAACCGTCCAATACAACTTGTATTGAACGGTCCGAAAAGTTATTTTTAATCCAACCAAGAATAGATTTGTTGAAACCAAGTGCGCCATTTTCGATAAGAGAGCTTGGTGCAAAACTCTATCACACGCTTTTGAAATATCAAGTGCAATAATCTTACTTTCCCCAAAACGATGTAAAGATTTGTTTCACTGTTCGGTGAGATAGACCATAAGATCACCAGTGGACCTATTGCTACGAAAGCCGTACTGCCGGCCATTTAAAAGCTTTCGTTCCTCGAGATATTTCTTGAGCTCAAAATTAATCAGCGTTTTCATGACCTTGGAAAAATGGGACGTAAGTGCAATTGGCCGATAGTTTGAGGGTAAAGAAGATACGCCTTTTTAAGGGACAGGCTGGACAAATGCTGATTTCCATCCGCTCGGAAAGAGACCAGTAGAGTAGGACAGATGGTAAAGCTTACGCAGTGGATTTGCCCGCGTTGAAGAACATCTCTTCAGAACAATTGGAGGGACACTATCCGGGCCAGCGGATTTGTGAATGTCGACATCTTTCAGAACTCTAGCAACTGCACGAGTGCGAAAGAAGATTTGTCCCATAAAATCATTTAAGCTCTTAAGTACCAGGAGGAGTCATAACACTTTCTGGCAGCGTCGAATTGACATCAAACTGTGCCGCAAGCAAATTGGCTTTATCTTGTGAGCTGACAGTAGGTGCGGCTTTGAATGAACCGCAGACGAAGTAGTGTTTCGAATGTTTTTTTGCAAATGACCAAACATTTTTACTACTATTGGGACACTGTAGTATTTTGTACCTTAATTTTTGGTCATGTTAAAATTTTGTTCTTCAAATATGAACGTTACAGGTGTTTCTAGCTTGTTGAAACTTTTTCTGGTTTTCTTCAGTAGGGTTGGCTTAATAACATCGGAAGCTTACTTCTCTAACCCTAATAACCTCTTTACAGCTCCAATCAAACCATATGAGTATTCTTTGGGTTTGATAGATTTCACCCTATTTGGGATAAAATTTCTCATTCTACAAAGAATCAAGTAATCATATCTGCACTGGCGTCTACGTCACTATCGAGGAAGCATAGTGACCAGTTAAAGCTCTTAAAGAAATTATTGAGACCGTCCCAGTTGGCTTTCTCGTATTGTCAAACAGTTCTCTTTTGAATTTTTTCTTTAACTGCACGAGAAATTTGCAGATAGGCCAGAATGGTCGGACGTGCCTAGAGGTGATAAATACACTAATAGTGTATTTATCAGGGTCTGAGGTAAAGAACAAGTCTAGAGTGTTGGCGGAGTAGGATCGTCAACCAACTGAGTCAGGTGGTTTAACTCAACAAAAATCTTCACATACCTTTCCTTCGGGTGTTGTCTGTCCAGAATAGCATAGCCACGAAGAATTGTGTACATTGACATTGCCCGTAACAACGATTTCACTGGATTGAGTCGGATAGTGCATCCAATTCGTTAGATGTCGAACTACCATCCAAACTTGGCTTACGATAAATGAAACATGTATGGATGATGTGCTGATTGACGGTTAATTTTAACCACTTAAAGTTTGTATTTAAACAAGGGCCATATTGTGGTTGAAGATGATAAGCCACATCATCACGTACATATATTGCGAGACCATCTATTTATTTATTTATTTATTTCATCGAATTCTTATACAAATTAAGATAATAAATCTTATAAGCTTGTGCAAAGTTATAAATGTTTAATTTTAACGAAAACTTTTTGATACAGGGCTTTAATTTTAATTAATTTCATATAATAATACTATAAGAAAGAAAAAAAATTATCAAAATAAGAAAGATAAAAGAAAGATAGGAAGAGTGTATTCTTATTTAGTGCTGTACAATATGTAGAGTTAATCAATTTAATAAATGTGCTTTAAGTTCCATCTGAAATCTCCTCCTTACTGCAATGTCCCTCATATGTCGCGGCAGAGAGTTCCAGAGTCGGGCGGTATAAACGAAGAACTGTTGTTCGGATGTCAAACAAAAACATCGCGGTTGAAGAATCTGCGCTGTTCTAGTGGAAGCACAGAACGTTATTCTGTTAAAAGTTTTTAGAATTAAGTAAAAGAAGATTTTTTTTTACCAATTGGCAATGTTTTCTAGGTCACAATTGATACAGCTAACACAATCTTCAATAAGTCCAAAAGGACAACTTACGTGTAGCTGAGCGTCAGCAGCATAAAGCTGAATAGCGGAGCTAGTAATAACTGATGGCAGCTCGTTGATATATAGGGAAAATAAGATGGGCCCCAATATAGAACCTTGTGGTACACCAGTAGGTACAGCGATAAAGTTCGACAAAACATTGATTAAAACAGCTTGTTCACGACCAGTAAGATAAGAAAACAAAAGTTTTGTGGCACTGAATGAAAAATTAAAATTGTTAAGGAGTTTATTGCAAAGAATAGAATGGTCAACAGTATCAAAAGCTCTTGAAAAATCAAGCAGCAAGAGAAATGTAATTTGATCTTTATCAATGTTCTGTCGGATTTCGTCAACAACCGTCAGAAGGGCAGTAATGCTGCTATGTTTTTCTCGAAACCAAGATTGCACAGGGGTGAGGTAACAGGTATGATTTTGGCTTTCTTCCAAGTTTTGGGAAATATTCTTGGGGTTAAAATATTGTTAAAGGCAAAGGTTATATAAGGTGATACAAATGGAAATATAATCTTTAGAAATTATGGGTTTATACCATCTGCTCCGACGGCATTGGATTTAACGGAAATTATGCTTTCGACTACTTGAGCTTGGTCAACTCTTGAAAATTCAAACTTATGACCAGATTCAGAGACATCAACTAGAGAAAGTTCCAGTGCAAAATTTGTCCGCGACTCGTTCGAGAGTGTTGGAAGAATAACAAGTTCTTTATTGAGGGTATTTCCATCAATGTTGCTGACAGTTTGACCTTTCTGTTTACACAGACCTTGAGTTCGTAAGTTCTGCCAAAGCTTTTTTCACTTAATAAAGGGTCTAACCGTTTACCAAAGATAAGAGTCTAAGTGGGTTTGTGGACCTTGGTGTAAGAAAAATTAAGGCACTTAGCTTTAACCATGTAGGCTAAATTCGGACTAATCAGAATTTTCACCTACTTCGGTTTCACTTAGTGCCCCGACTGCTTGCCTGTTTTTTACAGTATGTACGTACACTGCTAGAGCTATCAGTGAGATATAAGTGTACATTCTGACTTTTGGTATTACATTTCGAAGTTCGAACCCAAAATATTGGATGCTTTGTTGAGTTCTTAAGTTTTGCCAACGTGAAAGTTGACCTCGGGGAAAAATCCATCGCATCTAAAACTCAATCAATTACTTCTCCTCTTAATATAACAACCCTTTTGATTAACATTCTCACCTAATAGCTAATAACCAAACAATGTAGCGGGTAATAAAATACAAAAATCAAACAAACCACAACTATGTGTGTACCTAATATCCCTCATAAAATGTTTATTTTTTGTTATTATTAAATAGACAATACACATTGCAAGAGGATCAAAATTCAAACACAACGTAAGTATACGAGTCATTGTCTCTGGAGGCGATGTACGATGATTTCCCAGGATGTCAGCATCATAATATCAATATACGGTATATTCCTAGAAAACCCAAGGGAGAGACGAAGTGTTTTGTTTTAAAGCCACGCAAAGCTGCCTTAAGGGTGTACATTTATGTTCGTACATGTTCAATGTACACATCACCCTACATACTGGCTTATTCCTTGCAAGAAGCTAAGCTTGCCCCTGTCCCGCCCCCTCTCTTGCACACACTTTTCACAGACCTTTCTAGGAGTAGGAGCTCTTTGTCTTTAAGAAAAGCCAATCCAATATATTAGCAAGGTACCAACTAAACGTATTGAATTGCTTGCGCGTGCATTTCTGGTAAACGGGGCGAACTCCATGTAGCAAATTTATCCCCCATAGAGGTCCCAGACAATTTCTCAAGAACCAAACGAATAATTTTCTTTGCACAACCAACGGTCACAGGGACTAAAGGTATATAATGTAGACAGTGCGGAAGTGGGTTGAATTTCTAAAGGGTGTTGGCCATAATATCCCTATGCGGAAAAGTCCTGGCTTGACGTGTTCTATATTACCATCACCATCATGGCTCGTATAGTATATTATAGATACTTTTTTGTACCGCACCAAATATACATTGCGTGGGCATAAAATGGAAATTTTATTGTTCGCCTCGTATTCCGGTTACACATCACAGCTAAAGGCAGCCGCCAGAGAGAGGAAGCACAGGCAGACCTTAGCATAGCTGTGTGTTTTTGTTGATGGCATGATGGCCAGGAACTCGTATACTATTGTGCCATCACCCACCGTCCTATCCTGTTTTCCTAATATCCTACCCCAATCCCGCACCAATCTATTGTGAAAAAGCATATCTAAATTATATTATGGTTCAGTGTACTACATCAACCTTGTGCCATAGTGTTGTTTAAATTATTATAATAGAAGAAGGATATAAATTTACTATTATATCCCTGCTGCTGTTGCTACCTCTCCCATCAAGGAGCTCGTCCTTTTATTTTTATTTTTTTTTCGTTCATTTCATACAATGTTAAAAGATATGAAAAAAGTCTTGATTGTTGGTATTCACTTTTCAGAATTTTATATTTGTTTTTTTTTTTTTGTTGCGTGTCCAACAAAAAAAAAGAGGGAAGGACATCTTTGTATAGCCAAAGGTACATACTCATATACGCAAATAAGATGAATTTTTATGTTTTATCTGTCCGTCGCCCTTGATGATGGAAGTCAAAATCATAGCTCACATTCAGGTGCGGGTGCCAAAATGGGGGCAGTGGTTGAAATGTTCATGTCTCTCTTAAAAGCTAAGAAGACTAACCTTCATTGTTGTCTGATGTGGCAATTCAATAAATTTTACAAAATTTTTATTTTGAAAATATTTTTTTTTTCAAAAACTAACTAGGTATATTTAAGAAAACAAATATTGATTTAAAAACAGGAAAAGGGAATGAATTTTTGGCTTCGAAATGATTTTTTGTTTTTTTATATTCCACGCGCGCAAAAGGGGTTATGACTACCCTTAAAATGTTTTTAACACAGCACGAGCGATTAGGTAAATAGGAGAGGATTTAGAAGGAAGATACCGATGCACATTGGTTTTGAACGTTTGCACGTCAAAATGGGAGGGGAAAGTCGAGTCGGGTAAAGCATTCCACATTCGTGTGGTGCGACTGAAGAAAGAATCTCTGTACATTACAGTACGTCCGAAGTTGGGCTCGAGGGTGAACTGATGGGCATTCCTAGAAGCGCGAGTATTACGGTTGAATTTTTTAAGGGGAGGAATGCAACTGGCTATTTCACTAGAACACTGATTATAATAATAACGATAAAATAGAGAAAGACACGAAACATTACGGCGGTGTTCGAGAAATGTAATTGTTTCTGTTATAGATCTTTTACCTATCGTTTTTAAAGCTCTCTTTTGTATTCTGTCCAACAAACTCAATTAAGTTTTTGCAGCTCCTGTCCAAACATGAGAATTGTACTCAAGTTTTGGACGAATAAAGGCTTTGTAGGTAACAGCCAGATCAGGAGGGGAGAAAAACATCTTGCATCTACGGAGAAAACCTAAACACTTAGCAAGGTTTTTGGCGACATCAAAAATGTGGTCATTCCACAAAAGGTGGTCTGTGACACACATACCGAGAACTGAGAACTGTTCGGTTTCTTCGATGCAAGTGCCGTTCATGGAAAGCGGCATTGGGGGTGGGTTTCGCTTTAACGACAGGAGACAACATTGAGTTTTAGAAGCATTAAATTCTACGCAGTTTTTGATTCCCCATTGGACAATGCTGTCGAGATCAGAATTTAGTGAGCTTATCATACGCTGCCGTTCAAGTTCCACATCCGAAGGACATGGATGAGAATCTGTAACCGAATATGAAAAGCTGAGGGTACTATCGTCAGCAAAACAGTTTAATGGATTAGAAGTTTCAGACAAAAGATCATTTATAAAAATAAGGAAGAGAGTCGGAGACAAAACGGAGCCCTGGGGCACACCAGCATTTATTTGGTGGATTTCAGACTTGAAACCGTCCAATACAACTTGTATTGAACGGTCCGAAAGGTAATTTCTAATCCAACGAAGAAGAGATTCATCGAAACCAAATGCATGCATTTTCGATGAGAGAGCTTGGTGCCAAACTCTATCAAACGCTTTTGAAATATCAAGTGCAATAATCTTACTTTCTCCAAAACAATGTAAAGATTTGTTCCACTGTTCGCAGAGGTATATCATCAGATCACCAGTGGACATATTGCTACGAAAGCCGTACTGCCGGTCATTAAGAAGCTTTCGCTCCTCGAGATATTTCTTGAGCTGGAAATTAATCAGCGTTTCCATGACCTTAGAAAGAAGGGACGTAAGTGGAATTGGTCGATAGTTAGATGGGGAAGAAGACACGCCTTTTTTTGGGACAGGCTGGACAAATGCTGTTTTCCATCCACTCGGAAAGAGACCAGTAGAGTAGGACGTTTTACCAGCGTTGAAGAACACCTCTTCAGAACAATGGGAGGGATACTATCCGGGCCAGCGGATTTGTGTACGTTTGTGTTTTTTTAAGTTACATATATTTTTTGTAGAATATTTTTTTTTTTAGAGAATTGATCCTCCCGACTGAATAGAGAATTGATAATATAATTTATGGTGATATGCTGACCATATGTCAGCGTAAAATGAAACTGCTTGCTCGTTGTCCGTGATTATGTTTTCGACCAGGATTTCCATGTGACGTAATGAGGTATCTCGGATCGTGTTGTCTCTGCTCGGTGACCATCCTTCTCATCAGTTGATTCGGCTGACTGGTGGAGTGTCTTACTTCTTTGCTAGAAGCAGTGGGTACCTTTTCAGGGGGATGTTGTCCGCGTCTGTGTAAAGATGCTCGTTGCTCTGATGTCTCATTAGCTGCCGGTCAAAATGTAGTCCGGTGCATATCCTTATAGTAACTTTCTTACGAACATTTGGAGTTCCCTCATGGCCGTCTTCGAAATGGAGAACCAGACTGGGAAGGAATATCTCGATGACAGGCCGCAGGAACTGCTTGTAAATAAGAGTCGGTGGAAGGCCCAGTTGGCTTTTTTGAGCACGTTTCTTGAGTGCGGGTTGAACCCTTGAAGTGGATGCGGCTAGGTGTTTCACGCTCTTTTTGGCTGCTATCATAGATCCGCCCAAAAATTTCAGAACTAGGATTCGGTAGTTGGCTGCGCTGCGACTACATCTACTGGTTGCTCTGAAGCACACAAGCTCCAATTTGGAGGTGTTTATGCAGATATCCCATTCCTTATAGAAGGTGTAGAGTCTGTTGATGTGGAACCCAAATTTGCGTACGGCTACCAGAGGAGACATCGATCGATGTGACATATGTAAGGGAAAATGGAATCATCAGCATACAGGAGATTTTCGCATCCACTTGGCACAGGCTGGTCAACTCAGATATTATCAGGCTGTTGAGCAGAGCAAAGGGCCTACGAACCTTGGGCAACTCCGGCTTTGATGTTCTTCACTTGTGATTTGCTGTTCTCCAGTTGAACTTAGAATTTTCTGAAAGAATGAAAAGAAAAAGAGAATTTTTGTTAGTAGAATTGTAGGAAATGAAGAAGCCGATGAACTGGCAAGGACTGGTTGATCGCTACATCTAAACCTAATAGATTCCAGTGTTAAAATTCCACCCTGTACCATTAAACAAACCATTAGTAAGACGATATTGGAACAGAAAAAATCTAGAACCCAAAAAAGAGAATCTTCTGATAGGAACAATAACAGGACACAATCTCTTAGGGTGTCATAAAAACAAAATGGGACTGAAAACTGCAGACCAATGCAGAGGCTGATGAGACGAAGAAGTAGACCACGACGCCCTTCACTACCTAGGTCACTGTCCGGCACTTTGCAACATTAGATAGCTATTTTTTGGACGATTTAGCATAAATCTTGAAGTCAACAGATAATAACATCTTAAATTTAATGAACTTCATCAACGCCTCGAAATGGCTCGATGCTCCATAGGATTTCATAGGTTATTTATTTTAAAGGGATGGTCCAATTCATCCGGGGATCTCAGTGTGACAGGATAAAGATCTACCGGCAGCCCATAAACCTAACCTAACCTAGTCTCCGAAGTAATACTTCCAGTATTTTACTAATGTTGTTCAGAAGTGAAATGGGCCTGTAATTGAACAGCAAAAGTTTCAAGAGCATTTTTTCGGAATGTCCACGATGTTAGCTGATTTACACCTTTAGGAAAAGTAGTAGTTGTTGATGCAAATGCATGATGATTGTTAAAAAGGCCATCACTGCATGTGGCATCCTCTTCAGGATGTAGTTAGAGACTCCATACGGTCAGGTTCACTTTTTCGGCTTTGAATTTCCGATGATAATATCTGCTATACCTCCTTCAGATTGCAAGAGTTGGAGTCACCGAAAACGACTCGTTCCAAATTTAGCTGGCGAGTTTGCTGAATGGATGCCTTGATTTCATTCAGAAAAACTGGATCATTGGGTCGGTTTGGTGTGAAGTTTCCCTCGAAGTAGTTGGCGAACGCTTCCATGTTGATACAATGTTGTTGTGACTTCAAAATAGTTATGTCCTTAAAATGGTTGTTTTAAGAAAAAACTAATATTTTTTTCCTATAAGGGGTCACATTATGTACAAACTTTGCCTAAAAATGTTTTCGAAATAATGAACCGTTGAGCAGTTCTACGTGAAAGACGAGCATTTTCGACATTTTGCTTTTTTTTGAAAATTCGATATCTTCTTAACTGTGAGAGTGAGTTGTAAGAAAAAAGTTGTTATGGTTTTTTTTGGCATGATATTCAAGTTTTGTTTGAAATTCTTTTCGATAGAAGCTATTTACCGAGTCGGTGTTACATGTGAAAAACTGGATATTTTGGATATTCAAACTTCTATAACTATTGCCGCGCACACGATCTGGTTATGGAGTTTTACGACATTACTGCTTATACCAAAATAAAGATAATTGCGTTTAGAAAAAACATCACTTGGATTTTTTTGACGAAAACGTCTAATTTGCCTGGGCTATTACACCTTCTCTATTTTACAGAGAACCTAGATACGAGTCTGCTAAATATGCCAACACATAAACTAAATGTTACCTTGGTATAGAGAAGATGATACAAAATACACTAAAAAATAGCATATCTCTACTCTAAATGATGTTAACCCTACCCCCTCCCCTTTATGAGAGAAGAATTTAATTAAACTATATATGTTTGTATGCGAAGGCATGTATGTAAGAAGGGGTGGAAAATATGATTTACAAGTTGTTGCTTTGCATATAAATTGGCAAAAAGTGGCAGGAATCATTGTTATTTGTATATCCCAGGATTGTTTATGATGCTCGGGGCAATGTCCATGTCGTCCAATCCCATCTCCATATTAAAGTGTAATAGAGAGGTGATATTATTTTTATTTTGTAAGTCATGGAACTTTTATTTTCACGTTTATATTTACCGGAAATCCCATGAGGAAATAGAAAGATATTTCCAAGTGATTTGATTTTTTTTTTCTTTTGTTTGTTTTCATGTCCATTTCCTTTTGAAATGGGATTTTATACATACATATATAGGGTTTCGGTGTTAACAAATTGTTTAAAGTGTTATTTAGGAAACATAAATGGTTTTTCTAAAGGGTAAGGGACCAGAGGAGGATGTTTATGACGGTAGCTTTGTCATAATAACTTTTGTTTGCATAGAAGTTACTCATTCTTTCACATTTGGAAATATCATCATTTTTGGGTGACGAAGAAGGAGAGTTTACGGAATAAATTGAAACATTTTTATGTAACTTAGGAGGGTATGTAAGGTATACATCATGTATACATTAAAGTAATAGTTACCAATGCTAAATATAATGATATTTAATGTTAGTACCTAATACATATTTTTAAATTTATGTTTCTGATTATATTTATTAAGTTTCTAAGTGGTATATTCTATGAAGCATTTACTCATTACAATTAATAATTAGTACTTACATTAATCCTTCGTAAGTATACTACATAGAAAATATTCACTAAACGGAATCATGGATTTGAAGTGTTTCTTATTGAAAAAAAAAATTGCCTTCTATTTTTAGAAGTATACACAAGTATAAGAGACATAAATAAAGACCAAAAAATTCGTTTTGGAGTCGGGTCATTTCCTTCCTATATCTACAGTTGTGTTCAAAAAAATAGGAGTGATTTTTTTTTAAGATAAAATCGCAATTTAATAGTAAACTAATTTTTTTTTATTTTCTTTTTGTTTTGTACACGATAGGCAATGCAGTCATGTGTTAATTATGCTTACTGACTACATTGCTTAAAACAAATAATATAGTAATAACATACATTTTCTTAAAATTGGGTAAAAATAAACTGTTCAAGTATTTCATTTCAAGTATAGAAAAACGAAGAAAATAATCAAACTTTAAGTTTTTTTTTCAGCACTTTGTTGAGAAACTTTTGTTTTTTATTATTGCTGCACATCTGGGTTGCATTGAGTTGACTTTGGTCCGACAGCGCTGAATTGGTATTTGATACCATACTTCCTGAACTGCATCCCATATTTGCCGCGAATTCGAAGGTCTCCCCTGGGAAACACTCTTGACATCTATCCATGCATTTTCTATGAGATTTAGGTCAGGCGACTGAACTGCCCATTGCATAACCTCAACCCCATTGACCGGAAACCATTCCGTAACAGACTTACTCGTATGTTTCGGGTCATTGTCCTGCTGGAATACCTATTTTAACGGCATATTCCATTCCGCATGAGGCAGCATGACATTGGACAAGATATCCACATAAAGCCGCTTATCCATTGTGCCAATTATTTGATGTACGGGGCCAATACCATCACCTTAGCACCTAATTGCTTAACAGTTTTAACAGTGTACTCGGGCCTATATTCAGTATTTTTTGGACGTCGTACGTATATTGCCTCGAACCAGTTCCACCAAATAAAACAATTTTTGTCACATCGTCTCGAAATGAGTTTCTTACCAATGAACACATGGTAAAAAAATACCTTGGACAAAATTTTATAAAAGCACTCCTATTATTTTGAACACAGCTGTATAAAGGCAAAGAAGGATTTGTTTATTAAATTCACTAAACATTGAAAAACATTCATAAACAGGATGATTCACATAACATAACGTGTGATAAAAAGGTAGATCGTGTAGGTTAGACCGAGACAATACAAAAATCGGGATGCCTTATTAAATCTTCTTGTATTCAGCCAGAAACCCTAATCCTTTTTAAATAAATATATTTAAGTGAACAGTTTTTAAAAAAATAATTTTTAAACTCAAAACTTTTGAAATCAAAATCAAAACCAAAATTTGAAGCTGGTTTTTTTTTCAAAAGTATACGTTACTAAGTATGCTTGTCTTGTTTTCAAAATTCAATGCTCTTATATCATTTCTCAGTCAAACACTGAAAACCGGATACTGGATCAAATTATAGCTACAAATTTTTTTTTTTTTTTTTTGAAATGGTCTGTAACTTTTGACATGGTTGATAAATTCTTCTAACAGTCAACAAATTGCAAACCCCAATTACGCAACCATAACTTTCTAGAGCTAACTATCAACTGTGGTATCGCACCATATTCCAAAATGTATCAAAATATTGAAAATTTTGTTCTCCAAAATAAGTACTATACGCATAATTTACATCAGTGTCTTAGCGCACAAAAAAAAAGTATGTATGTGAATAAGAGATAGCTTTACTGCCTACAACTTTGGACAAGACAATTTTTTCTCTTAAGTCCATAGTTTTCGCATGGACTCATTTCTTTTTATTTTATTTTGATGATCTATATATGTATTTCGAGGACATATTATTTGCCACATCATCATCAGGATGTGTACTTATTTAGGTATATTTCCTCATATTTCCCTATTGGATCGGGTGATTTTTGTATCATTATTTTGCGATTCTGTACTTCAAAATTTGTATGAATAATTTGACTTATTATACGAGTATTGGATTAATTAAACTTTAAAACATTCCTATCTTCTTCTTCATTTTACTGGCGATTGTCATGATCTCCAGAGGAGTCGAAGGGGACCACAACTCTCCCACTCAACTGCTTCGCCTAACCCTAAGGTTCCACTTGTGGGATTCGCCGGGTTGATTGTTCCATGCCTGAGGCCAACTATATGCAGTTGTCGTTGCATTTTTTTTCATACAGGAGTTTTCTTGCCTGCCTTTCTTCCGCGATAGTGTTGAAACGTCTTGTGCTATTGCCTTTTGAACTTGGTTCGTATGGCATTTTCCTTGTAATTACATGACATCAGTACCAGCTAAGTTGGGCATGCTGTATTTTGTTCAAGATGGTATTTTTGATGTGTAGGCTTCATCGGATTCCCGATCAGAAAATGGACAGTATATACACAGAGAAAAAAACAACGTAAAATCAAAGCAAAACACTTTGATTCTAATATTTTTCGGAACGATTTGGCGCCAACGCAGAAAATTCTTAAATCAAAGTGGAGCGACTTTATATCAAAGTGATTCCATACTTAAAAACCGTTTTTACTACGTTTATATGTTGATATAAAGTGGAATAATAGTCAAATCAAACTCATCCTTCTTTTAAAACAACATTTATCTACTTCGAATCAAAGTAGATTCAACTTTGCTTGGCTAGGTATTTATTCAGAATGGCTACCCACACCACGCTTGTTTGTTTAAACTTATGTAAGACAAAAACAAATGCATATTCATGCTCGCCGCATTTCGTTTTTGTGGTGAATCATTTATTTGTGATGACTTAATGCTATGAGTAAATGCATCCTAATAAATATAGGAATATTAATTAAATATTGTTTTTCGATTATAATCGAATAATAATTATTAGTACAGTCAACGAAGGAATTTTGCTTACAAAATATAAGGCCCTCTGGATTATTTTTTTATATGGTAGGGGTAACAGGTATAACATACCCAAAGTCCCCAGCCCAGTGCCGCGAGCTAATCTGAGGAGGGGGGTTAAAGGTACCCCTATTTAGATTTTCGTGAATATTGGCACAACCTAACATGTTAGATGAAAAGTCTGTACTACTTAATTAGAGACAATCAAATTGTCTATAATATGATATATTCACATTTTGTCTATTGTCAATAATAAAGGAGATGCGGGGTGGTATTGAATGTTTTCTGACCAATTTACCTGGAAAAAAAAAACAAAAAAAGTAAATACACATTTATTCACTGTTATTTCATCATGTCGTGGGGCTAAGAAATGGGTTTTAATTTCCTTTTTTTTCTATATATCCGAAACTAAACGAAAAAGTAGATACATATATACTAAATTAGGCAAAATTTAATTAGCAAGAATTCTTTGCATATGGCGCCAAAAAGTGATAACGTTTTTTTTAAAGGAACATAATACAAAATTTGTTGGCCATAGAGGGGGGTTCTTTCTCCCCTCCTATAAAGAGGAGGGGCATTACTTTAAAAATAATATTAAAAAACAACGGCAACACTTACAACAAAAAAATTTACCCTTTTTGAAAGCCAGAACTCCGTTTTTTTATTTTATTTTCAAATCAAGTTATTGATGTCCATAGTTTTTGTAAAAATAACTTTCAAACTCAAAATTATTAAAAAAATTGAAAATTTCAAAAAAGGTAAATTCTTTTGTTGTAAGTAGGGCTGGCCACGAGACGAGACTCTGCGAGACTTTTGGAAGTCTCGTCTCGGTCTCGTTAAAAACGTAAATTTTCTCTCTCGTCTCGGTCTCGTATAATTAAGTCTCGTCTCGGTTTCGTCTCCAAAAAAAACGATTTGCGGGCAACCTGTTGATTATTGGAACGAAATATTTTCGATTAAAGTTTAAATATGTGCAGAAGAAAATAAATATTTAACTGAAATTGGATTTTTTAATTTTTTAGACTCTCTGTAAATTTCGGTCCAAATATACAGTCTCGTCTCGGTCTCGTCTCAGTTGCCTAAAAGCTAGTCTCGTCTTGTCTCGGTCTCGTCATGCGAGACCGAGATCGAGACCGAGACTTTTCTCGTCTCGTGGCCAGCCCTAGTTGTAAGTGCTGCCGTTGCTTTTTAATATTATTTTTAAAAGAAAATACCCCTCCTCTCTAAAGGGGGGAGAAAGAACCCCCCTCTATGGAAAATAAATTTTGTATTGTGTTCCTTTAAAAAAAAAACCTTATCATTATTTGGCGCCATATGAAAACAACTCTTGCTATTTAAATTTTGCCTAATTTCGTATACATCTACTTTTTCGTATAGTTTCGGATATATAGAAAAAAAAGGAAATTAAAAAACCCCTTTCTTAGCCCCACGACATGATGAAATAACAGTGAATGAATGTGTATTTACGTTTTTTGTTTTTTTCCAGGTAAATTGGACAGAAAACATTCAGCAATAAGTTTTTCAGATTTGTTGACTTTTCTACCACCGCATCTCCTTTATTATTGACACTAGAAAAAATGTGAATATATCATTTCATAGACAATTTAAGTGTCTCTAATTAAGTAGTACAAATTTTCCATCTAACATGTTAGGTTGTGCCACTATTTACGAAAATCTAAATAGGGGTACCTTAAACCCCCCTCCTTGGATTAGCTCGCGGCCCTGGGCTGGGGAGTTTGGGTATGTTATACCTGGGGGTAACCCCTACCATATAAAAAAATAAACCAGCGGGCCTTCTTTTTTGCATTTATTTTATAATTTTGAGTCTTCGTTGACTGGGCTATTTATATGAAAGTGAATTTTGGGTGCGCGTTTAATTTGTTCACAAATGTAAGGGAGCTACTTCGAAAAACAACAACTCGCTCTCGAAATTCTTTATGTTAAGCTTACAAATACAAACAATTTGAGGTTTACTTGACTATGCCACACTTTGAAACTACGTTGATGGCACTTTAAATGCAATAAAAGTGGATTGCAATGTAAAATGTGGGTTTCAATGTAAAATGAATACGTTTCATTTAGCTTTGAAACTAGGTTGCATCTCTTAAAATTACGTCGCATATTCAAATTAACATGGTTTCAACGTAAAAATGAAAATGCTCCACTTCATTTAAAATACTTTAGATCAAATACTTACTTACTTACTTTTGATGGCGCTCACAGCCCAGGATGGGCTTCGGCCTCAACTTACAAGCCCCTCCAGCCAGCTCTGTCCCTAGCTAGCCGCTTCCAGTTGCGCACACCGAGTGTTTTGATGTCGTCATTCACTTGATTGCGCCACCTGTTACGGGTTCTTCCTCTGCTGCGTACCCCATCGGGGTTGGATTCGAAGACTCGTCGGGCAGGTGCGTTGCTGTCCATACGCTCCACGTGCCCCAGCCATCTCAGCCGCTGTATTTTCAGCTTTTTGACCAGGTCAACGTCGCTGTATAGCCCGTATAGCTCGTCGTTGAATCTTCTCCTCCATACTCCTTCGATACACACCGGACCGAAAATCACACGAAGAATCTTCCTCTCAAAGCACCCTAGCAGATTTTTATCCGAATCTTTCAGTGTCCATGCTTCTGACCCATAAAGCAGGACCGGGATGATTAGGGTTTTGTATAAAGTCTCCTTGGTTCTCTGAGAGAGGGCCTTACTACTTAAATGCCTTCTTAGACCGAAGAAACAGCGGTTGGCAAGAGTAATTCTTCGCTTGATCTCTGCACTGATGTCATTCTGCGATGTAATAGTGGAGCCCAGGTAGACAAAGTCCTTGACAACTTCGAAGTTATATCTGTCCATCCATCCATATCTTGAGATTCCTCTCTCGATGACAGCATATACTTCGTCTTGTCCTCATTAACCGCCAGTCCCATTCTAGCCGCCTCCGATTCAATGCTCGCGAATGCCCCTGCCACAGCTCGCTTCGTTCTGCCGACAATGTCTATGTCATCCGCATACGCAAGCAATTGAACGGACTTTTGATAGATTGTACCGCTGGTGTTGACATGTGCGTTGCGTACAATGGCTTCAAGAACGATGTTGAATAGGTTGCATGATAACGCGTCGCCTTGCCTCAATCCTTTCTCAACATCAAAGGAATCGGTGGTGTTCTTACCAATTTTGACGGAGCAGCGAGATTTCTCCATCGTCATCCTGCACAAGCGGACGAGTTTGGCAGGGATGCTGATCAAATACGGTGGTATTTAATTTTAGATCGCATTTTTTTTTAGTGTAGGTATTTGGTCTTTTCCGCGCTAATGCGGTATCCATTTCCATCTAGAACATCTACTCATACATCAAGTGATTATTGCAAGGACACATGATCTTCACTTATGATAGCTCCATCGTCAGCAAAGAATAACTGATTCACTTTGGGGTCCATTACCTTATCCTCAAGCAGAAAGCCAAGGACAATAATAAAGGGCAAAGGACTCAAGACGCTTCCCTGGTGTTGGTGTACAACTACTCTAATTGGGAACTTTTTGGTGATTTCTGCGGGACATCTTACCTTTGTTTTAACATGCACGTGGACTTCCGGAACTCCTCGTTACCTAAGTGCAACCCATATCAGATCTCGTGGTTGTCTGTCCAATGCCTTTTCAAAATCAACCAAAAACATATGCAAATCTCTTGAGGAATCCCAAAATTTTTCCGTTCTGATTCTTATACTCCGAATAGCATCTGTGGTTATTTTACCCGAAACAAACCCGCACTGGTCGTCAAACAGCCGTATTATTTTTCGTAGGCCACCATCCAAATTTCGTGTTATTAAGTCGTATTTGGTCATAATGTTGGGCTTGTAGCTTCCTCAATGGTAAAATATCATCTTTTTTGGTGCAAAGCTTTTGAGAATTTATGAAATAGAGACATTGTGATGCTTAACAAAATCATTATCAAAAGACATGGCGAAACGTGCAATTTGTGTTCTTTTCGAACAATGTTTGTTCTTTTGGCCATGTCTTTTGTTAATTATGTTTTTATAATATAGTTTAAATACTTATTGTCTCTATTCGTAAATTTTCAAAAGCTTTCCATCCAAAAAAGATGATATTTTACCATTGAGGAAACCATAAGCCCAACATACGACCAAATACGACTTAATAACACGAATTTCGTAATTGGAGTGAGTATTTCTACCAAGGCAAGAGTAGGACTACGCTTTCTGTACACAAAATGAATCAAACATTAGTCGAAATATAACAAAATAAGAAACTTCAAACATGCATGTCTAATCTAAAGCTAAGACAAAAAATTCAAAAGTGTTTAAATTGTTTCTTGAGTAATAGCATGAAAAAATGCACTTTTATTCTATACATCAATTATATTTTTCTTTCTAAGTAACTTTCCAAACAATGCATACATTAAGAAAAAAAATATTAATTACTTTGTGTACGTATCTATAATGAAATCATTAAAAAGTAAAATGTTCTCCTTTGATTTTTGTTGGACTTGGAAAGTTAAAACTGCGAACATGATTCCATAACCATAAAAAACCCATAGATCCTTAGAACAACATAGGTACCTACATATTTTCTCTTGAACATTCAAGGAGCTTAAGAATATCGTATAGTTAGTTTCTTACTATGAGTATGAGCTGTACGTGGAAACTTTTCTTTTAATTATTTATGTATGTATCTCAAAAGTAGGTACTGTGTGCAGTGCATGTGTATCAAAGACTCACCCACCTTAAACTTACTTATATTTTGTGTTAATCTTGAGTGAAAATAATATGAACACGAATCCTTGTTAATAAATCCCTTACACAAAAAACAACGTAAACAAATTTGATTGGTGGGTAAGAAATGCGCCTCTAGAGCGAGCGTCCCTTGACGTCATTATCGTCACCATCGTCGTCGTTGATTTTACACTCTTTAAGTCGGCACTCGGTGTCGTTCGTCGTCGGGAGCGTGCGATAATGATGTGAAAAGTACCCCCAAGCACACCGACGACACTTGACTTTCTATATTGCGGTACATACCTTATACCTATATGTTTTTTTTTTCACTTCATTATAGAAAAGGATACTTTTATTTATTTGATTTTTTTATATACCTGTATAGGTAGCTAGATATTTGTGTTTATTGCTATTGAACATAATGCAGTCCTTTGCATAAAGCCATTCAGCTTTTCGAGTCCACAATCGCTATTGCAACTTCTGATTCATGATAACCTATACCTACCATAGGGCAAAATTATATACATATCTTTTTACCTATTATACCTACCTACTTGGCTTGGTTTTTGTTTTTTTCTATGCCCTTATACTATAAATGTTAGGTACAAGGATAATACGATGGTTGAATTTATAATTGAAAGGATATTCTAAAGGAGCATTTGGGTGTGCGTGATGGACAGTTTAAATGAATGTGAAAGGGAGTCGTATCAGACTTGTGCGCTGTGCAAAATAAAACCTTTGCTAGGTACCTACCTACTTTTAATTAACTCATGGTAAAAAGATTCCATTCGAATAATCCTTCAGGTTACTTAGTTTTTTTTTTGAAAAAATATTCTTTACACACAGGAGTGCTTTATAGGAAATTCATTCTGGTTTGCGCCCTTTTATAGAAAGCCAGAGAACAGGAGATTGATTCATTTAATATTATGTATGTATTGGTAAGGTGCCTTTAAACGTACCTACTTATACTTATTGGTTGTGCCCGTATACCTATAAATATTATAAAGGTACATAGAGTAAGCTTACACCACTGCAATTAAGTTACGCGCAGAGTTCGTTAAGTCCTTGCTAAACCAGCACCCAACTCTGAACTCAGGTTATATTATAATGCAAAGTAATGTTCTAATTGCAATTAAAAAAAAAAATAAAACAAGATTTCAAGGAAAATATATAATGAAGCTGCTGCGTTAAGTATAATGTTAATGCCTGACACTTGATGTATTTATAATAACCCATGAGTAACGTCTTGATGAAGATGAAGTGCGCGGGTGGTTATATCTTAACTTAACTATTTGTATGGTTCTCTATAAAACTTGTTCCTATACACGTAGTTCTTAACTTAAGAAATAATTTTCTCATATTTTCTAAGAAAAGTTTAAGTATATCTTCAGTCAACTTGGTATATTAAATAATATTATTTTTTTTTATCTTTTGAATTTGTGCACAATACCACCCTGTATATTAATGAGGTTCATAATACTTATTTTTTTTAGTTTTTATTTAAAATAATATAAGTTTTTTGGAGTCCCTAGAAAGCACCCATTAAAAATATACTAGTTTTGTGTTTGATTTAATATATGTATGCCTTTTAGCCAAGGAATTAGCTTTGAAACTAAAATCACTAGTGACAAATACGAGCTCATCGGTTAGAAACGCGCAGCATTTTGTGTCTATGGTTAAAGATCTCCGAATGAAAGAAGATGAAATTATGGTAAGCTTCGACATAACTTCTTTATTCACAAACGTCCCTATTAAAGAAGGCTTAGAAGTGATAAAATCAAAATTATCAGATTCTGAGAACGACTCTAAATTGCTGGAACTTGTTGACATGTGCCTTACGTCGGGGTATTTCCTATATAATGGGAAATACTATTTACAAATTGATGGTGTTGCTATGGGATCACCAGTAGCGCCAGTAGTAGCCGATATACGGATGCAACATTTTGAAAAACTAGCTTTAGAAACGTCACTAGTAAAACCTATAATTTGAAAGAGGTATGTAGATGATACTTTTTGCATCCTGAAAGAAAATACCGTAGATAGTTTTTTGAATCATCTAAATTCTATACATGAAAACACTAAGTTTACGGTAGAAGTTGAAAAAGATAACTCATTAGCATTCTTGGACGTCAAACTTATTAAGAAACATGATGGTTCAATAGGACACACAGTGTATAGAAACAAAACTCACAGCGATAGGTATCTCCATGCTACTTCCCATCATCACCCGGCTAATTTCACGTCTGCTGTTTCAGCGCTCTTAAGCCGGGCACATACAATATGTGATGCAGACCACATCCGAGAGGAACTAAAACATGTCGTCATGGCATTGAAGAAAAATGGTTACAACTCAAAACAAAGAGCTTGGAAACCCAAGCAAAATTAGGCACAAAATTCCGTAACCCCTCCAGTGGAAAAACGAGCCTTTTTACCATATGTAAAAGGGATTTCGAATGGAATTGGAAGAATGTTGGGCAAATTCGGTATAAAAACTATTTTTGAACCACCAAACAAGGTTCGCCAACTTCTAAGAACACCGAAAGACACAATTCCATTCCAAAATCCCGGGGTATACTCAGTTCCATGTAGTTGTGGATTATCCTACATACATAATATACAAAATTATTTTTTTCAAAAACCATTTCCAACGATTTTTAAAATTGTTTTTCATAAATTCATATCAGTTCAAATATTCAATTGGCATCCTTTTTGTTTAGTCCAAACTTCAAACTATTATTAGGTAAGGAATTTAAGCAATTAAGTTTTAAACAATTTTTAAGTATCCAGTTTTGTAGATAAAATATAAAATTATGTATTAAATCTTCAAAATTTTATTTTAGTTCTTCAAATATTACTTTTGTAAACAATTAAGCGATCAACGCAAAGACAAATTTATCCCTAAATTTTTTTTTCCCGAGAAAATTTTTGAAGGTGTTGAGATAAAAATGAAATTGAGATGTAGGCAGTAGCTACAAAATTTAAGCATCAGAAAATAATAGTTCAGTCTGGATGTTAAGGATTTTTTTGAATTATGTGTATTTTTCCATGTTGATTTGTGTTTAAATGTAAAGCCATTTATGGTGGAATTACATGTATCTGCGTCTGACTTCTGTAAAAAAAGGGGATGCAAAAATAAAATTTACATTCATTGGATAGAGGTCTGGGATCGCTTCCCAGCCTCGTCCACCTTAAAAAAAAAAAAAAAAAACTAAAGTTTTTTTTCAGGGCTACTGCCTCTTGCGAGGAATTGACAAATCCTCCAAGAGTATCACTTGTCACGAATAAGTGCTTCTCGTCTAGCCGTTCGGATTCGGCATAAAATTGTAGGTCCCTTCCATTCCTGTCGAAAGGCGCACACAGGAATGGTTGCGAGTTGTTAGTCACTAGGTCCTGGTTCTGCATGAGCCGTTGTGCCACCCGATTTTATCCATTTTTATGTACAGCGGGTACAAAACGTCATTATTTTTCGCGTGAGATTAGTACTTTCCAGAAAAAAAAAAATTAAAGACAGAATTTGACCAGGGAAAAAATTGCTGTGTTTTAGCGGTTAAATACAACAGCAAGTTTGCGCGATCCAGTTTCCAGTCGTGAATTTTTTTTTGTTTTTGGCGATACCTTCAACCAACCATATTTTCAAAGCAAACGATATGCCTTCTTTTTTTTCAAAGTAAACATTTTTTGCAAACAACCAGGGACGGAGGCAGACAAAAACATTTAATACAGATTTCTTGCATACATAGTGTATTTTGTATTTTAACATACCAAGATATGATAACAAGGTATGATAAATCAAAACAGTCAGACAAGAAGGTTCAAAATCCTCAATTACCATTTATATTATTTCAATGAATTCAAACACGAAAATAAACCAAACAAAATAATCAGTCAGTTGATGCGAGTTCAAATGCCTTCAGTTACCGCGAAAATAAGTAAATCGCATGCTATAACAGTGAATAAACTTTTAACTTTCCCACGAAAAAAAAGCTCATCAAAAATTCAGTTCATCCAAAATAGGTATATGGACATCAGCCAATACCTTCCCGACAAAGTTTTGCAGGTTTAACTAATGATTTGTTTCCACCAATCGTACCTAACCATAACAAGCCATTCAGCCGCAATGGCACAACGCAAACATTAATAGCCCAGGCAAATTGTAATTTTTCTGCCAAAAAAATTCAAGTGAAGATTTTTAAACGCAATTGTCTTTATTTGGGCAAAAGAAATACTGTCAAAAAAGTATATTACCAAATCGTGTGCGCGTCAATAGTTAGTTATACAAGGTTAAATGTCGAAAATATCAGTTTTTCGGTTTAAACTCGGAAACGGTAAATGCCATCGAAAAGTGTTTCACCCAAAACCTGTAGATTATGTCATTTGCCAAAAAAAAGTTATGCTTATTTTTTTCTTACGGTCCACCCTTAAGAAGATATTGACATTTCAAAAAACGTAAAATGTCGGAAATGGTCGTTTCTCACGTATAACTCCTAAACGGTTTAAATTTTTGAATACATCTGAATACAAAGTTTATTATTTATTATTATTATTATTTATTATTTTATTATAAGTTATTATTTTTTTCTTCAAAACAACCGTTTTAAAGATATAATTTTTTTAAAAAGTATGTCAAAAAGTTGAAATTTCGGTTTTTTTTATAATTATAACTCTTAAAAGCACAAAATCATACGCAAAAGCACAAGATCTTACGCTCAGCAAAATTTTTACTTTATGTTATATTATATGAGCATGCATTTACAGTTTTTTTCTACAAGCCATAGTTTTTATGACATCATTATTTAAATAAGAACCCAAAAGTATAAAATACCGATTTTTGGCTCTTTTGTAAACCTATTTTGCAGATTTTTTTAGCACAGTTTTTGCATATATCCTCTAGGGAATATTAAAATCTGCAAAATTACGACTCGTATGGAAAAAAGTTTCATATTTTTTTGAAGAAAATATTATGATATTTAAACTGAGCCTAAGATTTTGTTGGACAACTTGTGCTTTTAAGAGTTAAAATTAAAAAAAAAAAAAAAAATTTAAATTTTTGCCATACTTTAAAAAAAATTATATCTTTAAAATGGTTATGTTGAAGAAAAAAATAATAATTTTCTCTTGTAGGGATTCACTTAACGTACAAACTTTGTATTCAGATGTTTTCAAAAATTTGAACCGATTAGGAGTTAGACGTGAAAAACGACAATTTTCGGCATATTTTACGTTTTTTGAAATATCGATATTTTCTTAACGGTGGGTCGTAAGAAAAAATAATCATAAATTTTTTTTTTTTAAGAAAATATTATGATATTCAAACTGAGCCTAAGATTTAGTTGGACAACTTGTGCTTTTAAGAGTTAAAATTAAAAAAAAGAAGAAATTTGAACTTTTTGTCATACTTTTAAAAAAATTATATCTTTAAAACGGTTATTTTGAAGAAAAAAATAGTATTTTTTTCTTTTAGAGATTCACTTAACATACAAACTTTGAATTCAGATGTTTTCAAAAATTTGAACCGTTTAGGAGTTATACGTGAAAAACTACCATTTTCGACATTTTACGTTTTTTGAAATATCGATATTTTCTTCAGTCATAAGAAAAAAATAATCACAACTTTTTTTTTTGGCAAATGACATAATTTTCAAGTTTTGGGTGAAACACTTTTCGGTGGCATTTACCGTTTCCGAGTTTAACCGAAAAACTGATATTTTCGACATCTTACCTTGTTTAACTATTGACGCGCACACGATTTGGTAATAGACTTTCGTGACAGTATGTCTAATGCAAAAATAAAGACAATTGCGTTTAAAAATCTTCACTTGGATTTATTTGGCAAATTGCCCATTTTTTTTTACATTTTGCCTGGGCTATAAGAGATAGAAGAAAAAAAAAATAATCATCAACTCTAATGCCTGCAGTCGTATCGCATTTCAAATGAGATTCCTGAACATAACTAAATTTTTCGAGCATTATATACTTTTTGACACCAAAAAACATTGTTTGTAAAAGGAAGAAACCTACAATTACTTAACAGTCATACACACACGTCGCGAACTCCTTAATGACTAAAATAACTTTCGCCTTCAATGTAAATAAAATCAATTTTTAAAAAACTTGATTTTGAATAAATCCAACCAAGTATAAAAAAACATTTAGCAAGGACGATAAGGACTCTGAAGTGGGGGGATGAATAAAAGATAATAAAACCCAAAAGTACTATTTGAACTAGAAACACACGCAAGCATTGTGTGAGAAAAAAATGGGTGAAATCAACATTCTAAACTTTATTAGATTTTCTTGCTTTTTTTGGGTGAAAAAATCACATTCAAATTGACTGAGAAATCCACTATGCGTGATTGGAAATAATTTGCATACAAAAATAATACGAAACTTATAGTTAAATACGCTTTAATGTAAATCGCGTATATAAGATTAATGTGATTGTGGTAAAAATTGATGTAGAAAGGATATTCTTCGGTGAAAAGAATAAAAATATTAAGAAAATATTTTAATGAGAATAAGATGCACGGCAGATATTTTTATTTTGCGAATTTAACACTGCGATTTTGGATTTTAGAAAAAAAAAATTAATTGAAATTTGTTGATAAAATTTAACTGTTTAAAAAAAATCGTACTTCGAAAATTAAGCAAAATACAAAAATAAATGCAAATAAAAGGAAAATAGAAATCAAAAAATGCTTCATTTGGGAATTTCCGTTTAATGTTTTAAGTATAGTGATAGTAGCTAAATGGGCTTCAGGTCAATTGAAACAAATTAATTATTTCACAACGTTTCGTCTATGAATATGTACATCATCAGGTGCGAGCAATGATGGTTTCTATATTTGCGTATTTTTAAATGATTAATATGTTACAAAATCAGTTTTACACATTGAAACATTACAAACTTACAATTATTACATTTATATTGCACTTAAACACGAACAGAGATGTTCCCAGTAGCAAGTTTAACTGACAAGTAACTATCTGTAAATATTTGTCTTATCTTCATATTATATAAAAAAGAAAACATTTTGATCATCTGCTACATATATCAGAGCTTTTTTCCTCCCCTCTTCTCCAGCAGGTACTTGTAGTGTGGACTTACGTTGTCCATGTCTGTACGTCTGTTCATTGTTTTATCATGGTTGATTATATGAAGAGTCTCTATCATCATTCTTTTGTTTTGGTGCTCTTCCCGTTGTAATATTTGAACATCATCAAAGTTCGGAGAGTGACCAAGTGAGATGCAATGCGAGGCCAGTGCTGTCTTCTGATGCGCACTACTTTTTATGTCGGATTTATGCCCCGAAAGTCTATTTTTTAGTTTTTGTTTTGTTGTTCCTATGTAAATCTGGTTACATATTTCGTCTGATTTTCCACGGCAATTTATTTTGTAGACCAAGTCTGAGTGTTCCAGTTTGTCGGTTTTGGTTTTAAGGTTTGTGTAAAGTTGTGAGGCTGTGTTTGTTGATTTCATGGCTATTTTGTATTTTTCCATATCTAAAAAGTTTGCATCTTTAAACCGGTCCGCTATTTCTTTTACGTAAGTGAAGGATTTGTAGATTGTATTTTCATTTTGTTTTTCTATTTCAACTCTTTGGATGTTTCTGTTTTCATACTGTGTTATTAACGTTTTAATTATTGGTATGGGAAAGGCATTTTTTTGCAGTATTTCTTTTATTTTGATTTTGTTGCTTTTGTGGAACTCAGTGTCGCTAATCGAAAGGACTCTTTTTATCAGGTTGTTTGCTGTGTTGAAGACCATTTGTTTTGGGTGTTGGGAGAAGAAGTTTAGAAGTCTACCGGATGAGGTGGGTTTTTGGAACCAATCCATTTTCAGCTGTCCTTCTTGACGGATGACAACTGTATCCAAGTAAGACAACCTGTTGTTGGCTTCAACCTCAACTGTAAATTGTAATTTCCTATGGAAACTGTTGAGAGTTGTAAGGATTACTTCAATATCGTCTGCTTTAACAATAGCGAATATGTCATCAACATACTTTGTCAAAAGTTTTGGTTTATTTGTCAATTTCGCCAGGCAGTTTTCTAAGAGTTCCTCCAGTATGATATCCGCTATTATGGGTGAAGCTGGGTTTCCCATAGGCATCCCATCTCTTTGCTGGTAAGTCTTGTCACCATGGACCAAATAATTATTATCAATGATACAGAACCGTACAAGTTCAAGGAATTTTGTTTTTTTGATAAGTGTATGTTCCTTTA